>OY730181.1:16867731-17399904 GCA_963422495.1 Polyommatus iphigenia | reverse complement strand
TCGAATTATTTATATGAAGTTATAGGCAAGCTCTGTCACTGTCACAGCTACAAGTTAGATCCTGCTCCGTAATTTTTCGCGCAAATAAAATATTTAAACAACGATTTTCAAATAGTGCTTCAGTTTAATCGAATATTCAGTCCATAAACACTGCACAATATTGTTATCAAGAAAGAAAGTCAGTGATTTAGTGATTAAAACTGCAAGTTAAATCTGTGAACATCGCTAATTAAAAATAATTTTAAGGTAGAGTGAAAACAAGACGTGTTGTTTCAAATCAGAAGTCAATGACCGTATGTAACGTCTAGTGAAACACAACAAGCATAGAACTATTTCACGCCTTGACATCATCACCCTGCTGGTGAATTGGGAGCGGACTGCAGTCGCATTCGTATGAGCGAGGGTTCGTATCCTGCGAGCGCTCCACTTTTTTCAACATTAAATTCAGTCACATCCTATCGGCTAGAAAAATAATTGCCATGTCTACCAAAAAATGTTCGGGTTGCCTCATCGACATAAAAAGCCGGGAATATTTAAAATGCCCCAAATGCGATCAAGCATACGACTTAGAGTGTGCTAATATACCTCTGAAAGAATATCGCTCAATGAGTGCTGATCACCGACGAAACTGGAAATGTCCAAAATGTTTAACAACACAACGAAAATGTGGCGACAACTCAAATACTCCTATTCGACAGGCTACAAATCCGAATGGAAGTGACGATGAATATCCAAATAACGTTACATTACGTGCTAAAGCAGCGACCACTCACATCTCACCATACGCCACCGAAGATCGTCTGCGGGACATCCTAAGACAAGAAATTGGCAAATCACTACATCCACAATCAAAGACCTGGTGTCAAAAGAATTAACTAGCATTAGCCAACAATTAACTACTTTTCAAGATTCTCTTACGTTTTTTAATGAATATTATGAAAGCTTCAAGAAAGACTTAGAGGACAAAACGGTTGTTATAAAAACGCTTCAATCGGATAACGATAGGTTAAAATCTACAGTTAACGAATTGTCAGACAGACTTTGTACCTTGGAACAAAACATGCGTGAGAGCAACATTGAAATTAATGGAATACCAGAAAGTAAATCTGAAAACCTTATAAATATATTTTCCCACCTGGCAAAAGCCATAAACTACCAACTACAAGAAAACGATGTCATGAATATTACCCGAGTTGCTAAGCTGAACCGCGACAGCACAAGACCGCGGAGTGTTGTTGTTAAACTCCCAAGTACCCGCCATAGAGACGCCATTTTAGCTGCCATCGCAACCCACAACAAAAAGGAACCCAAAAACAAATTAAACACCTTCCACCTTGGATTCGACGGGCCCAGCACCCCTGTGTTTGTAACAGAACATCTTTCTCCGTCTAATAAATCACTCCACGCAGCCAAACGCAAGAAATCTAAGGAACTAGCGTACAAATTTGTATGGGTACGCGGTGGACGAATTTACATACGTAAAGATGAGCACAGCCAAGCTAGACTCATACGTAACATTGCAAGCTTAAACAATATCTCTTAGGTATAATTTAGTTAATTTAATGTAAGATATTACTTTGACTTTACAATTTACTTCACTATGGACATCTATTACTAAAATGTCAGAGGAATTAGAACCAAGACTAATGAGGTTTACCTCAACATATCCCAAACTAATCACAAAATTATAGTTTTTACTGAGACCTGGCTCAATCCCAATATAAGCAATAATGAATTTATAGACACTGATAGATACCAGATATATAGGAGAGATCGTTGTTCCACTGCAAGTTGCAAATTGGACGGCGGGGGAGTTACGGTTGCAGTTTCTCGTGATCTGACATCCACCCGCATCAATAACTGGGAAACAGGCTGTGAGACCTCTGGATTATTATAAATGTCAGTATAAATAACAAAATTAAAAAAATTGCTCTCTGCGCAATATAACTCCCCCCCACCCGTCCAGTTGGATACATTGTGCGATTTTTTAAATAATGTTAGTTACGTAACAAGTCTTGTCGATGACATAGTTTTAATAGGTGATTTTAACTTGGGTTCTATTACATGGTCGGAGTTAGACGGTTGTAATTATTTACTACCTAACGGCTGTACGTTAAGCTCTTGAACAGACTTTATCAAATTTTGCCTACGAAAACAATATGTATCAATTTAATAATATTCTAAATATTGACAATAAAATGCTAGACCTAGTTTTTAGTACGATTACCGAATGTAGGGTGTCCCAGCCCTTGCATCTCATCAGTAAATGCAAGCTAAGCACCCCAATCTGCTAGTCACGTTACCAGTAGTAAATACTAAACGCGGATTAAAGCCTAATACCAGAAGCGACTTCCGTAATTTTTATAAAGCCGATTACGATCAACTCAATAACCATCTTTACATTAGTTCTTTGCCACAGAAGCTGTCTCAAATAAGCGATGTCGATGTTATGGTCGATATTCTAAATACCACATTACAACTGGCAATCACTAATTGCGTGCCCAAACGTAAAACTATTAATTCCCATCACCCTCCCTGGTTCAACAAGTCCCTACTTAGGCTAAAGTCGGAACAGGACAAAATAAGACGGAACTACGCGAAATATAAAAACCCAAGAGATAAAATAGAGTATGAAATAATTAGGAACCGCTTTCAAAAGTTACATAAAAAATGCTACAGTGATTACAAACAGAAATTAGAAAACAACATTCATAGCAATCCAAAATCTTTTTGGCGCTTTATCAAAGACAAGAGAAAAGGCCGTTCACCTATACCATCTCAGATGTTTCTCAACCAGACCAATGCTAGTACCGGGTCTGAAATCGCAAATCTCTTCGCCACCCACTTCTCATCTGTATATACCAAGGAAAAAACATATGAGCCAAGTCCTCTCCCCTCAAATGCCACAAAATTTCTCGGCAATATAACTATCTCAGTTTCTGAGGTCCGCAAGAAGATTCAATGTCTAGACATAAATAAATCCGCAGGGCCAGACGGGATCGCTCCAATTCTAATTTAAAAGTGTTGCAAAAACCTCGTCCTCCCGCTTGCCATAATCTTCAACCGTTCCCTGTCAACTGGCAAATTTCCTACAGCTTGGAAAAGAGCTCGTATTACACCCATACATAAAAAGGGCGATGAAAACAGCGTCACTAATTACAGACCCATATCAATCCTGTCGTGTTTTTCTAAGATTTTTGAATCAGTTATATGCCCATACATCACTCTTCATATAGATTCCAGCTTAAGCGACTTCCAACATGGTTTTCGAAAAGGCCGATCTACCGAAACAAACCTTCTATCTTATACGTCATATCTGTCGCAGGAGGTTGATAAGGGCCATCAAGTCGATGCAGTTTACACTGACTTTACCAGCGCCTTTGACAAAGTCAGTCACGCACGCTTAGTGAAAAAGCTCGAGGCTAGCGGAATTCATGGTTCCTTGCTTAATTGGTTTTCCTCATACGTCGAGAGAAGGACGCAACTTGTTTGTGTTGGAGGTTACGAGTCATATATCTACGAAGCGGAATCTGGTGTACCTCAAGGAACTCACCTGGGTCCAATTCTTTTCTCTCTTTTTAAAAATGATATCTGTCACTTTATTAAACACAGCAAATACTCCCTTTTCGCAGACGACCTTAAGATATATAGAATAGTGCAATCCCATCTAGACTTTTTACTTCTTCAAGATGATCTCAACAGCCTTCATGAATGGTGTGTAATAAATAAAATGATACTGAATCCTAATAAATGCCGTCATATTAAATTCACTAGGAAAATATGTCCATATCCATCTAGTTACAATCTGCACAATTCCATTCTTGAGGAGGTAAAGGAAATTCGTGACCTGGGCGTGATCTTGGATTCCAAATTAAAATATATATCTCATATGGAGTCCATTGTCACAAAGTCAGCTCGAATGATGGGCTTTATAAACCGGAATTCATCTGGCTTTCATTATGAAACAAAAATTTTACTGTTTAATCATCTTGTTCGCAGCCATCTTGAATACGCCAGCTCGATATGGAACCCAACATACGTTACTCATTCACAGATCATTGAATCTATTCAAAGGTCCTTCACCAGGCGACTGGCATTCTCCTGTTCGGGATTTTCTCACAGGTCTCCATATGAGCAACGGCTAGACTTTTTTAAAATGCCATGCTTAAAGACTAGACGAACTGTACATGACCTGCTCCTACTACACAAAATAGTGAACGGTCTTACCTCTTGCTGCGATCTACTCAATCTTTTCTCGCTAGTAGTCCCATACAACTTGCCTCGGAAGCCAATTACTAACATACTGTGCGGCCCCTCTTCTAGAACTAATTTAGGCTCACAAGCTCCAGTCTCTCGAATGTGCAAACTGTATAGCTATGTTTGTTCCAATGTCAACGATGATATAGATATTTTCGGTATGTCCTATAGCCAGTTCAGAAGAAAAGTAATGAGATTTTATAATATTAAAAAGAATTAAAAAAAAAACGTATAGACATGGCGAATTTTGTTCTTGTATCAAACATTATGAACTATGATTAATGTACAGTGATTCTGTGAACTAGTGATCTATTAAGGTTTTTGTTGCTGTAAACACTATAATATTGTTAATTTGCCCTTTCATATACCTATAAAAATTATATAATTAATGTAATGTTATTATTTATTTCTAGCAATTTATCTTCTAGTAGTAGCAATTTAATGTTATTGATTATTATTGATATTATTTCTATGTTAAATTGATTATTTAATTGTTTTAGTTATGTAAGTACTAATTATGCTTGAATAATATGACTAACTTGTACCTTAGCTAATGTTGTGTCACCTATAAAAGTGCATGTATCGGGATTTTACTATCTACTTGTGTTGTTATTTAACTGTAATGTTTAATACATGTACTGCTGGTGTCCTTTTAGAATAAATAAATAAATAAGCTCGCATACCTACCCGCGCCGCGCCGCGCCGCAGTCTTCGCAACTTTATATAAAGAATTCGAATGCGGCGACTGCGGTGCGTGCGGTGCGGCCCAAATCTGCGTTCACCTTTATGTGAATATTTTTGAAACGTACTTAAGTATTAAGTGGGTACTTATTTAATTTTTTAATTTATTTTACTAAAACCGAAAATACCGAATATCCCGGTTTTTATACATGAATACCGGTATTGAAAAGACCTTAATTTGGCCCGGTATTCCGATATTTTCGAAATTCGGGATCCCGGTTTGCGACCCCTAGTTTTCACGCTCGTGAACGCGTCAGTGTATTACGTACATCCAAGCATGGCGGACACCGAACTTGTGTCGGCTATTACGTTTGGTTTCCTATTATTTTTAATGCTCTTATAACCAAAAGTATCATCACATAATATAGTATTCTATTAATTAAAAAGATAAAACCGACTTAAAAATTGTACGTAATTGAGAATTAAAATTCCCTATCTCAAAAACTACTGAACCGATTTTGATGAAACTTGCACTGTTCCCTAAGTTAAACAATATATCATCAAACGCATATCTCCGGAACTACAAATCGGACTTGTAGTTCCGGAGATATGCGAACACAAACATAAAAACATACATACATACATACATACATAAACTTTTGAAATTTGGCACATTTGTTCAGACGCTGATATAGACTAACATATACGGAAATGGGCAATTCTGGAAATTTTACATACATACGGGTCGAATTGATAACCTCCTTTTTTGAAGTCGGTTAAAATAAATAAATAAACAAATGAACTTTATATCTTTATGGTTAACATCCCTGGGGTTCCAGATACACGTTTCGATTTGGTAATATTCCAAAAACGATAAACTCTCTTCGTTCGACCAACCACTCATTTTGTGCATGACGTGCGTTCGTCGCGAGATCACAGCGCACAGTGTGATAAAAACCTCGATTTTGTTTCACCGCGTTTTTCTTTCAAAATACTATAGTTGATAGCTATATAAACATTAGAGTAAAACTCCGAGACCGATATTCTTTGTAGTTATTTTTTTAAAGAGTGTCAAAGTTGGCGTTTTTCCGGGTCAAAAATTTGCATAAAAATTAATTTAAAAAAAACTAATCAAGTAACATTAATTTTGTTTATACCAATTGAACAAGCACTTAATACTTTACTTTTTCTCCAAATTTGGTTAACCTACTGTGATCAAGTAGGGAGATATTTATTTATTTAATAATTTTAGTTTTTCATTTTTAATTTCGCGATAAGATCGAATTAGAAAAAGTTTTAAGTATGAAACGATAGTGTGAGTAATCCTTTATCAATGTTATTAAAAATCATACTCTAATAACCTCTGTGTCAGAAGTTATATATATATATATATATATATATATATATATATATATATATATATATGTCACCGTATGATTGTAAACACCGCGAGATTGTAATATGACGAAGTGATGGATTGTAAACCAACAGTTTTCCGGTGATTTTAAATTAACTATTTCGTATTTAAAATAACTTCAATGCCAAATTGTATGAGATGTATAACATAAAATAAAATTTAGATATATTTAAAGTGCTGTTTGAATGTTCGGTTATTAAAATTAACCTAATTTATAATTCAAACTGCACTTTAAATATATCTAAATTGTTTTCAATGTTATACATCAAATATTCAGGCAATTGAAGTTATTTTAAATACGAAATAATTAATTTAAAATCACCGGAAAACTGTTTGTTTACAATCCATCACTTCGTCATATTACAATCTCGCGGTGTTTACAATCTTACGGTGACATATATATATGCGAAAGGGGGCTAGGCCGAAAAAATTGTAACGACTCTTTTTTATTAGTACCTGCATGTTAGGGGCAGAGGGCGTTGCGCGTTGATAGTATTCCTGTGCGTCAATTAGATGGCGTTTTTTTTAGATTAAACAGCGACGCGTTGTTAGTATTCCTGGGCATCAAAAGATGGCGTTTTTTTTATTAGCACCTGCATGGTAGGGGCAGAGGGCGTTGGTAGTATTCCTGTGCGTCAACTAGATGTCGTTTTTTAAAATAAACAGCGACGCGTTGTTAGTATTCCTGGGCGTCAATGGTGTTTTTTAAATCATTTTTTTGAGTGCTTTTTGAACATTAGAAATAACTCCGTTCTGATTTTTTGAACATAAGAAATAACTCCGTTCCATTCGGGTGTCCCTTGACACCTCTCAAGTTTTTTCGTTATATATTTGAGGACAAACGGTCCTCGCGTCATATTATACATATAAATCACCAAGTACATTTATTTTTATTGCATTCTTTACTTATTAAATGACTAATAGCTTTGTAAACAAACAAAAATAACTTTTATTTTGTACCGAAAATAATAAAATTCCAATTGTTTCTATAATTAGTACTTAACTAGTTGACAATTTTGTTTCTGATTTTTGATAATTCTTTAAAAGTCAGGCCCACTCGACTTTTGGATATCAAGGGCAAGCAGGACTATTTACACTGAGCGCTGATGTAACCTAATATCCGACATGATGCCCCTGCATCGTGGTATGGTCGGCGGTTTTTATCCCAAGGTCATCAAGGGTCGAGTTTGACGCAAGGAGCTTACCCAGAAGATCGTCTTTGTATTTTGCGTCGTGGGCCAACGATCCATTTCCTACTTGTAGGGATGGTATGATGGCTTTCAAAATACCCTTCAATAGCTTAGGCCAGAGACCAGAATTCACGGGTTCCCAAAGAAAAGCAATCGAGTCTCTCACCGATACTATTGACGTGCTGTTTCTTTGCCCGATTCATCTCTCTCTTGAAGGATCTATAAGCAAGGTTGTACTCCATTTTATATGTATGTGTCCACGCATAGATGCGAGGTAGGTCAATATTTATCAACAACAACAATAGGTCAACAATATTTTTTACTGAACCGTCAACAAGAAAATATAAGCTAACTAGACTTTCCACGCGGCCTCGCCCGCATAAACGAGAAATTTTACGGAAACCGTACATTTTCCCGCAAAAAATAGCCTATGTTCTTTCACATCATGGTCTACTCTACATCTGTGCCAAATAACTTAAAAATTAATCCAGTAGATAGCGAGATACGCGCCTTCAAATAATTTTCCCGGTTTTTTCTACATTTCCCTGTTTCTTCGCTTCTATTCGTCTTAGAGTGATAATTTATAGTTTATAGCCTTCCTCGATAAATGAACCATCTAACGACGAAAGAATTTTTCAAATCGGACCAGTAGTTCCTGAGATTTACGCGTTCAAACAAACAAACTCTTATACTTTATAATATTAGTATAGATTTACATTTTATACCATACACTAATAAGGTCGTATTACATAAATAATGAATCAACTTTTTAACAGTAATATACGGGCTATTATCTTTACAAACATGTAAAAGCAACAAAATATACAAGAATAAGCGTGTAAATGACCAGAGCATGGCTCAGGAGGAAAAAAAACATACGTGGAATAACCATGCAACATTTCACTGCACTTGTTAAAACTTCATTTATGACACGAATAAACGTGCATTGATACAATAGTGTTAACAAGTCACATATTATTCACTAGAATAATAATTTAATATGGTTTTTCTTAAATGTGTGGTAAACCGTTAATATTTGATTTTTAATAAATATAATATGAGCTGAAAGATATTTTTTTTTACCTTTAATTTGATTATACATTATATTTGTCTATTTATTATGTAGTCAAAGTTATGTGATTCCAAACGTTTTTTTGTCTTCCTGAAAAGTTGTCTTTTTTCGATTGCACGTTTATTCGTTGGGGCCATCGATATGTTTTAGTATGCCCAAGGAACCTGGTACGAGATAGGAAGATACGCCAACCACATCGAAAAATACGGCAACTGCGTCATCACCAACTACACCAAGAAGGGCGACAACGACTACGTGATGGAAATCAGCGAGGTTCAGAACGGCAAGCTGATCGTCTACGATGGTCTACTGGACCTGTCCACTGATGACCACCTCAGAGGCATCGTCAACTACGTCGTTTTGGTTAAGTATTCCCACGAAATAGCCTGGGGTAGAAAGTGCCTCATCCAGAATGTTTATCAAATTATCAGTTATCACAATTAAAATTTGCAGATGGTATAGCCAACTTCAAGGTGGCCATGTCGTTCCTGGCAGTGGACTACAGCAGCTACACTATAAAGTACTCCTGCAAAACTTATGCTAAAGGAAAGACTGGTATGTTCTTCTAATATATTTCGTTTCAATTAGATACAGATGCGGTAAGAATAACGTGACCATTTATTTTTTTAGTCAGAGCGGGACATCTACGGACCCCCCCCCCCCCCCCCCCCCCATTTTTCTTGTACATAATAAAAAGACAATTCTATTTTCATTTTATTATTAATTATTAAATTATAGAGGTAAATACATATCGATTGAGTATTTTGTGAATGTCTAGTCACTAGTGCCTATCTGTATAAGCAAATTATGGCAGAATAACCACATTTGTTGAATAGGAGTGCGTTATTTCCAGGCATTACACAGGCATTTCAAACGGCATTTCAAACATAAAAATAGTTTTAAATTGTCGTTTGGTCTGTTTGCAAAAGCGGAACAATTTCGGCCTCGTGGGGGACAGCGGGACAGACTGCCTGAAAGCGGGACTGTCCCGCCCAAAGCGGGATGTATGGTCACCTTAGGTAAGAAACACATATAATATACATTATCCTGTCTACATTTTTATTCCTTTAGCCACTATACGAGATGTCTATGTATAGCTATCATATTTAGGGCCTGTTTCACCACTTCCTCATAAAGTGCCCAATAAGCTATTCACAACTTTTTTGACAGATTCTCCATACTTCATCTGTCAAGTTAAATGGTGGATAGCCTATCCGGCACTTATCAGGAAGTGGTGAAACAGGCCCTAAGTATAGAAATCTAGAATCTGGATGTTCCAATATCTTTAGCTTCTCTTTCGTAGAGTTGGCGTGGATCTTCTCCCGCACCAAGCAGCTGACGGACAGCGCCAAGGCATTCATCGACAGCTACCTCTCCTCGTCGAAGCTCCTCGACAAGTCCAAGTTCTTCTTTGATACTTTTACCGAAGACACCTGCAAGTATACCACTGTCAACGTTAACAGGACTCTTCCTAAAAGAATGTTGTAACTTGCAGTGGCGTGGGGTGAAAAAAAATAAAGGTAAAGCCGGACCAAAAAACGGCTAACTCGTGAATAAGCAAAATTTCAATTCTTGTAAAAAAAACGTGCAATAAATTACATACCTGTATTAAGTGTGTTAGTTTACCTTTTCCATAACTACTAGGGTGCTTTGCTTGCATTGTGTGCGTTGCATGCAGTGTTAGTGTTGTTAGTATTCACCACCTTCACCATACATGACATCACTGGTATTATATGAACAGTGCATGTCGAGTATGATAAAAGTGGCTTTAAAAAAAGCCGTTTTGAGCACACGTCACTCACACTCACACACCAAAAATAAGTGAATCCTGACTTGCCAGTTTAGATGATTGTTACTCAATCATGCAAAAACTGGATTTAGATGAAATTTTGCATGCATCCCATGTCAAACATGGAAAGGAACATAGGCTACCTGTCTGAAGTCCACGCAGACGAAATCGCGGGCAAAAGCTAGTAGCAAAGAAATATCAGCAGAAATACGTACCTAAATGTTTAATTTTGTTATTTGTCGTCTGTCGTCGTTATTTAATATTATTATAAAATATAATAGGTAATCCGTAAGACAACAGTCAATTTGTACTAATGCTGCCATTTCTCACCTAACCGTGTCACGACAAATTACAAAGTAAGTAAAACAAACCAACCTTTACGATGTAACAAACAAAAACACAACACAACACTTGGCAAGTAAAATTTCACTACTTTCGATTCTTTTAAACTATATAATATTACAATCAAGCTAGCCCACTAACTTAATAAACAAAATTTTGCATATTACAATAATAACAGTACAAAATGAGTGCAAATTAGCGCGTAATATAATTGTTTATGTGAATTGAAATGACAGCACGCGCCGGTCGGCCGCTGCAATTAGCTCTGTTGTGATTGGACGAAATCTTTTAAAGCGAAACATGCGAAACTAAACCTTAACACATGACAAATAAAGACTAGGTAGGCTATGTGGGATCGGCTTGTTGTTCGACAATATCGACGAGTCGTTTGCATGTAGTAGTAATGTGTATGTGTGCGTGAATTTCATACATTTCAAATGTTTGGATTCCCGATGTTTTGAGCGAGTTCCCCGGCCACCGCCGCCGCACACTATGGAGCAGTACGTACGCGTTCTGAGTGCGATCATAAAAACGGGTATGTGTGCGTTTGCGTGATTTTAAATACATGGCGAATTATTTTTATGAAATTGTAGGAAGCGGAGTAAGCTATAATTATTAATAATAAAAAATGTATATATTAAAATTGGCCAAGGTAAGCCGGTAGGAATCGTGTTCTATGGAGGCTTCGCCACTGGTAACTTGTAATATTAGATTCATTATAATTTCGTGATATCATTTTTATGTGGAGGATTGTATTGCTTCTTATGATCTTGTCACAAAAATAATAAGTAATATAATGTATGGTCAGAATATGGTTAATTATGTGTTTCTTTACCATTAGCTTTACGAACATTTTTTGTATTTTGTTGTCTGTATTTATATAAACCGTGATATTATAATTCAAAAGTTTATAATAAATACGAAGAAAAAGATTAGGTACTAATCAGAAAGTGTTTCAGATTATATAATTAATTCATGAAGCCCCAAGCGGCCACATCCGGCCGCGATAACAATGAAAAAGCTATTGTGTCTCGTTTTGCCACGATTGATGGGTTAATGGGAAATATTTAAACTTTAAAAAATAGAAGATGATTTTGAGCAAATAATATTCGGGAAAATTAAAATAAGGATAGAAAAGAGGTGAAATTTTGGAAAATCTCAATGAATCTTAACCTGAAAAACGTAAACACACTGTTTTATAGGAAGCTAAAGGACAGATAGGAATAGCGAAAGCTCTGCCTACCACTCCCAGCGGCCATAACCAACACCTAGCCATGTTAATCCTTTGATCGCGGATTCTTGGAAATGCTATTGTATTCTATTGCTGTTGCGATCACCGGTGCTCTTATGGGGCTTGAAGGATTAATTGGTTTTACATGATATTTGGGCTAGGTTCTTTTTAGATAATCACTACAAAAAAATTCCTTTTGCCCCTATACAGATTTTAAAGAATTATCAAAAATCAGAAACAAAATTGTCAACTAGTTACTCATAATAGAAGACGTGAGTGGAAGAATCAAACAAGTAACATTTCGTAACATACGGAAAATAACTCATTTTTTTCGTTATTATTTTAATAAAACTTGTAACTTATCTACTTTATAACCTAGCTAATATATCTGGCTACACATATAATCCATAGTTTTTCTATTTCATATAATTTTTCCGGCCCTAAAGCCTCCATTTAAGCAAAAAAACGAGAAGTTTTTTCATGTTACTTACCTTATTCATCCACTCACGTCTTGTTTATTTATAGAAACAATTGGAATTTTATTATTTTCGGTACAAAATAAAAGTAATTTATGTTTGTTTACAAAGCCATTAGTCATTTTATAAGTAAAGAATGCAATAAAAATAAATGTACTTGGTGATTTATATATGACGCGAGGTCCGTTTGTCCTCAAATATATAACGAAAAAACTTGAGAGGTGTCAAGGGACACCCGAATGGAACGGAGTTATTTCTTATGTTCAAAAAATCTGTACATAATATAATTATACATATTATACTCAAAAAAAATTTAAAAAAACGCCGTCTACTGACGCCCAGGAATACTAACAACGCGTCGCTGTTTATTCTCAAAAAACGCCATCTAGTTGACGCATAGGAATACTATCAACGCCCTCTGCCCCTACCGTGCAGGTACTAATAAAAAAAACGCCATTTATAGACGCCCAGGAATACTAACAACGCGTCGCTGTTTATTCTCAAAAAAACGCCATCTAGTTGACGCACAGGAATACTATCAACGCGCAACGCCCTCCGCCCCTAACATGCAGGTACTAATAAAAAAGTGACGTTACAATTTTTTCGGCCCAGCCCCCTTTCGCAACGCGCGAAAAGGAACTCCGTTCCAATAAATTGGTAACAATAAAATAAACTATTAATATACAACAAGGGATCAAAAACTATCCTTCTACGAATTAGCCTGTAACTATTTTTGTTCACATGGATATTAACATCTAGATTAGCTCAAGAGATAATATTATGACGCTGGATGCACTATGTGGGTCCAAAAAAGTTCTGGACACTTTTCGACCTACTATAAAAATCATCCAACATCAGCCCTGTAGTATACATGATATTACACAACTTAATATATTTTTTTTTTTGCAAATTTATCAAGACAAGTCTAGAAGAATAATCGTTAGGTACGTAAGTGCGAGGTGCTTACGAAATCATCAATTAATCATCTTCGCTGTAAAAATGTTCCTATTGTAAATATAAATAAATATTAATACGATTAGGTATTTACAGTACACCAAAAATTGCAAATATGCAATTAATTTAATTCAATATACCTGAATTCTGAAATCCCGTATAAAAGCAGTCGCTACTTGTCCACTGGCACAAATCAAGTGTGGGACTGTCAGGATGTGTATCTCTCTGTTGTTCACCGTAGCGCTACTGGTCCTTGCTCGGGCCCAGGACTGCCCACAAGTCGACCTCGTCACAAACTTCGACCTAGCTTCGGTAAGGATACTTCTCTTTAAGAGTCCGTATACGATTTTTTGCCGATGAATACGAAATTGCAAAGGTTCGCTCCAGATATATTATTAGGTTTTTGCCCCTTATTAGACTTAAAAATATATATATTAATTATTAGATTTAAAATATATATAAGCGCGGAAAGCCGACTCGAGCCTTGCGGCGAGTAATATAATGTAAGATTTAGGTTGTTTTAAATCGTGTTTTTGGCACAATCTGTTTTTTTTTTTCTTTTTTCTCGAATTGGATAGAATTTTATCTATATAGATTATTTCTGTCGTTTTCTTTTTATGAATTACAGCTCCAAGTTGCCGAAATTAACAGCTATTCTTTGCCCATTTTCTCTAAAATTTTGCCGAGTTACATATTTTTTTACTCAACTATTTCATATTAAAGTGGTAAAAAGTAATTCCAACATTTTATAGACGACTTTCTCAACAGTACATTGTATTTTTTTCATACCGTTAAGACGTCAATACAATCCATAAACAGGTGATATTCTAAACCTTTTACAGCAAAAATCACAAAACTGTCGCGGGTTTGAGTTGGATTATTTAAAAATACTTAAAAAAAAACTAGCTCCAACATTAGATTATAATTGAAATGATCTTACATGTTGTGCATTAAAACTTATAGAAATACTGTATTTTAACTGTTAAATCACGTCTGTTAAATCAGCGAAATCGGCAAATTTCGTATACGGACTCTTATGACTATTTAGGAGTACCGAACAAGTCTTTCATACAAACAATCCAGCGGCAAAACTTGTGGGGGCGTGGCAAATAATATTACCAGAAAGCTTAGTCACTCTTGGTGGTAAAGGATAATTTCTGCTGAAAATAAAAAGTTTATTTCTAATTCCAGTACGCACAAGGCACTTGGTATGAAATAGCGAGATACACCAATGATCTGGAGAAGTATGGCAACTGCGTAGCCACCAACTACACCAAGAGAGGCGACAACGACTACGTGATCGAGGTCAGCGAGGTGCAGAACGGCAAGCGAATCGTGTACGACGGTCTGCTGGACCTGTCCACCGACGACCATCTCAAGGGCATCGTCAACTACGTGTTTTTGGGTATGAGCCTTTCCTAAAACTACGGAATTTCCAATAACATCAACTACGAAATGTCTATTAGCATAAAAAATAACAAACTTTTTTCCGGACAGACGGAAAATCCAACTACAAGTTGGCCATATCGTTCCTGGCGGTGGACTACAACAGTTACGCCATCAAGTATTCCTGTATGACCGATCCCAAGGGCAAAGGCAAGATTGGTAAGTTTTGTTAGCCAATATTTCTCTGATTATCGATTTCGGAGTTTCTCTTCCCTTGCCTATTCCTTGTTTAATTTAGACCTAATGAGGCTTTTTTTCTTAAGGTAGACGAATCATCATTTTCAACCTAATTTAACCTGTAATTTCTTTATCGCAGAGCTGGCGTGGATCTTCTCCCGCACTAAGCAGCTGTCGGACAGCGCAAAGGCCGCCATCGACAGCTACCTGTCGTCGTCGAAGCTCCTCGACAAGACCAAGTTCTTCTACGACGCCTTCAGCGACGACTCCTGCAAGTTCACCGACAGCAGCGTCGACAGAACTCTGCCCAAGAGAATGACATAAAATTATACATTCGTCAACCATCAAATTTCAATGTGCTTATCCAATATTGACCATTATAGTAGAATAATCATGTGTGTAATTATTGCAAACAATAAAAACGTTTCAAAGAAACCATTTACTGACTTTTATTTTTCGTATAATATTCTACTAGCTATTTGACCGAGCTTTGCTCGGTATTCGATAAAACACGAATAAAATTTTCTAAAAATGATTCCTAGCTAGATCGATTTATCGCCCCCGAAACCCCCTATATACTAAATTTCATGAAAATCATTGGAGCCGATTCCGAGATTCCAATTATTTTTATTTTCTTTATTCAGAACAACATACAGTCATATGATAAAGCACTATTACATATAAGTTTAACATTAAAAAGACCTTTAGGTTCTTAAATTAAAATTAAAAAAAATTACAAAGATTGGTTGATCGTGTGTGGGGGTCGTGTGTAATCTATACTAATATTATAAAGAGGTAAACTTTGTTTGTTTGTTTGTTTGTTTAATTGTAATGAATAGGCTCAAAAACTACTGGGCTGATTTTAAAAATACTTTCACCATTCGAAAGCTGCATTATTTACGAGTAACATAGGCTACTTTTTATTTTGTAAAATATAGGATTCCGTAAGATATTTGGGTTTTTCTGGCACAAGGTGAAAAAAATCAACCAGAAAAGTTACTTATATTGCGTACGCTGCCTAAACTATAAAAGATAGAACCATACAATGTTCTAAGTAAATGTAGATCTTATAAATATCTACAAAAATGTCCGCAACACACTATACCTATCTATGTCAAGTGAGGCACAACAACCAATTTTTTTATTTAAAAATCTTGATTTTTTTGGACTACATTTAAACGCATTTATTTTACTCATGTTGATAATCCTTATCAAAATAAATTATTTCATCACTAAGTACAGTTTGTGTAAATAATATTTGGTGTTTAAATGATTCTTGAGATGACATTCTTCAAATGCTGCTAATAAGCAATTTTTCAAGAATAGGCGCACTTACCTGAAGACTCTCGCTTTTTATTACATAAAACCGCACCTAGAAGACAGATTTCAATACCGAACTTTGCCAACGTATGACGTATCTACAAATTTGTAAGAAGTACTGGAGAAAAAAAAACACCCAACGCCTTATAGCTTCTCTTAATTTCAAATCTGGAAGGTGTTTTGTCTTCTCGAGGTCCAAAGACCGCAAATCACGTACGCAATGTGAGACGTGCAAAACTTTCATGTGTACTGTTCACCAGAACAAAATATGCCAAAATTGTTTCATAGTACCTAATTAATTCGATTTAATTATGTTCATAAAGACTGAGATTATTGTTAAAAAGTCTATGTAAGTTGATTTAATGATATAAACTTTAATATATTTTTAAAAGTGTGTTATTATTGTTGGAGTGCGCTAGTACCCCAGGGTACCGTTAGATATAGTTTAAGATGGGTACGGTTCTAGGGCTAGGGTCACATGAGTATTCAATTCACATGAGTCAATGAAATATTTGCGTTTCCTAGCTGTTAGGGTGTGTAATAAATATCAAATTAACATGTTTTATTCTATATGGTAAAATAATGCAATCGTGAAAAAACATAGGTCTTTGGGGTCTTATGCATAATAATATTTGTAATAATATTATTTAATTTGTAGGTAACAACCCTAGGGACGAACTCTATCATACTCGTACCACCGACCCACCGACCACGTATAATTTTTTCAAGATAGTATTATATCACAAAAACTGCCGATTACATTGAGATAATTTGATTCCTACAGTACATCTAATTAAAGTATTCCATTAATACATAGGCTATTTTTATTACAAAATGTGAGGCGGTCTGAGGTATTCAACGAAATTTACGTGAGGAAAGCTGCTAGAAAGTAGCAAGAGTAGCTTATTTCAATAGCACATAGTTCAGCCACCTTACCTGCGAGATTTGTTTCAAACCAATTCTGATTGTTTCAAAGCGCATTCGTTTGCCACAATCAAAATTTTTACATAGCATACGCAAGCAAAAATTAATATCAGCAGACAGGTACAGATGTACCAACAATTTGACTCTAACTGCACCTAATTTTATCTATTTTTTTGCGGTATACTATGTTCGGGCGAGACGGGGATTACGAATTATTAGAAAATTGAAACATTTTGACATTTTTAAATGCGTTGGGTGAGTGCGGGGGCCGGGGTGTGAAGTGCGCGGGTGGAAACTATCAGTATCACTATCAGCGTAGCGCGCGGATAAAACATTATTATTTTGCTTTTGCGAAATAGATAATACACAATTTGAAAAAATCAGAAGTTTATCCATAGCGGGTCTGTATGTCTATCTAAAGGCTGTATAACTAAGGCCTGAAAACAGACATACAGACAGACAGAAATCGAAGTTCCAGTAATCGATGAAGTAATCGAAATCGAACCCTAAAAACGGTAGGACAGAACTACGCAGAGTTCTGTCTCACACTCGCACTCGTCCGGTTCTTTCATACTGTTTATATTTTTGTATCTAATTTTTAAGAAAATTGGTGAAAAGGACTCAAAATGAAAATATATATTTCTTACTTCTTTAGGATGTTGAATATGTAAACGCCTTTAATTAAAAATATCTTTTTCGTAGTGTTTAGAGCTTGCAAAAATAAAAATTATTTATTTAATAGACCTGAGCCTAATTATTGTTATTTCAGAAACTCTAATTTTTTTTAGATAGTGTTTTAAATAATTGGCAATATTTCGGGTTCCAATGGGCTAAAATGGTTTAAATTAGGTACCTACAATCCGAAGACTAATCTCGATATGATGCTATTGTTATTTTTAAGTTAAGTTTTTGCTGGCTAGTTTTATACAAATTTTAAAAAATCGACCACTAAATTTTGATTTTCTCAAAAACCTATCATCAGAAATGACACAAAATTTAAAAATAACCTAATAAGACATCACTCCATCCATGTGCAAAAATTCAGAAACTTTAGAATTTTTGAAACTTAACACCTCAAAACAAGCTATTCCCGCAGGTCTATTTGTGATAGACATTCATAAATAAAATTAATCAAAAAATCGGTTGTCTGTAAAGTCGGTTTACTGACGATAGTTGAACGTGACAACGTCATAGCCTTAACCCCTCAGTTCCGGGAAAAATCTATGCAAAAAAGTTGGCAGGTCAATGTGCAAAAAAAATGGCGCCCGGCCTACCCTCTTTGTAAAATTAATGTAATATCCTTACATACAATCCATATTTTATGTTTGTGTGAACTACATTATAATATATGTTAAATTTTCTATCTATCAAGCCATCATAATATAGTATTTAGTCCGATGTGATATTAGTTTCTCAATTATAAACTTTCGAAACTATAATTAGTGACTTGTTCAGAAGAAATAAACGAATACTTTATTCTTCATATATTAAGTCATACCTTGACACGTAGGAAATAAAGCACAATTTTGAATAGCCGAAATAATACTAATAGCTCACAGATTGTTTATTTATTTTTCATTCAGAGTGTGGTCAATGTATCAAAGGTCATAGCTAACCAAACATCTTCATACAAAAGTATTCTCTAAGTTATCGAAATTGATATCGTAATATAATCGAAACAAAGAGCGCGGCCCAGGTGGGCCTTACGGTTGTTGAGAGACTTGAGAGTGTAAATGGAACGCCTCAGAGCTGTCAGCCAGGTAACGCCGCATGAACTGTCATGTTTTTTGGGCGCGCACCCCATATCGAATTATAAGACGTTATCACGTCAAAAATGTTGTACCAAAACTTTCGAATAACGTTTTCCAAAATTGTTATGCGAATGAAACAGTAAAAGTAATTTCCATTTTAAACATATTCAGGTGCGTAATTTTTATTTTATACATCACATGCTTAGGCGTACCCTTTAAAGGTTCTATTTTCTGGTAAATTACATTGCTGACAAACTGTGCAAAAATTGGTCAATTATGGAGACAAAAGAGAGTATTAAGCCGTTTCTTAGCTTTACAAAACTTGTATTTTAAAAAAAGTTCACGCAGTACACGCAGTACACAGTTTTTAACCAACATTTTAATAGGTCTAACCTAACTTATCTCTGTAGGAAACATAAAGGTACTATTAGAGAAGTTATGCAGAATATGGATGGCAAACCTAGCTGATCAGGCAGACAGGACAAATCACGACAAACCATAATATTAATTTTACAAAAAAATATATTAACTTTATGCGACAAAAATTGAATTCGATCAATTTCTTCAATGGTACATAAAATAAATTCAGACGACATAGGTCTATTTACAGGTATCGTCACTAAAGTCGTTGTATGAGAACTTGGTCTTGTCGAGGAGCTTCGACGACGACAGGTAGCTGTCGATGGCGGCCTTGGCGCTGTCCGACAGCTGCTTGGTGCGGGAGAAGATCCACGCCAACTCTGTAAAACAGAAAATATTATGCAAACAAATAAAATAAAAAGCGCTTAAATAATTCAAAAGTATTACCAAAAATATTACGATTGACTAAAATATATTCCGTTTAATGTTTATATGAATATTTATGATATGCACAAATATGCAAGAGAGACATTATCTTACCAACTCTTCCGTTCGTTTTGGGATCAGTCATGCAGGCGTATTTGATTCCGTAGCTGTTGTAGTCCACCGCCACGAATGTCATGGCCACTCTGTAGCTTGAATTTCCCACTGAAGAAGTATAATGATTTCATAAATACCCTCGGTTATGAAACTATAAATTTTAGAAAATAGATTATTGTTCGCAAATTAAATAGGTGACTAATCATACTAATATGTATTAAGTTAAATACTATATGCGAAAGTACATTTTGTTTATTACCTTTTAACGCCTAAACCGTAAACCGATTTTGCTGAAATTTGGTATGGAGATTCTTTAAGTCCCGGGAAAGGACATAGGATACTTTGTGTCCCGAAAAAATATACGGTTCCTGCGGGATAAACGAATTTTGTATAATAATAACTAGTAATGCATGATTGATTCGTTAAAAGCAAAGTTTATAGATCCTTACTGTAAAACACGTAGTTGACCACGCCCCTGAGATGGTCATCAGTGGACAGGTCCAGTACAGCGTCATACACGACGAGCCTGCCGTTCGTCACCTCGCTCACTTTGATCACGTAGTCTCTGTCGTCCCTCTTGGTGTAATTCGCAGTAACACAGTTTGCATCTCTTTCTATATTGTTGGTGTATCTCGCTATCTCATACCAGGTTCCTTGGGCGTACTGGAATATGAAAAATGCTTTCCAAAAAAATTGAACTCAGTTATCGAAGTTCTATTTCTGTTGAGTTTCTTTTCCAAAGGCATAGAACTTTATTGAGAGGATCCTAAGCAGTAGGTACTTGAGAAGTTACTTCTAGAAAACGGAATTATGTTAGTGAAATATCCTTACCGCGTCTAGGTCGACGTTGTTGACGTGTTCAACCGGGGGGCAGTCCTGGGCCCGGGCCAGCGTCAGCAGCACAGCTGTCGACAACAGAGAGACGCACATCCTGACAGTCACACAACCGCTTTTTGCCAGGGATTGGTGGAAAATTAATAACAAGTAGCAGCAGCACTTCTTATATTTTAGACGTTTAATTAACTGAAATAATTAACTGTATTTTTAAGTCCTAAATATGGCATTCACTGATAATATTATCTATCAGTCGTGATAATAATATTATGTTACATGAGAATATATAATTTAATTAGGTATAATATTATTATATAAGACTTAAGTCTGATAGAATATTCTGATAGAGAATATTTCAAAAAAAGGGCTTAATTGCTCTTCAAAAATTTTACTGTTTCTTAAAAATGTTATGTTGTTTTCTAGATTCTGATGACCGCGTGGTCAGTGTCTGGAGCAGCAAAAGTAACTAAATTAGCCTCTAGACAAGTCTTACTTGTTTCTAAAACAACGTTATTGTGGAAAGTTAGCTAGGAGGCTTGGATTATTTTTTCGATATGGTATGAGTTCTTTGAACTCAAAAATTCCTTGAAGATCATAACTAAAGTTTTGCTAAGAATAGCTAACAATTTATTACTTCTTTCATAAATAACCAAAGCAAATTATTTGCTCCTAGGAATTTTAACATCAAAATTGTTTCTAATTGTCTCAGCTCTCGAGCAAAGAATTTCGACTGAAAATGTGTCACAAATGCGAGGAGCGACGACATTATCAATTAATTAACTTCACTGTTAAAATATTTCAAACGCCAAAATAATTCAATAATATGATTAGGCAATATACTATGTCCTAAAAATTGGAAAAATGTAATTCATTTTATTTAATTCTAAGATACTTCAAGTATTACGATATAAAAGCGAATAGTTTTTGTCAACGAACACAGACCAAGTTGGTACCTTCAGCCTACAGGATGTGTAATCTCTGTTGTTGACACCTGCGCTGCTGACTGTTGCTGGGGCCCAGGACTGCCCTCAGGTCGACCTCGTCACCAACTTCGACCTGGCCTCAGTAAGATTCTTAATGAAAATTAAAATTCATGTCATAGATTTGATGCGTAAAATCATCCAATAAGCTTCTTTAACTATCTCACGAAAACTGGCAACTCAGAAAACTCCAGCTTGGTTCTCCAAGCTGGAGTTTTCTGAATAATTATTAAACTTGAAGCTACGGGATGTTATATTTCAAATATATTGAGCTTTTTTTAGGGTTCCGTAGCCAAAATGGCAAAAAACGGAACCCTTATAGATTCGTCATGTCTGTCTGTCTGTCTGCCTGTCTGTCTGTCTGTCCGTCCGTATGTCACAGCCACTTTTCTCCGAAACTATAAGAGCTATACTATTGAAACTTGGTAAGTAGATGTAGTCTGTGAACCGCATTAAGATTTTGATACAAAAATGGAACCCCATAGGTACAACTGTAATAAAAAAAAAAATCATCTGGCCTATGCGTGTGGGGTATCTATGGATAGGTCTTCAAAAATCATATTGAGGTTTCTAAAATCATTTTTTTCTAACCTGAATAGTTTGGGAGAGAGACTCATCCAAAGTGGCAAAATGTGTGTTTTTGCCACTTTGGATGAGTCCCCCCCCCCCCCCCCCCCCCCCTCTAACTTCTAAAGTAGGGGCATGATAATTCTAAAAAAAATATATGATGTACATTACTATAAAAACTACCAACGAAAATTGGTTTGAACGAGATCTAGCCAGTAGTTTTTTTTATACGTCATATCATTATATCAAAAATGAAATATTAAAATAAATCAAAAACCTATAATTTCATAGAAATAATTCTTATTGCTGCTGCGGAACCCTTCATGGGCGAGTCCAACTCGCACTTGGCCGGTTTTTAGCTCTGGCCTTGCCATGTTAGAGCGCTTAGAGATGAACGGCACTTGTCGACCGCAGCCGTCGACTACCGTCGACAAGTGTAAAAAATATCAATGGAAATAAATCCAGCGACTGCCGTCGACTGCAGTCGACAAGTTCCAAGACCGTAAAAAGCCTTACTTAGTTTAAAATTTCAGTACGCCCAAGGAACTTGGTATGAAATAGCGAGATACACCAATGATCTGGAGAAGCAACTGCGTAGCCACAACGATCTCAATACTTGGATATGGCATATTATGCCATCAAAACTGTAGCAATGTTTTTGCATGCAAAATGTGTATCGAGAAAATATTGTCGTCCTTTTTGTCTTACAGTAATAGCATATACTACTTTCTCTTTCACTAATTTTCCGCTTTCAATGCATATTTTACGTACTTAATCAATGCATTAAACACGTCCGACTGTCACCGCGTCCTATGGCACACTGCTCTCAGATGAGTGAGCTCACTCATTTCGAGGGTGACACATTTTCGCGCTGACGATTGTATGGAATGCCTTTTCTAAAGGTTATAATTATTCTATGCGTAGCCACCAACTACACCAAGAGAGGCGACAACGACTACGTGATAGAAGTCAGCGAGGTGCAGAACGGCAAGCGAATCGTGTACGACGGTCTGCTGGACCTGTCCACCGACGACCATCTCAAGGGCATCGTCAACTACGTGTTTTTGGGTATGGTCCTGTACTAGCTAACTTCAAAATGTTAGTTGTATTTTTGTGCAAAAATAACGTGTTTTTTTCGCACAGACGGCAAATCCAACTACAAGCTGGCCATGTCGTTCTTGACAGTAGACTACAGCAGCTAACGTTCGCCATCAAGTACGCCTGCATGGTCGACCCCGGCAACGGAAAAGTTGGTAAGTAACTTGGAAAATTACTGAAGCCAAATAATACATGTGGAAAAGTTTAAGCAGCTGGAAGCTGTATTTAACTTGTGAATTCTGTTTGATTCTTAATTGCATTTTAATTTTGTAGAGTTGGTGTGGATCTTTTCGCGCACCAAGCAGCTGACGGACAGCGCAAAGGCCGCCATCGACAGCTACCTGTCGTCGTCGAAGCTCCTCGACAAGTCCAAGTTCTTCTACGACGCTTTCAGCGACAACTCCTGCAAGTTCACCGACAGCAGCGTCGACAGAACTCTGCCCAAGAGAATGACATAATTCTACTTTTGAGATGTAAACTGATATGGGTTGAAGGAACTGTGTGTGTACAAAGATTGAATGAATACTATTTAGTGCATCAATAATAGAGGAATTTTAATTAATTCCACAACGGCAAATTATTGTTGGGATTTTGCTAAGCTTACCGAGGTTTTCTAAGTAATGTTGAAATATGAAATATCTCCAACTTTTTAATGGTACGTGTGCTTCCGAAATATCGCCTCTGTAAGATGCAATAAGGTCCAAGAAGGAAATATAATAAAAATGAGAAAATTCCTAGTGAAATTTCAGTTTAACAGGGATTCGATTCCTGGAAATTCTGAATATACTTTAAGATATGGCTAATTACCGCCGCAATATAAGGTAAAATAAATGAGTTAAGGCGATTTGCCGTAATCCTCTTTGACAGTGAAGTAATTTACGGAATGTGTTCCCAAATTACTTCCACGCTTACGATATTGGATCGCTCGGAGACGCATCACATTCACGGAATTAAAAACGTCTGGGGCTGATGGAGGGCCATTGTTGGGCTCTTCAATTAAGCTTAGCCGTGATTCCTTCGTTATTTATACGAGCCCTCAACTGGCCAGGTAAAAACACCCAACCTTTAATTAATTTCCTTATACCTTTAATACCATTAAATCAGGAAAATCAAATTATTATCCACCGTCTTCCGACGTTTGAATATGTTCCAGAGGAAGGTTGAAGTTATTTCTAAAATAGAAATAAACGTAAGCTTGCGGTATGTAAGAGCTATGTACAACGTAGTCGGTAATTCCATGTTCTAGATCAGGAATAGCGGACTTGTGGGACGTGCCCAGAATCCTGCGATTGTAGATACAAGGATTGGTTAGATACGGATCACATTGAATCGTAATAATATTAAGCGGTCTCACAGTAATAATATTATACCTACACTTTTCATGCACTTTTTCACTTTTATTAATTACTAGCGACCCGCCCCGGCTTCGCACGGGTATAAAATATATAGCCACTGAAAAAATGATTAAAACTGCTGTCGTGGCCCGCATTGGTCGGTACCGTCGCAAAAGCTACGTCTCACAGGAAATTGAAGCTTTTTGCAGGGTATCTAAGGCAAATCAGTAGGGATCATTGGTATTCTTGGTATATGAGCTAAGTCACCAGCTGCAGGGCCGGTCATAATCTTCGCTACTGCGCACCCCCATATTGCCCACTTCGAAACGGACGAAAATCGGAATTTTTAATTTCGCCATAACTTCTAAACCAAACGTCCAATTTTAATCATTCAAACACCAAATATTATCTACACAAACTGTACTTAGTGATGAAATAATTTATTTTGATAAGGATTATCAGCATGAGTAAAATAAATGCGTTTAAATGTAGTCTAGAAAAATCAAAATTCTTAAATAAAAAAATGGTTGTTGTGCCTCACTTGATATAGATAGGTATAGTGAGTCGCGGACATTTTTGTAGATATTTATAAGATCTACATTTATTTAGAACATTGTATGGTAGATAGAAAGATAGAAATCTTTTATAGTTTAGGCAGCGTACGCAAAATAAGTAAGTTTTCTGGTTGATTTTTTTCACATTGTGTCAGAAAAACCCAAATATCTTACGGAACCCTATATTTTCCAAAATAAAAAGTAGCCTATGTTACTCGTAAATAATGTAGCTTTCGAATGGTGAAAGAATTTTTAAAATCGGTCCAGTAGTTTTTGACCCTATTCCTTACAATTAAACAAACAAACAAACAAAGTTTACCTCTTTATAATATTAGTATAGATAATATCATATATCATATATTATGCGGTTTGTTTCATGAGACCGGTGATTCAATCATTATAGAAAGAATAGACTAGGAAACAATAAGAGATTATAAAAAAATGAATAATGACATCAAAAATACAATTTTGGCTCAGAACAGACCAATGCAGCTTACGAACTTGTAGAGGGGGTTGATGATATTGATCTTGTAATTCAAGACGTGAGTGGAAGAATAAGGTAAGTAACATGAAAAAACTTCCCGTTTTTTTGCTTATATAGAGGCTTTAGGGCCGGAAAAATAATTTGAAATAGAAAAACTGTAGATTATATTATGTGAAGCCAGATATATTAGCTAGGTTATGACTTATGACGTAGGTAAGTTACAAGTTTTATGAAAGTAATAAGGGAAAAAATTAGTTATTGTCTGTATGTTACGAAATGTTACTTGTTCGATTCTTCCACTCACGTCTTCAATTGTGGCCTGACATGGAGAGAGACCATTATCATTATTTTTATCACCTTTGTTTCAGGGGCGGGGGGCCGTACAACGAAACCTTTTTTAGACTCAAACAAACGAATCGGAATGCCGCGTCCTACTCTAATTCAAACGTGAAATGATTCTGTTAGAGTAGGACGCGACATTCTGGTTCGATCTTTTGATACAAAATGGTTTCGTTGCAGGCCTCCAGTAGCCCAAGCACGGCGACCAGTCACCCGCGTGGTTAGTACTGCACCGGGGACGACGCCGGCGCCTTCCCCGAGGACTTAACACGACCCAAACGACAAACAGACAGACCGACCGAAATCCGGTGCCGAGCTCGATCCCGGGGTTGAATTCGCATGCGGATAGCATAGGAACACACCTAAATCATGACCGCGACCGCGACATTGTCGTAGAGAGCTCTACCAATTACTTTGACATTAGAACATACACGCGTATTTCACCCCAACCGGACTCGGAAGGGGAGAGGGACGGCCCTCTTTTATGCAATAACATTAATAACTTGAGCTCATCTACCGCGATAACTCGTACGCAGCTAGTTTGTGCTACCGCGCGCGAGCAGCCTCACTCGTCAGAGAGTGAGTAAGGGGTCGGACCCCTTAAGAGCAGGGGGGACCCGTGTCCCCACGTCAGATGAAAATAGCTTATTTTCGTAGCTCTCCCCAATATTGCCCGATTAGAATGTCACACGTGTGACTTTAGGGGGGGGGGGGGGGGGGCAGGCCCCCTCATTGTTTATCTCCAAACCAACTAGCAACAGACTAGTTATAGCCACAATTAAACTACCACGGTCTTAACCAGACCAGTAGCTTAGACCCTGCTGCATGCTCGAGAGCGATGAGGCATGACAGGCGGCGGTCTCTTTCTGCGAAATTGTTATGTCGCAGAAAGAGGCCTCGGAGCGAGACAGAGAGGACGATCCCACCTCTCTGCCGCTCCGCCGGCGTAGGACGGGAGTGCGGAGGCGTCGCTACGCGAACCTCCTAACTCTTGTTTAACGGGGCTCCGGGTCAGGATGGGAACCTGCCCGGCTTTGTTGGAAGTCCGGTCCGAGGTAGACCGGCCAGTCGTGGAGGGAGTCCTGTGTTTGTTAGATCCGGGATATCCCTCCTCTATACGGCTGAAGGCGAACTGCAGGTGGTTTTAGTGAGTAGGAGTCTCACATACCCCCGGGGTGCTTCAGCTAACTGAGGCATATACCCAACCCGGGGCACCCATGATGGGTTTCCCCTGCGTAAAAAAAAGTAGCTTAGACCCTTTCGAAAAAAAAAAACGGCGACCAGTAGAAATGCGAAAGTATAGACAAACTGTGGACATAAACTTAGGCCGTGTTCTGACCAAACTGACTATAAGCCGCTGAATGTGAGCAGGCTCACTGTGAGCCCCAGTGTGAACGTAAGTGAACGTGAAAATATACGGTATCGAATGTCCGCGCCTACGCCTAGCATAATGGCGTATAGTCAGTTAGGTGTGAACGAAAAAGTGAATTTGTATGGAAATACAATGAACTGCGTAACGCTCGCTCACATTCAGCGGCGTATAGTCAGTTTGGTGTGAACACGGCCTTAAGGTGCCGTTCCGATCTTTACCGCGGCTAATCGCGACCGACAAAAATTCAATTAAAATGCCACTTTACGACAGACTGTAGTATATATCATAAAGTAGGATATTATTTGAATTTTTAGGACTATAGTCTGTCATAAAGTAGCATTTTAATGGAATTTTTCGGAACGAAAAAAGATCGGAACGGCACCTTAAGTTTATCTCCACAGTTTGTCTATACTTTCGCATTTCCACTGGTCGCCGTGCTAGGGCTACTAGTGGTAAAACTTTTACAGCGTCCTGTCTCCCGCTCCCTAGCTCTCCGGCGTTATAAAATTCTGTTCACGGCAATATTTAGTCACGACCACACTTTGACGGCAGTTTGGGTAAGAAATAGAATGTTACCACCTATTAATTTCCGAATAAAACTGTTCTGAATGACTTTTTGAAATATTCTAATAACAGTTACGTTCGCGGTTCGAAACAATTTTTCTGTATTACCTAGTTATATTTTAGTATGGAATTATTGTAGATATGTATTGTATTTATGTAGAATCTTTAATAATGTGTAATTTTGTGGTGAGAAAATAAAAATTTATTATTATTATTATGTTTGTGTTAAGCAATCCTTGCTCACGGGCAATTAAATCCCAGACCTTTCGAAGGCATGCGTGGGGCCGAAGCCAACACGTAGAGGCCCGTAACACAGTTTTAATCTAAATGTAATGTGACGCTGGCCGGCGACTCTCCTTATCCGCACTATGGGAGTACGACCAAGGAGAGCCAGCGGCCAGTGTTGCAGGGAATGGAAAATTAAAATGACACCGGACTATGGGGGTGAGGTGCTAGTGGACTCGATAACTGGGAGCTATGGAAGGACTATGGCGTCTGCCGATACAATGTTGTAACATGTATAAAGTTGGCAGACGGTGACTCGCCAACTCTTTGAATGGGCCCCTCAAAATGGTCGCACGCACGGTGCACCGAGGCGGCAACATTGACAGAGCGGCTTGAGGCAGGAGAGGTGTCGCTGGACTTTAAACGCCGATCATTTGCACCCTCAGAGGGTCCCATCACGTCGCCCACTCGCCACTTACGCTTCACATCCTCCCTACGAGCCGAAGCTCTCGCGACTCCACTCTGACCGGCCGGTTAAGGCAAGGCAGGGGTAGGGCCTGATTCTCCGTCAGTGTTCACTCCGGCCGGCCGGTGAAGGCAAGCCGGAGATGGAGAACAGGGGCTTCCCTGGGAGCACTCGGGTGCGTGGGGTCGCTACTCCCCAACAGCTCGCCACAAGCTGCCCTGCCTGCGGGCTTGTTATTATTATTATTATTTAAAACTATAAATAAATATTATTATGGAAGCAAAATGCACGTATATAGTTAACCCCAAGTTAAGTCTAAGTCCAGTTCCGATATCATCTAGAGCATAGGTTCTCAACGTGGGCGATAACGCCCCCTTGTGGGCGTTTGAGACTTTCGGGGGGGCAGTAGAAGACCCAGAGAAAATTAGGGGGCAATGAGATGGCGCAGATGGGGCGTGGGTAAATTAAAAAATATAATAGTCTAAAAACTTATAACACCCCTCTTTTTTGTCGGGAGTTAAAAAGGCAAAAAATACACGCTAATCACGTACTAAAGTAAAATAAAAATATATGCAAAATATTGCTCAATATAACTAAGCATGCGTTTTAATTGCTCCCATTGAAACATTATTCTTTCATTCTTCATTTTAAACTCAGAAATAGGATAGGGGTCATATTCCTATCTTACGACTATAATATTATAATATGGAATATCTTACGTTTAAATATAATCGTGGCAATAGCTGTTTTAAATTCGCGACAGAATTGTAAGTAAAATTAAGAAAATTAAGATGGGGGGGGGGGGGAGGCTCTAGAAAAAAACATATTCTCAAAGTGGGCGGTGAGCAAAAAAAGGTTGAGAAACTATGATCTAGAGGGTAAGGCCAAATTAGCCTCGAAGAAGCTTGGTGTTCTTAACAGAGCGAAACAGTACTTCAGTCCGGACCAACGCCTACAACTCTACAAGGCGCAGGTTCGGCCTCATATGGAATATTGTTCTCATCTCTGGGCAGGGGCGCCAAAATACCAACTGCTCCCTCTGGATCGTATCCAACGAAGGGCCGCTCGAATTGTTGACTGCCATAGTGTTTCAAACAGCTTGGACCCCTTGGAATTACGCCGAGATGTAGCTTCACTCTGCATCCTCTATCGGTTGTATCACGGGGAGTGCTCTGAGGAATTGTTCGGAATGTGGCAGTTTTTCGCGTAACTTTCTGCCGCGCACTGTAAAACTCTGGAACGAACTGACACCAGCAGTATTTCCGGACCTATACGACCTGCAAACCTTCAAGAAAAGAGCGTATTCCCTCTTAAAAGGCCGGCAACGCACCTGCAGCTCTTCTGATGTTGCGAGTGTCCATGGGCGACGGTAGTTGCTTACCATCAGGTGACCCGTTTGCTCGTTTGCCCCCTTATTTAATAAAAAAAAAACCTTTCTAGCGCTGGTTACTAAAGAAGCCTATTTTAGAGCATCTAGGACTCTATGTTGAATATCGCCCATAGCGAGGGCTCTCTACGAGGGGAAATTTCGACCAGTGCCATATAACTTAAAAGTAATCAGTTAAAATATATTTTTCAAATAGTTTTCTAATTTTCATCGAAATAGAACTAGTCTTCTAGTAGTGAAGTGTGAACGGACGCGCAATGCGTATCAATTATCATACAATAATAAAGATACCTACATACAATTTGTATGTGGTATATTGTATCTTTTTAACAAACGACTATTAAAGTATTTTTGTTAAGATAACGTTTAAAAATAACAAAAATTAACAAACTTGGAGATCATCCTAGGTCAATCCTGCGTAGATAGGTATTACTAGAATGACAGATGCAGTCATCTAGCGGTGATTTTGTGAACTTTACGTCATATTTTTAAGATTTCGCAAATCAGAAGAAAAACCGAAACGCTATTTAATATACTTACGCTTCTTTGAAAAATTCAAAGATTCAGAATTAAAAAATCCGTCAATATTTTCGTATTTAAAAGTTTTATTTATCTTCAATACAAAGGAAACATTTAAATATACAACAAATACATAATATAAGTTTTAACAGCCTGTAGACTTTCACAAAACACTCACAAGCGTGACAAAGTATAAAAATATTGTGAAAAACTTGCAGGAATTTAGTATACAATATGAGGTGCTTATAAGCAGTTTTGTCCTACCGCTACCACCTTTTTTAATAGGCAAGAATAAGACATAGGTTGCACGGTCAGTCTGGCATTAGCAGCCTTACTCCCGACACAATCAGAATCGAATCAGCTCGATCTCAACAGTTTTTGGCGTTTACGCAATCTAAAACAGCGCACGATCGTGCTGCGGCTCAATTTGTAACTAATTCGATCTCAACAGCTTTTGGTAGTCCTGACAGCTATTGTGGCTCAATTTCGGAACTAATCAAACTCAAAAGTCGAAACATTCGTTATCATCGAAATTGTAGGTGCTCGCGCAGTTCAATCCATCAGTCTGATCCAGACTGACGAAAGAATGATCGTGTAACCGTTTGATTGACGGACTGGTATGTTTTGACGTGATAACGTCTTATAATTCGATATGGGGTGCGCGCCCGAAAAACATGACAGTTCATGCGGCGTTACCTCGCTGACAGCTCTGAGGCGTTCCATTTACACTCTCAAGTCTCTCAACAACCGTAAGGCCCACCTGGGCCGCGCTCTTTGTTTCGATTATTTTACGTATTTCGATGACTTAGAGAATACTTCTGTATGAAGAAGTTTGGTTAGTTATGACCTTTGATACATTGACCACACTCTGAATGAAAAATAAATAAACAATCTGTGAGCTATTAGTATTATTTCGGCTATTCAAAATTGTGCTCTATTTCCTACGTGTCAAGGTATGACTTAATATATGAAGAATAAAGTATTCGTTTATTTCTTCTGAACAAGTCACTAATTATAGTTTCGAAAGTTTATAATTGAGAAACTAATATCACATCGGACTAAATACTATATTATGATGGCTTGATAGATAGAAAATTTAACATATATTATAATATAGTTCACACAAACATAAAATATGGATTGTATGTAAGGATATTACATTAATTTTACAAAGAGGGTAGGCCGGGCGCCATTTTTTTTGCACATTGACCTGCCAACTTTTTTGCATAGATTTTTCCCGGAACTGAGGGGTTAAGGCTATGACGTTGTCACGTTCAACTATCGTCAGTAAACCGACTTTACAGACAACCGATTTTTTTTATGTACTTTCTGGTCGTCAGTCTCAGACTAATAGACAGAACTGATGCCAGACTGGCGTGTAGCCGTACTCAGTTGTAAAGTGTATTTACCTGTTAAATAATCTGCAACAAAATAAACAGTTAAGGCATGGTTAAAGATAAGAATATGTTGCAATTATTGTTTTAACCTTTAAACCTTCAAGCCCCATAGGAGCACCGGTGATCGCGACAACAATAGAATACAATAGCATTTCCAAGAATCCACGATCGAAGGATTAATCTTGCTATTACCACTTACGATTCTTCGGATTTTAACAAAACTTAACAACAAATATATTATGTGGTAGCAGTTAGAAATTACGAACGATTAGTTGAAGGCGATACATTAATAATAATTATTGTAATAGGTAACAAAATTAAATTTTGAAGATCCCCAACAATGCAAGATATTAAATATTCTATTGACTAGATGTTCGTCTATAGAAATTACAATTATTATAAAACTTTCAACAAACATCTTTTAAGACTCCGTACTAAAAGCAAAAAACCGAACCACTATAAAATCACTTTTTCGAGAATGTATGATTTTTTTCTTAATAATTAAAAATATGAAACAATATTTACCTAATATAAGATCAATATATGTATAATAAGGCGTCATACTGAACAATAAAAAATAATCGATAACCAATATTAAATTATTTGGAATCGATATTTTCCAAATTAAAAAAGCGCGTTACGACAAAATCAGAAACTCTGCTTATTTAAGCGGCGCTCAAAACATGCTATCCTTGCCACTCCTCACTGAAGTGAGAGTAACAACCTGCAAGTTAAGCAGCCCCTATTTTTAGTGGAGTCTCAGTTTGCCGTTAGGTTAAATATTATACGTTAATATTTTCGTTACACTTACATAGAACTTACCTAATCACTAATAAACATTTATTAAAAAATTACATTTATAATAAAGCTCAACATTTATCATATAAACACTTCTATTTACTAATTAGTGCCTTATTGATGTATAACATGATATTAACCTCAAATGTACAGATAGCAGATAAGGCTAATGAAAACTTAACCATCAAGCCCCATAAGCTCACCGGTGAGCGAGACACAATAGAATAACAATAGATTTCCAAGAATCCACGATCGAAGGATTAATATTATCATTAAAATAGCTAATTGTATCAAACTTGCTACGCATTTTTTAAATACTTTTTTAAAAAAACTAAATAAAAAAAATAGCTTGACGGATATTGTGAAGCAGTAAACGAGACTATAACATATATAACAATAAATAATTACATAGGTAGGTAAGAATTTTTTTTCATGGCTGATCCGGCAAACGTAAAATTATCCACATTTTTTTATGTAAATTATTTTTCTGTCTAAGCCATAAAGTTAATATACCTACCTAGCGGAATAGAACAACATTCTCGAGCTGTCAAACGAAACTGAAATTGATTTACGTCTGTGTGTAAAAATTTATTACGTATATTATTATATCTTTAAACGAGCAATTCTTGTGTATAAATAATTGGAATCTCGGAATCGGCTCCAACGATTTTCATTAAATTTAGTATATAGGGGGTTTCGGGGGCGATAAATCGATATAGCTAGGAATCATTTTCATAAAATGTCATTTTATGTGTGTTTTTTGAATTTTTTGAATACCGAGCGAAGCTCGGTCATATAGCTAGTATACACTTACACGAGCATCTTTCTAAGCGATTTAATTGTCAACGTGCCGGTAAGTGCCGACTGGACGTCAAACAGATGAAAAAAATTGGTTCTGCTGTCATGTATCACATGTGTCTTTTTACCACGCAGTGTTACTGATAGTGACATCTCGCTTGCTCAGGCCTTTGTTTTTCTATTCCACTAGGCATATTAACTTTATGGTCTAAGCATTAATTTGCTGTTTATCATACAATACAGTTATAATAGTTTTTGTCTATATAAACATTAGTAAAACGAAAAGGTCCTTAATTCATTTAATTCATGAAGCCCCAAGCGGCCACATCCGGCCGCGATAACAATGAAAAAGCTATTGTGTCTCGTTTTGCCACGACTGATGGGTTAACAAAGCCTTATATAAAAATTAATAAAAAGAAGTTAATCTGCTATCCGTAGCTTTGACCCATACCGCAATCATGTAGTTAATTATGTTCCCTATCTTATCACTGCAATAACATCGTTAAAATGAGGGTATTATAGTTTACATAACATATATTTTCTTTCGTTTATAAATCTAATATAATAGTACTTTATAATCTAAATCTGAACAATACTAAGGTTAATCAACAAAAAAGGATATAATTATTATCAGAGAAATAGATTCATAGGCTGATGGCGGACCTACGTTATTTGTCTGATTATGTCTTGATATAACCCGATCAAATGAAATAGGTTTGACATCTGCCTATATATAAATTTTTCTGGTGATACATTCGTAGCCAACTTCATAACACTGCAGACATTCTATTTCTGCGACATTATTTATGTGTTATCTTTTTATGTTATTCATAATAACATTCATAATAATCGGCACCACGAATATTTACGGGATAAATCAGAAATAGGTTTACCAAGTTAAGATGCCACATTTTCTACCCATCCGAATACCGAATTCAGCGCAAGCGGGCCTTAAGCAACAGGTGTCAGCAGCATTGCCACGCGGCGCAATTGCTGCGTTATGCAGTTGGCTACAAACTCGTACTTTAGGTCACTTTTTGACATTTAAAAGCGAAGTCCCATTTTCGGAGTTTTGCTTTGTTGGAACAGTGTAACGCGTTGTTGTGGCAAACAGCATAGCTACGATACGGCGCGGCAACAGCACACGAAGGACAACGCATGAGTATGACATGTCACATCATGAAAGTATTATTATGTTACAATGTGCTGTCTTTCGTGTGATATAAAGATGTAGCGGCACCGCTGAAGAACCGCAGCGTAACAACGTTGCTTCGCTAGTTTATTAGCTTCGTAAGTTGATCGCACATTTATCAGCAAGTACGCGCCGAACGCACCACATTTTAGAACTCGTTGTATGAAATGATGTTAAACCTCTTACCCTTTGAAATGACAGCTATTTTTTGTGCCTGTCTGAAGCGGAATCAGCGCCCTCAATGCGAGAGAAGAAAACTTAATCTGACGTAAAAATGACGTTTGAAAGTCGCCATATTTTCGCTGATAGCAGTAGTGGGAGTACTTAGAACTAATACTAGTATTTTTTCAGTTCTCTTCCCCCGCATTGGGGGCGCTGATTCCGCTTCAAATAGGCACAAAACACAGTTGGGTATATACTGGTATATAATGGAGGTCAGTGAAAACCACGCATATTCGTCTGCACCGTACACGCCGCATTTCGTGTACTGTGCGGTGCGTTCGGCGCGTACGTTGCTGACTATAATGTGCGATTAGCTTTAGTGTATCTAGTGGGTGATACAACTTGTAGATTTATACTTACAAATTGTAATACACTAATGTTACATATTTGGGTTTATACATAAAGTATGATTCTATATTTACCTACAATAGAAACATTTTCATAGTTACAGGCATGGCTAGATCCCAATTTCACTGTTAATAAGAATCGCTTATTTAAGTATCACAAAATCTCTTTCATTTACACTAAAAACGAAAGAGAAGATGATATTATTTAATCAATGATTAATTTTAATAGGCATTGGTGAAATTGGCGATCTAGCTGCATAATAGAATACAGTATACACTTTACAGTTATACACTAATATCAATGTACAATTTTCGTTTTATACATGGACTTTGGATACATTATAGAGGTATGTTAAGTTAATCACAATTTCACAAACAGTGCAACAAATACAAAGGCAATTTTAAGCTTTTGTTGTACAAATGTACATACTTACATAATATTTATACTTAGTCATTACTCTATTATTATTTTATTAGGTTATCAAATCCTTACATTTGCTCAATAGAGGTGGCGCCACCCCGTGGCAAACTTTTTCCACGACAAAGAGAATATTATGAGGTGCTATTGTTTCACGTTTGTATTATCTTAATTACTGATTAGTCTTTATAGACCGGGTCAAAATATCCTGCATCGCGCTATCGAAGTTTTCTAAATGCGACGGTATGCAACTGAAATCAATATAGTGGGCTTCGGCGTGACCGAACATAACACCATTCGTTCGAAAGATCTTCCTTCCGAGTCCGTCCGATGTATTCGCTGAAGCGCAAATTCGAGCGGATGCAGGTTTGTCTACATTTGATCATTTTCGCGTATCAGATCTCCGTCGCGTAGCATCATCATGATACACTTCGTATCATGATACACCCCGATCGCTTTAAACCGCGTACGTGTCGTATCGGATACGCATACGCGTATCCGATACGACACGTGATCGTGATCACATGATCGACAGAATGATCTAGTGTGGACGCATTTTGATGTCTGCACTCTGGGAGTTCTTGACAGAATGAATCACGAGATCGATACGAGGATCGGCGAGACGATAGGCGATCAAGATACAGTATCTATAAGTGTGGACGTGGTTTTTGGCCGAACTGTGGCTCACGCGATAAAGAACGAACTGTCACCAGCAGTATTTCCGGACCTATACGACCTGCAAACCTTCAAGAAAAGAGCGTATTCCCTCTTAAAAGGCCGGCAACGCACCTGCAGCTCTTCTGATGTTGCGAGTGTCCATGGGCGACGGTAGTTGCTTACCATCAGGTGACCCGTTTGCTCGTTTGCCCCCTTATTTAATAAAAAAAATACGCTATGGTCAAAATAGGCGTCCACACTTAGGATACGCATACTCGATACGATACGCCTGATACGAATACGACTACTTGATACAAATGTTTACAAAGCCTTAATCGACCCATATAATGATTACAGAATACAAGGCGCTTTTGACTGCTAAGTTATGCTAGTTATTGTTAATAATAATATGTGTTTTATGTAGGTACCTAATTCATATTAAATATTTTGTGAACAGATATATGATTCTACTTTTAAATAGAAGCGCATAGAAACAATTACAATTTAGAAGACATTTCTTTGGTTAATATATTTTACTTTTTCTATTTATTATATCTCTAATGGAATTGTTATTATGAATAATATTAGTAGGATCAGTCACTGGTTATATAATATTTTAAGCGTTTAGTGGTTACGAAACATTTATAAAACAAAATGGAATTATCGGAAAATTATTGCATCGTAACCCTGATTTATTTATCCACTACATACAAAGGAAATGTTTGTCTTAATTTCTTTAACATTTTTATCGCTTATTAGCATAATATAAACATGTTATAACAATTTGCGAGATACATTTTGAGATATTGTTTTTAAAATGTAGCTGTTTTTAACAATAATAAAAGAAGAAATCAAACTTGAAAATAATGTAATAAAAGGAGCAACAAGTTTCTTTTCTGACAATATTTTCAAAGACCTTTTAAGCGATACAGAAATATAAGTATTGCTCAAATTAAATGAAACTAATGGTAAATGAAAAGATATTTATTACAAACAGAACATGGCGTAAAGCATACTCTTATATAAACTATGGTTAAATATAAAACGTTCTATACATACGGACCTATGTACACGGGTGGTCAGTTACTAGAGCGGCCGTGACCCTGCTATCACAGCACGGCTCATTGTAGACGCGCATATCTGAAACATATACAATAAACATGTAGTGACAATAATATATGTAGCCCAATTAATACCGCTGCAGGGTACTGTATTTAAATATATCTACTTCTTTAAAAAACTGTTAAATGCTCGCTCACAGGAACGAATACTATGAGTGTGCGTTCGTACGTCCGTAAGTGCGTGCGAGCGAGCGTGCTTGCGCAGGGTATATATATTTTGTTAGTAATGTGAGTGTAACGGTGAACACTGAATAATCTGTGGTTGAAGAGTGTGAGGACACTGCCTCCGCAACACGTTTAGTAAATACTCCGAGCTAATGCGCGAAGTATATTTATGTGCAGTAAGTCTGCTAAGGCCTATGCTAGTGCTTTGGAGTTGCAAAAGCAACTGAAAGATAGTTGTTGATCTAGACTAGCTAAGTAAGCGATAGGCGCGGCATCACCGCCTACACATACGTGTATCGCACGTAATCACCACGCCCACTCACACACAACATGTATATTGTATATCACTCCTGCGCTGTCGCGAGCGCTCTTAGGCCGGCCATAGACGGGCTGCATCTTGCAGTCGAGACCGACTGCAAGATGCGGTTGCCGCACGGCCATCTGCAGTTTCCATACTAAATTCATATCCGCAATATGGCTATGATTGTCCTGTACAATCACAGTCATACTCGAGCAGTTCTTGAGCGGTCGGAGGCCGGGAGCATTTGTTTAACGCGACCGCTCTAGAGCAGTTGTTCCCGACTGTACTAGCGGTCCGTCTATGGCCAGTCTTATCCCGTTGTACTAGGAGCTAATGTTGTCACACACACATACACATCTGCGCTGTCATCTCCTCGACTCACACCTGCGCTGTCGCGGGCGCTACAACTGGAACAGGTCGTCGTGCACCTGCTCGAGGCACCGCAGCGAGCGGTCGACGCGGCGGCCCTGCGTGAGCGGCGGCGGCGGCAGCGGGGGCGGCACCACCTCGTTGTACGACGTGGACGCGCCCATCGACGCCGACTGACGCAGCCGCGCCGTCGGCCGTGTCCGCGGGTAGTTCTGCTCCAGGTCTTTCACGAACCTGGAAATGATAATGGATATTATGTTAGGTATAAGGTCATGACGACATCGAAGGTCATCCATTGTATTGTTTGAAAGAGGATTTAGTAATTTGTGTAATCACTGTGCAGTTAGGGCCGCAACGCGACGCGTAGATGCGTTTCCTTTGTGTGGATTTGACAGGATTTGCAAGACGTCACACGCAATTGAAGTCTGTCAATTCAGTACTATAGAAATGAATCTATGCGTCGCGTTGCGGTCTGAATTGACCCTTAGGGGGACAGGAAAACACTACAGTCAGAAACTTAGTTATCTGCAGGATACTTGAGTTTTGAGTTATCAATAACATTCATTACACGAGGATAATATAATTGTAAATTTTGAATAATTGGATATTGTTCGAAATAAGCGCAAAACTCACAATTTTTGTAGAACTTGAACTAGCCTAGACTCTGTTTTTTTTGCAACGCAAACTTGCCACAAAGTTTTATAATATGAATTGGGACATTTACCGCGACTTGCCTCGTAATTTTAATAATAGGCACAGTCACGAAGCCAATCAAGACCGATAAATCGTCCATACATAGACCTACGAGTAAGTAACACAATCATCCATTGTGGAAGACGGAAGTAATAAACTCGACTACGACGTCGCACCGACTCGGGCCGGATCTACAATATTTACCACGAACTATTTCCAGCTTTCAACAGGATACAGTTGAACTGAAGCAAACTTTTCATAAATCAAACAGCGAAATACTTTTTAAATTCACCATCCATCATCGTTGGTATCGTAAAAAGCGTCAGTGACGCACTCGCCTGTATATCAAAATACTTTTATTATACACAATATACACACTGTAGGCCAATATCGAGTTTATCTCTCTCGATGTTTCCGCGCGTGACATACTTATTATAAATATTAAATGCGAAAGTCTATCTGTTACCTCCTCACGCCCAACTATAAAACCGATTTTGCTGGGTATTTTATCACGGAAGAATGTACGGTTCCCGCGCGATAAACTTGTATCTGCGCGACGAAGTTGCGGGCATAATAATTTTTGGCGCAATGGAGTTGCGGGTGACATCTAGTAAATAATAATCGTAGTGCGAATTCAGTTATTCTTCAGACAGCAGGAGCTTAAAGCATTCAGATTTCAGAGGTTATAAAATATACTCGTATATTAAACCTACCAAGCCCCATAAGATCACCGATGATCGCGACATCAATAGAATAACAATAGATTTCCAAGAAGCCGCGATCGAAGGATTAAGTAAACTCTGAATGGTCTGCACGTACTACGTAGTGGATAATGTTCAACTACTATTTTTAAATCGAATTCTAAAGTTTTTAGGCCTTTACAAAGACGACGGTTGTTATAAGTCTGTATGTCCTTAGCATTGTACCTTTGAAATGGATTAATCAATTTTATGTAGTTCTTTCAGTCTATTTTAAACAAAGCTGTAATAGCTTTAATCCACGAATCACGATCGTCAGCTCGCTATCTTCTCCGTAACGATGGAGAATAATTTTATATTTTCGATTTTGTTAGTGTTTGGTGGAAATTAATGTTACGACTTATACGAGTAAAAATTATGTACATACATAACAATGTTTTATAATTTTAATTTTAATTATTTGTCCTTACTCAAACAAATGACATGTCTGATGTCTTTCCTGTTGATTCAGTTTGGTATATTTAGAACAAAGGGAAAATTACATGGCTGCACCTATTCAGATCGTTAAAACACAACTTCTTGTTTTTGTTTGTGGCAAACGAGCACCTGATGGAAAGCAACTACCGGCGCCAATGGACACTCGCATCAGAAGAGTTGCAGGTGCGTTGCAAGTGCGTTGCCGGCCTTTTAAGAGGGAATACACTCTCTTCTTTAAGGTTTGCAGGTCGTATTGGTCTATAGTCTATACATATAGAGTTTACAATGTATGTATATGAAATAGAGTTGGCCCAGTTTTATCCCGAATCCCCAAAATATAACGCAGTCTTTAAGAGTTTTAGGAACGAAGTCAAAATATTCATTATAATATCAGCATACAAATATTTATGTAATATTTTACTCGACACGGTGGTTCAAATTGTATGTAATTGGTTCATATCAGTTAGTTTACTCTTTTAAATACACGCTAGAGATAAGATAAGAGCAAACTGTTATTTTCATACGAATCGATGTCGTGGGCACCTGGCCAATAATACTGCATTCAAACAAAGAACATTTAAGGCAAATCAAAGTAAAAACACTAAATTATGAATCACGAGTTTACCTGCAAATTCGTAGCGCCAAAATTAATTTATACCTAAGTAGCATTTAGGGTTCCCACACAAAACTGCGAATTCGCATCGCATCGCAAATATCTGCGACATAACTCATACTAAAAATGACATTGCGATGCGAATTCACACGAATTCGTAGTTATGTGTGGGAGCTTCTATATCATACTTAATTCGTGTAAAGGGATAGGACGTAGGATACTTTTTATCCCGGAAAAATGTACGGTTCCCGCGCGGTAATCTAATTTCTGCGAAACAGAGTTGCGGGTGTCATCTATTTATTTTATGTAGGTTTTATAGAGTTACATTAATTTTATAAGCAGTATAAACACTAGAACATAGGCAATTCGTTAGCTGACTACGTACAAAATGTCTTATAACTCACATGATGACAATTATATAGGTCAGCACTTGGTCTAGTTTAGCGTCTAGCGCTTACGTGAACAATATCTAGGTATCTAACCTAGTGAACCCTAAATAGTTCACAACAATAGCTAGAAATAGATATAGATTGTAGTTAAGCACTATAGAAATGCCTGCTACCTCTCTATAGAATCTAAATGCTTTGAAGAGTTCAGAACATAGGATAGGTACTTTTAATCCCTGAAAAAATTATTTATTTATTTACAGCTTACAACTTCTATAATTACAGGTTTAAACCTAATACAAAAGGGTGTTACTAGTAGGAACTTATCTTACTTGCTACACAATAGGTGACCTTAGTAAACTCGTTCAATGAGCACGTAAACAAATCGACCGTGTTTGCGAAAATGTACGGTTCCCGCGCGATAGTCGAATACCTATCTGGGCATCAACTACTAAAAGAACTAGGTACATAGTACGTCCAATATGTCTATGAGCATAGAGCAGCTGAGCACGTTATGAACTATGAGTAATGCACAATTTTTTCAATTAACATAATTGAGGTATTTTCCGCGTTTGTCTACAGACGTTCACTAACAAGACCTTCCAGAAACTTGTGTACAGTAAAGAAACTCAACTCTTAGCATGTACAGTCGCTGACAGACCAGCGAACCCTTGCGAAAAGATCGAAAAGAGGTAGACCAGTTAAGATTTTGTTCCTCACTCACCAATAAATCTTTTTATCTTTTTAATATATTTTTTTTTCATAAATTTAGGGACGGAGACAAGTTGTTTTTTCTACTTTCATTACCATTTCCAACGAAAAAACTATCATAGATCTACATGAGTCATTACTCGTTATGTAACACATTTTGACAACGTTCAACCTGCAAATCACTTCTTTTCCTTAACGTACAGTCGAAGAAATATATCGTACCACAATTGGACCCTACTGCTTTATAATAATGTAGAGCTTGTCTAACTTAAAATGACGCGCCCCTCCCTCGTATTCACAGTACAAAAATGTTTCATTTTAAATATCAACTTTGAAGTGGTGGGGCGCGTCATTTCAAATTAGACAAGCTCTACAAAAGTGAACTCCTCCTTCGACTGTACATAAAAATAAAGAAAGCGAAAGGGATCAAGGCAAGTCAAGGTTAAGCAAACAACGGTTTAGTAGTTAACTAACACTCAATAACATGACTTAATTAATTGCATACTATGCCCGAATTTCGTCACGCAACGGTGCGATTGTGCTAAGCAAATGTTATTAATTAGGGAGTGCCTCCGCCGCCGGCGCCGGTCGCCGAAATGGCTGCCGGCGCCGGTTGCTGAAATGGCTGCCGGCGCTTCGGCAAACATCGCTTGTCAAATGACAGAATAATGATCAAAAACATCAGTCTTGAGCTAAAGGACTATGAAAAGTACAAATAATAAAGTCATATTGTAAGGATGCATATTTGAATCCTTCGATCGGGGATTCTTGGAAATGCTATTGTATTATATTGTTGACGCGATCACCGATGCTCGTATGGGGCTTGAATCTTGATGAGTTAATGGTGGTATTGATGATGCTGATAAATGTGATCTGCATAGTAGCATAATACAATATCTTTGCTTCTTTAAACAACGTTGAAACTCTCTAATATGTATAAGGAATCTGAAGTTCTGTTCAGTACCTTCGGAAGTATACCACGGGGTTTATAACTGTAGCTGTGGTGCAAAATCTTACTTTTTTGAAAAAAGGTAGCTAAGGTAAAGCTAAGCTAAGAAAATGCATCACAAAAAACTAAAATATCCACAGCCGAACAAATAGGTACCTACTTAACTAACTTTCACCTTTGGAAGTCGGTAAAGTCGAATATATTTGAGATTATAATGTATTTCTTTTTAAAATTTGTGTATCGGCACTGGAACCTAGCGCTTTACGCATTATCACCGGCTCCTATTTTGAGTGCCAGCGCCGGCAGCCGTTGTTTTATATCTCGACTGCCGGCAGTGTACTTACCGCCGGCTCCCATTACTCCCTATTAATTACCAAAATACGGGTTATATTAATTTATATATATACATAGTAAGATATTAAAAAAATAAATATTATAATTTGGTTCGACGTAGGGAACCTACCAGTTTAATCTGACTGATTAGACTACTCAGATTTATTTTTATTTTGAGTTTCAAAGAGTTATCCTTGTGTCCTTAGGACCCTTAGCATAAAGGACACATGGATAACCCGCATAGAGCATGGGCGCTGGCAGGAGGGTGCCAGGTGGTGCACTTGCACCCCTTGGGAATCTCGGGATCAACAGGAATTATTGAAATAAAAAGCCTATTAACCCTATTACCATGGCGCACAAAGATTCGTAATGTTTCGGCACTAAATGTAGAATACATTTACATACAGTTGACCTTAATAGACAGTCAATGTTGTTCGTAAAAAGTAAAAAGAAAGGAAACTAAAATCTGCACCCCTTGGAAATTATTTCTGCCGGCGCCTATGGCACAGAGGTCCATATTATTTTATCTCGAATGTCGTGTCGAAAGGCCGTACAAATGGGATTATGGGTAATGGGAGTTGAGACCCATTTTGAGATTGGAGCGAAAAGGAGTTCCAAAACTAGAGCATGTGTGATCTGTCAGAACTCAGAGGTACGACTAAAATAAAATAGCCCTGAAAAGCCCAATGACCAATTAATCCTTCGATCGCGGATTCTTGGAAATCAATTGTTATTCTAAATTTGCCGCGGTCGCCGGTGCACGGTGTCCTTATGGGGGTTGATAGGTTAAAGCGACGTAAAACATTTAAAACTCGGAAGATGACTGGCGAAAGCCCAATACACGAAAAACTGGAAACTATGTTTAGGAAAAATGCTTATTATTTATTTATTTATTATAATATTTTTTTAAGGAAAGATCTTATAGCATTTTATTAGCATATTCAAATCGTAACATTCACATTAGTAACTAAGTATGTCAGACAGAACTCAAATGGAGCCATCCAACGCGAAAATATAAAAGGTGCTTGCATCATATAAGTCATGTGATCTAGGCGCTGACTCGTGCACTATTCGTACTTTAAAAGTGTAGCACATTCAAAGCCGTATTGCTATGATATTAAGGTTGAAAAATATAGTAAAATTTAATTGTACAGTCAACACGCTACGGCGGGAAAGTTAGTTTTACGTCAACACGTATATTGCTATGACTATTTTGACCCTGAGATAGATAAAAGGTCGGCTGAATTAAATAAATACCGTGGCCCTACAAAAAACCGACGTCAGATAGGTACGCTTACACAGTAGCTACACTAAGAATGATAACGGGGGGCTGGTGTAAAACTTAATATTGAAAGTTTCCTTCGCTTTCAATCAGGACATACGTATTTAAATAAGGATAATTTATAAAATTAGTTGAAGAATAACTAAACACTGTCTGATGATGCTGATGGCAAGTGATAAATCCCTGTATGTTGACTGCCAAAAGGATGTGCTACTTACTACTTTTATCAACGAGGAGTACCGAGTAGGACATGATCCGATTATAAGTGCCCCAAATTAGCTTTACATTATCATATTATTATTATTATATTACTAGCTGGGCCCCGCGGTGTGACCTGCAGTTTTTTTAGTGAAAGTAAATTGCGTAAAATGTAGCCTATGTGTTAATCCAGGATGTCAGCTGACTCCATGCCATATTTTATCAAAATCGCTCCAGCCATTTAAGCATTAGGAAGTAACAAATATACACACTCACAAACTTTCGCCTTTATAATATTAGTTTCAAGTTCTTATGACACTATTAGTGAGGGAGCCCTAGAACAAATTTTTTTGTGATTACTAACAAGCTAATTTTTTGTGAGTAGCTACATTTTGATAAGACGAACAACATTTTTATTTTCGAAAAATCTCGAAAGTGGTAGCTAACAGAGATAGAAAGGATTTCATACTTTGGCTTGATGGTCCTAAAATATGGATTGTTTTATTTGTAGGACAAGGTTACTCCTAAATTATGTAAATAACAATAACCTACCAAATACCAATATACAAAAAATCTGCTGGTTAGGGTTCCGTTTTAGGGTACAGTAATCAACCAAGTTTTTACTATATGATATATCTCAAATGAAAAGTGTATTACTTAAGTACTATTTTTGAGGTAAAACTATAAATATTCTAATATTTAAACTTTATATTGAGTATGTAGTTTACACCAAAAATGTAAGAATCATTAATTTTGATGCTGCAACTTGCAATGGTATGTAACAATAAGTTGTAATCCATTGGCTTGGCTTGGTGACTTGCCTAAGCGTTCCCTAAGTTGGTGGAAGACCGGTCCCTTGTGAGGTAGACCGGCCGGTCGTGGAGGGAGTCCTGTGTTAGACAGATCCAGGACATCCCTCCGCATTAGGCTGAAGGCAAACCGCAGGTGGTTTTAGTGGGCTTGGTGACTTGAACAAGTCATATAGGTTCACTTTTTATATCAGTATCACAATAACTTAAAAAAAAGCAGTCCATATTACTTAAAAGTAAAAAATTTAACTAGTTAATACGAAATTGTAATGTTTGCAATAATCAAATAAGTAATAACTTTTAAAATAATATTATCTGTTTTGTTTGCAAGAAATATTTGTTAAGTATACTACGACTCAAGTAAACCACTTGTTTGTTTTACGTCTTACACAACAGCCATGATATTATCTAATAAATGTAGCATAGAAACATCTAGAAATGTAGTTGTAAAATATTTGTAGTCATTTTCTGACTGAGTCAATTTTGTATGCTATGGTCATTTTCCGCAAAACTCTTTAAAGTTATAATTATTTAAATGTATATTTTTAGGATATTCAAGTGTATGTTAATTATAAAGTCATACAAAGATATTTTAAAATTGCCAAACTGACGAGGAGTCAAATTTTGTAACTAGTCACATGTTTTGGGTCATAAATACAACTGTAAATAGATACAATTAATAATTGTAAACATTATACTTATCTATGGGTTCATTGACCACGTGCCTAGCCAACGCAATATAATGAATCAAAGTGTGACATCTTTATCATTAACCTATCAAGCCCAGCAGCCAGCAGCAGCAACCTATTATCCCAAGCAGTCGAATTCGTCTGCGTAAACAATAAATTTCCAAGAATCCGCGATCAAAGGATTAAACAACATGTGATAATATAGCTTCTAGACATGGTGGTGTTATGAAACTCTTTTCATGCCAATACAAAAACTTTGAAATTAAGAAATGTTGCATGTTTTGTTAGCAAGTAGAGCTGATGATATTGTTGCTATTTTATAATAAGTCATAATATTGACATCTGCTGATTGGGCAGTGATTTCATGAAGATAATTGAAATAAAATAGTTATTTTTTATCTATCTCTATACTTATAATATATATAGATAATATTATTATAATAAGCCTTATCTAATTAATAATGTGTGTAATATAATTTAATATCAGAAAATGGAAAATGTTTAAAATTTTTGTAACATATTACACAATACTTTATTTCCAAACTAAAAGTTGAAGAAATTTTGTTTTTATTGCAAGAGAAGTAATTATTGCTCCATTTTTTATTGCATTAATTTGGTTACACAAAAAAAAATTGAAATTATTTATCCCATGAACTCCGATTTCTGAAATTCTAGACATAAAAAAATATATACTATGATTCATACTAAAAATAGACGTATTTAACTTAATGCACCACAAGCCAAGGACCCCACAAGGTTTTTAAATCTAGAATAATTTGATGATACTTCTATTGTACTAATCATAAAATCAAAATACTCACTCGCTATTCTCCTTAGTTTTTTCTACGTGTTTCTTGATACTTGCAATAGATGAGTCGAGTCTATTTAGAAAGTTATCAAAAGTCTCCTTCTCATCCGGGCTTCCGGGGGAGAAGTCATTTGTGGGCATCCCCGCTATTGAAGCTCGGTGAGTGGGCGGACCCAATTCTGTTACTCTTTCACCATTCTCGTAGAATGGAGAGTCTTTGGTCACAGGAATTAATAAATACTCTCTTAAAAATAAACTGTCCGAGGCGAATAAGCGGTTTGCTCGTCTTATTTTCTCCATCTGAAAGTCAAGACATAGATATAGTAAACTGTGAGTAAAATTACCAAAGCTGACCTGATAATAGTCAACACAATTAAAGTGATTACTTACTGTGACACCATATTTCAGAGCTATGCCTTGTAACGTATCCCCTTTAGTCATTATGTGCTTTATGTATTCCTCGTTCCTCTTCATATGATTACACGTACTTCCGTATTTTTTTAAAGGACGAGCAGATTCTCTTATTGAGACTCGTTCGTCAAAGAGACGATCCTCCTCCATATCCAACGACTAACGTGATAAAACTATGAGAAAACGAAAAACAAATTAGCAAAATAAAAATTACTGTGATTTCGTGATACTTACGATTTGACATTGACTGTCATTGACAATCGGTTGACGGTTCGCTTTGTGACGTATATCTACCAACATGATGCAATAAAATATGCAAGCTTGCCAACATAACCGTAAAAACTTGTTTACTTTTGCATATCGACGGGTGAAAGCAGAAGTGGCGTAACTCGAAAAACCCAACTATACAGGAGAGCCAAAAAACTTTTTTAAAAATTCATAACTTCTATATTTATTAAGGTAGAACCTTAAAAATTGGAAAGTATTTAAATTAATCTAAGACCCATACGATGAGTTTGTTAAAATTTTTCTAAAGTTTATATTTCATTGATTTTTAACAAGTAACGACAAAAAATATTAATTCTATTTTATGCAGCAGAAATGTTGTATCTTTGAGAGGAAATGTATAGATAACTTAAAAAAGCATAGTTTTTTGAGCCACGGATCTGTCGTATCTCAAATATAACACACACACATTTCATTTCGCCGTATCTTGTTTACTTTATTAAATTGTATTACAACTTTTGGTTCAAGTGCAAAATCGACGACAGACGTTGTGAAAATGAAACGCTGTAACTTAAACTAAATGAATTGTTTGTTTTAAAAGAATGTCATTATAACAAATTAAAAGAAAAAATACGACTATTTACTGTTATTTGTTTATAACATAAGAAAATAAAGGAATGGAAATTTCTTTTTTCAGGACGACCTCTGTGGCTCAATGGTTAGAGTGTGTGGCAGCTCAAGCCGGGGGTCGCGGGTTCGAATCCCGCCGACGGAACAAAAAGTTTTTCAATGTTCCTGGGTCATGGATGTGTATTAAATATTATGTGTATGGTATAATAAAAATCTTAAATATATGTATAGTATAAAAGTATTAAATATATTTCCGTTGTCTGGTACCCGTAACACAAGTCCTTCAGGTACTTACCACGGGGCCAGACTGACGTGGTGTGAAGCGTCCATAGATATTATTATTATATTATTATTATTATTTGTTTTATTAATTAACATTAAAGTATAAAATTATTATAATAAAATGAAAATTAATGTATTAAAACATTTATCTCTCTTGTTTTTTCTACTTTGTAAAGGTTTAAGCCCTAATATTTTATTCAAGCTCATGAATTTTAAGTTATTCTTTTTATTTTATAAGATATGGGGGCAAACGAGCACACGGGTCACCTGATTGAAAGCAACTACCGTTGCCCATGGACACTAGCAACATGAGAAGGGCTGCTGGTGCGTTGCCGGCCTTAACCGGGTCATAATACGCTATCTTTTTGAAGGTTTGCAGGTCGTATAGGTCTGAAAATACTGCTGGTGACAGTTCATTCCACAATTTTGCAGTGCGTGGCAGAAAGTTACGTGAAAAACGCACGGTGGCAGACTGCCACTCATCAAGGTGATGAGGATAGTACATTTTTCGCGTGGAACGATGGCGAAAAATTGCAGGAGGTATGATTCCGAACAATCCCTCAGGGCACTCCCCGTGATACATCATGAAGGCGATAGAGGATGCAGAGTGAAGCTACATTTCGGCGTATTTCCAAGGAGTCCAGCCTGTTTGAAACACTATGGCAATCAACAATGCGAGCGGCCCTTCATTGTATACGATCCAAAGGGAGTAGTTGGTATTTGGCGCTCCTGCCCAGAGATGAGAAGAGTATTCCATATGAGGCCGAACCTGCGCCTTGCAGAGTTAGAGTCGTTGGTCCGGACTGAAATACTGTCTCGCTCTGTTAAGGACACCAAGCTTTTTCGAGGCTAACTTGGCCTCACCCTCTAGATCACATCGGAACTGGACTTCGCTCGATATGTTTACGGCAAGTATTTCAATGCTGGGGGAAAATGTTAAAGGGGTGCCCTGAAAACGAGGAGAATATGAATGAATATGACCATTGATGACTTTTTAGTGGTGAACGCGCAGACTTGTGTATTGGCGGGGTTGAATTGGAATAAGTAACGTCTACCCCATTCAGAGACTTTCTCCTGTGAATTTTCTATTTTAGACACCAGTTCGTTTCGACTCTATATCTAGAAAAATATCGGGGGAGCCGGTATATAGGGCAGCGCCTGTACTATAATCCGCATAGCAATAAATGCCGTTGGTCTGTAACATGTCGTTGATCTGCTAAGAAACTTGTGACCCATTTGCATAAATTCTCGGGGAGCCCATATTATGATGGAAGCTTTGATAGCAGCGCTTTTTGCCAAACCAGATCAAAGGCCTTTGCAATGTCCAAACTAACAGCCAGTGCCTCTCCCTTCGACTCAATTGCCTGAGCCCAACGACGAGTTAGGTACGCCAAGAAATCACCAGCCGAGCGGCTCTTTCGGAACCCGTACTGTTTGTCCCTGGCCGCCCAAGTATCGAAAGAGCTGGGTATTGATAATGGATTTCATAATCTTTGAGAAGACGGAGGTTATAGCGATTGGTCTGTAGCTGGAAGGATTTGAGCGGTCACCTCTTTACACCAAGGCTGTCTTCCAAGAAGACAACAGACAATGCCAGAAGAGTAGAAGTACCGAAAAATACGCGTTAAGACCGGAGCCAACTCTGGAGCACACTTTTTCAACACAATAGGAGGGATTCCGTCAGGCCAACTCTGTTTTTGGATATCAAGGGAACGCAGGACTGAGCGCTGATGAAACTCCGACATGATGCTCGTGCATCGTGATATGGTCGGCGTTTTCAATCCCCCGTCATCTAGGGTCGAGCTTGACGCAAAGAGCTTGCCCAGAAGATCGGTTTTGTATTTTGCATCGTGGGCCAGCGATCCATATTCTACTTGTAGGGATGGTAGGGATGGCTTGCAAAAATTGCCTTCAATAGCTTTGGCCAGAGACCAGGTACAGGTTCCCGGAGGGAGTCTCGAGTCTCTCAGAGATAGAGATATCTCTCTTTCTTGAAGGACCTAGAGGCAAGGTTGTACTCCATTTTATATTATGTGTGTGTCCACGCATAGACGCGAAGGAGCTCAATATTTATTAACAACAACAATTATAGCTCAACAATATTTTTTATTAAACCATCAACAAAAAAAATTAGCAAATTTACATTCTCTACCATGCACTAATAAAGTCGTATTATATATTTAAAAAAAAGAGTCGATATTGTTAACAGAAAATATACGGGCTTTTATCTTTACTAACATGTAAAATCAACAAAATATGTATACAAGAATAAGTGTGTAGATGTTCAGAGCAATACTCAGGGGAAAAAAATATACGTGGACACATACATGCAACATTTCACTATACGTCTTATGCTTTATTTAAGAATAAGCGTGTTCAATTCCATTCAGAATAAATGTGTTACGTGCATTGATACACACAAACACGTTTTCTCAAATCGACGCTAACAATGAACTAAAAGGCGTTAAGAACGGCGTATATGGTGCGCCGGCGAAGGTATCATACAGGGGCGGGAGGGAGATGAAATAGCGTTATTTATCTCTGTACTCATTACTTAAGTATATTCATTGGTTGTAAGTATAGGTTTAAGAATAAAATTATGTGTTTGAAATGTAATAACTTTCTCATACCTATAAAATTAGTATGAAATAAATTGTCGTATCTTTGTGAATGTTGTATTTTAGGTGGAAAAAATGTCGTAACTCATTCAAATCGAACTAGAGAATTAAAAAACCTGTGTCGTATCTTTTTCTAATTTCTCACGCATTGCCGTATCTATCTTTTATCCAAAAATTGCAGTTTTTCGTCTAGTTACGACAAATTTTTTAAGGTCTGTGCTAAAAGGTGGTAAAAATCCATGGTCGTATCTTTACTAGAATTTATCGTAGAAAGACGAGATATAGACCATTTGACGCAGATTTTTTTTTTATACAACAATCAATTAAAAAGTGATTTTGGCCAAAATTCAAGTTACGCCACTTCCGCTTTCACCCGTCGATATGTCACCGTAAGATTGTAAATACCGTTAGATTATAATCTATCTCGCGAGATTGTAAACGGTCGAAAGATTGTGAACGGCAACGTACTGCTTACAATTTAACGTATTATTATTCGGTAGATTGTAATCTATCGAAGTGAAACCGTCAAATTGTGAAACGGAACGCACCTCGGGCGCTGATTGGTTGAACGGTATATGCCCCGTGTCGCCTTATTTTTTTGTTGATAAATGTAAACAAACAATGTTTTGATGATTATAAATTGATGTCAAATGTAAACAAACGGGCTTTGGGTGATTGTTAATTGATTTCGTGTTGAAAATAACTCACAGCTTTAGAATTAGTCATATAAAATTGTTGCGGAAGTAAAATGAATCTGTTATTAACCGGAGAAGTGTAGTTTGAATGATAAATATAAGTTAGTGTTAGTCACCGAACATAGCCTAAATTACATACATTTCCCGTGTTTTAATATATGTACATTATGCCCGTGAACCTATGTGATCTCATTTGATAACATTTACAATGTCGGATATTGATGTCACAATTCTTGAAGTGCATTAATTTTATTTGACTGACACCTGTGTTTCATTCTTAACTCTATGGTCACAGAACGGTCTACTGTAAGGCCGACCAATCAGGGACAGCCTTCGGACAGTTGACAATTTAACAATTTTAAGATTGTAATTTAACGTTTTCACTTCGATAGAATACAATCTACCGAATAATAATACGTTAAATTGTAAGCAGTACGTTGCGGTTCACAATCTTTCGACCGTTTACAATCTCGCGAGATAGATTATAATCTAAACGTATTTACAATCTTACGGTGACACATACAAGACTGTATAAATAAAAAAAACAAAACGTCAAAGTCAACGTCATTTCAAATCATTCATTCACTGGTCTTTCATTCGCAAATGGTCGCCGGTCAATCATTCAGACAGTTTTTCAATCAGTCGTTCTTTGCGGTCTGTTGTGGAGAGACCCGTCGTTGTCGTATGAATTTTATTGTGAATGTATTTTATTCAGTTATTGCGGTGTCGATTTTTATTTTTGAATTAAATTGTGTTGCATTTCCATTACTTTATTTAGACTTTAATACGTTTTACTCAGATTTTTATTGAACAATATTATTGTGAACTGTGATCGATACATTGCAAATATCTTCAGTTATTCTGGTTTATTTCTTCGCAAATGAATGTAAGTAGTAGTTTTAATATTAAAATAATTAATTTCGATAGAGTGGAGACTGGATTGAACGTTTTTATCGTAATTGAATTGTGTGAAACGTTGCGTTCCTACCCGCCCTGCCCGGAGCGCCCGGGACTGGCTGGCGAAAACACATTATTGCGAGGGTTGAAGCACGATCGAATTCGTCGTATTATTACGAAGCCATATTTTGGGGATTGCATGCAAACGAATACACACACCGAATGAAACACGGTTCATTCTATTACAAACTTAGTTATCTTTGCTCCGAAAATCGTATAAAGGAAGGTTTGTTCTTTTATACTTTATTTTTTAAGAGCCTGTGCTGTCCCACTGCTGGGCAAAGGCCTCCCCCAAAGTCTTCCAATCCTCTCTATCCAACGCAGCCGTAGGCCAGCCTAGCTCGTATTTGTCTAGATCACACTTTTTGTGCCCGTTGGGTAAAATATAACCCATAATTTATCGATAATTTTACGCTTGTATTGTTTTGAAGTGATTTATTTCCAGTTCCTACTTATGATTAAATGGAACGTAACGTTTCTTCCTTGTTGGAAACAAGTGGCTTACATCAAATTTTATTAGAACTTTGTAAGTTGTAACAACTCAAGTTGATTTTTGCAGCATCTAAAATCCAAAACATGGCGACTTCTTAACAGCTGTTCCTACCTAAGCAATCAGCTTGCCACAGCTGCATGTCCATCGTAAACTTAAAACAAAAACTTTTTGTCTAAACCTATTGTTTGAATATTGCTTAATGTTTTGGTACCTAGAACAGCCTAGAAAAAAGCAGGTAGCAGGAAGGCTTGTTTCAGACTTACGAACAGCTGTGATTGTCTTGAATCTTAAAGAAAAGGGAGCCTTCAGCAGCAAGCTTCTAAGTTCTATGAAGCGCAAATAGTTTGGAGACACGAATAGGACCAGCTAACTTTATTTAATTATAGGCGCCGGCAGAAATAATTTCCAAGGGGTTGCAGATTTTAGTTTTCTTTAGTTTTCTTTTTACTTTTTACGAATAACACTGACGGTCTATTTACGTCAACAGAATACATTTAGTGCCAAAACATTACAAACTATCTTTTTACGGCATGGTAATAAGATGGATTACAGGGCTCTTTATTTCAAAAATTCCTGTTGATCCCGAGATTCCCAAGACCACCTGGCACTCCCCTGCCGGCGCAAATGAATTCTGTATTCCTACTGGCTTACCTACTTTATTTGTTTAACATTTCGAATGCCGTAATCGAAATATTTTATTGCGTCGTGTTCACGTAACTTTTTTAAGTGCACTCGTCAAAGTGGCATTGCAATCTGTGTTAATTAATTTTGAGTAACATTCGCCAAATGTATTTATTAACTGCTGGACTCAAAAGTCAAAACTGTAACATAGTACTTATTATAAATTACTACATTAGGCTTTTAACCTATCAAGCCCCATAAGATCACCGGTGATCGCGACAACAATAGAATAACAATAGATTTGGAAGAATCTCTGTCGAAAGATACATATAACATAATACCTACAGCCGGGTATAGGACATACGTATGTTGAAACTTAACTAAGCACTAGCCACTAGGTCAGTGGTTCCCAACCTGGGGGTAAAATAGCTATTCTAAAGGTGTAACAGAGGTGGTACCTAAAATAAATGAATTGGCAGAAAAAAATTATAAACTCTGTACATTTTGGAGAAAAACAGCTACAGAATACCCTATCATTGCAGACAGAGATCTGAAAATGTTGGTACCGTTAGCTATACCACTCGTAAATGCAAGAGCGGCCTCTCAACTCGCGGGATCTCGCTTGAGCCCCAGTCTCGCGAGATTTGCATTCTCTAATCAGTTAATCATCTTCTCTTGACTCTTGAGAAGGTGATTGAGCAACGTGAAACTTAAAAATAAAATCGAGAAAATGGTTTACCGCCCCCCGTTGATATTCAATCAAACCTTTCTTCATCGAAATTATTGAGATAAAGTCATCGAGGTATAAAGAGAGATAAGAGGGATTCCACGGAGGTCATGAAGTGACTCACGTCTCTGGAATGACGTTCGGCAACCTTGTCCCGTGTTACACTTCTGAGTTCTGACTCATGCGCATACTTCTCCAAATCCTAGTCGGTCAAAGAAAGGTCCAAAGTTGATGAGTTAGTGAGTCAAGGTCGATTCAAAAACCCGTGTGGTAAAATGGTTTCGCGAAACCGGAGGTACGTAATAATAATATTTTTATTGTAAGTATAGCTTTGTCTCGAGCTTTGAGCGCGACGACCAAATTGAGAAATTCTGTAACAAAAAAACCTAACACACCCCACTCGGCTTTGCCAGACTACCTGTACAGTGTACGTGCGACTAGACGTATGCGAATTATAATTGCATAATATACGAGTAAGTTAAGGCGAAGACTGCTGCCAATTCGACATCTTTGTACAGTTTTCTAGACGTATATTATATATTTCATTGATTGGCACAAAAAAAATATGTGATTTTTTATTATATTTGAAAAAGCTTCTTTATTTTATATAATAAAATAATGTATTCCTACTGGATGAAAAAAAATACCAAAGTCACATCTTCCAGGAACTTTAAACAGTTCTTACTAAAATAATTCTAAGTAAAAAAATTAAAAATTTGTTTATTTGATGCTTTTTTCAAAAATCCAAAGCTTGTAAGATTTAATTTTCGATTCTGACATCTAGATTCCCCATAATATTTTTTTTTTCTCATAAAATCGACAGTGGTGCGAGAGTGATGCGAGATCAAGGTCATTGGCAGTTGTCAGCGTCTTAATAGCTTTACTGCGGCAGTCCCCGAGTGCCACAGCCCACAAGTATTTTATTTTTATGCTTTCTCGTTTTCACAGGTAGTATAGGTGTGCATAGTTTGTACTTTGTAGTATATTTAGAAATGAAACAAACACTTTTTTCAAACTTGTTTTCAAAATCTCTCAAATGGCTCTTTGCCATTCATGTTACTCGATAAAAGGTGATAGTCATTCAACAAACTCTAAAAACTGATTTCTTCCACTAAAATAACGGAAACATTAAATTTTTATTGGAGCTCTTAGGCAGGTGTCTATTTCTATTCAAAAAGCACAGTAGCGTTTGTACGGAATCAAATAATTGGTCAATAAATTAAACTAACAATATTGCGTAACAAAACCGGCTGCGCAGGCGCAGGTGATCTTCCGAGACAACTTGTTACTGTGCCGGGGGCGGGAACTCTTGTTGTAATCAAATTCGGAGAAGAAATTATATTCTACGATATCTACTCCTCATTTAGCTCTAGTATAGTTAAAAGGATACTTCAGCTGACTTCTACGGTTAGAACTGTTAGGAAAGGGGTAAAACTATGAGAGAAATAATAATAATAATAATTATGGTCAAGAAACAGCCTTGATTGATTTGAGAAGATAATACGATACCGAGACTAAAAGCTCTGTTATTTACAATAATTATTCGCATTTCAAAAATAAGCATAAGAAACTAACTTACGTGGTAAATGGTAATAAGTGCCAATTAATGGCAAATTAGTGACCTTACAAATTGCGTTGACACTCAGAATTCAGAAAGATATTTTATTATGATTATTAAGATTTTGACGTTAACTCCATACATTTTCGATAAGACTATTTATTACATTAAAGTTAAGTTATCATTAAATAACTAAGTGCGCGGGCGTCAGAGCTACAATATTTTGTAGCTACTGAATTAAAATCAAACTTAAACTTAACTTCGTCGGCATAAAAATCCTGTTAGATTTTAAAGGTAATATTATCTCCAAACGGACCGTATTCTTGTTCTTACTTTTTTTATTTTATATTCCAAAAGGACAGGTGTGTGGCAAAGAAACAGGTCGTCCCCGTAGAAGGAAAACTAAATAACTCGATTTTTGGCGATTTTCACTTTTCCCTATTTTTAAATCACCCAAAACACGACGCATGTTTGAGTCTAACAGGGGTCTTCCTATCTTATTTCGTTCCAAAAATATAGCTATTTTTGTCGTTCAGATGGAAAAATACACATCTTCAAACTAACTCTAATTTTTTGAAGGAAAAATAAACAACTCATTAAATAAATCAATAACTGTGGTCAATGATAAGTTGAATTTTCGATAAATTAAATAAAACAAGTTGTTGAATTTTGCCTCAATTTGCTATATCTATCACAAAACTAACAAAGTTCTAGGAAAACTAAATAACTGTATTTATTTAATTGTCCTACTCAGAATTCTGGCAAAAAAATCATTACTTTATAAATACTTGATGTTATCTATTTCTTCCACAACTAGATGATTATTAATTACGAGATGATAGGCAAATACAATTAAATAGATTAAGTTATTTATAATTGCCATAAAGATAAAATGTACGTGACAAAAGTTATTAAATTTTTAAGAGAATTTGGCGCGAAATATTGTAGTGTTTATGCAATGAATCGGAACGAGGAAGAGCGCGGGGGAAGCGCGGGGGTGAGCGCATGCGACTGCAATGCTCGCACGCGTCACTAGCACTTTATACGGTAATGCGTGACCTTCTAATGCGTTTACTTAGTGACCATAGTGAAAGTAAGATTTTATGCTATAATGGATTCGCGGGGTAGATTTATGGTGAAAATGTGCCGAAAGGAAGATAATTTACCTAAGGTATGTAGCTACAATAATTTAGAACCAATAAAATAGTAAGTAGAAAAACTCTTAAGTGCATCTTCTATTAAACCAAGACTGATTTATGTCATCTTATTACCGAAATTATTACTTTATTTTTTTCGCGCTTTATTAGTTAAATGAACTTTCATACTATTATGAATAATTTTAAGATGTGGGAGAAGTAAATAACTCTTCAGGCGTTATTTGAATTTTGATCTTTAAGCTTTAGGCTTAAGGCTACTTTTAACTTGTTGCATGAATTGTTTTTGCTAGGTATTTTGAACTATTTCGATTCGGTTTTGATCCACTTTACACACAATTTTATTCAAACTAAGTAGACATAGATTTGACGACCTCTGAGGCTCAGTGGGGAGCGCGTCGACGATAAACGCCGGAAGTCGCGGGTTCAAATCCCGCCGATGAAACAAAAAGTTTCCTGTGTTCCTGTCATGGATGTGTATTAAATAATATTATTATGTTTATAATATAATAAAAATCTATTATTATGTATAGTATATTATGTATGTATAGTATTAAATATATTATTATGTATATTGTATAGTATACAAATATTAAATATATTTCCCGTTGTCTGGTACCCGTGATACAAGTTCTTCGGATACTAAGTACGGGGCCAGACTGACGTGGTGTGAAACGTCCAAGGATATTATTATTTTTATAGGGCCAAGCTACACCGGATGGCAGTGGCCGGCAGCGAGCATTTTCAGTTTTAAACTTTATTTACATGCTATCACTACGTAATCTGCATACTCTTGTCACACTATTATTGTTTTTCTTTTTTCGTAATTGAATACCTATAATACAGATTTTTTATTGTTTTAGGGTGAAAATAAGCCAGTAAAACAACAAGACCAAAGTACAGTCAGCCCAGAAAAACATAATATTATAACATGCCAGAAATCACCATCCGATATTAACAATCATGTTTGGAACGACATAAATTTCAATGTTGATAATATTACAATAGAAAAAAATCATAATAAAATCCTTCCAGGTGTTCTTAGTCTACCTGAAAATGACGAATTTAAAATTATTACATGTGAATCGGCCCCAGCATCAATAATGCCTAGCGAAAATAATACTAATAACATTAAACCACCCCAATCAGCACCTATGCCCGTAAATGTTAGTCCCATGTCTTTGTGTAGCAGTAAAATTAATTTAAGTGAAGATGACAACATAATATTATTCAACTATAAAAGTGTCAGAGGGTCAAGTCCCATTTCGGGTGTCGAAACCATGCCACCTTCAACAGATGAAGAACTTTTTTCAGATTCTGGATCGTCGTGGATTCCGGACTCAGAAGAAGAAAATAAAATAGAAAAGAAACGTAGGTCTTCAATGAATATCAATATTGCAGAAGCTAAGAAGAAAAAAAGAGTTAAGAGATTTGAAGATATATATATTTCCTCGAGTGATTCTGAAGATGAAAGAGGTAAAATTACAACTCGCACTATTATTAAAACTCCTTTAGGCCAAGTCTCACCAGTTAGCCCCGACAGAAGAATCAATGTCACAATTGCAGAAACAACAGATACAGAAATAGAAACAGAAAATAAGAAAAAAGAAATATACAGATGGAAGAAAAAAAATCAATCAAATTGGAAAAGAAACAAAGAGTTGGAGAAGAAACGAAAATGTTTGCCATATAAGAGTAAAACTGGAAAGCTTTGTGCAGCTAAAATGCCTAAAAATCCTAAATGCAGTAATAATTGCCGTCAAAAATGCACAGAAAAGTTTACACAAAACGAGCGTGAAGAAATTTGCAAATCCTACTGGTCTATACAAGATTATAAGCTACAAAAAGAGTTTTTGCTTAGGCGCATCAACATCAAACCGGTGCAGACTGCTAGAAAATCTGTACCGATCGACAAACAAAGAAGTACCAGCAGAGAATATGGTTTTTATAAAAATAAGAATGTGTTTGAACGAGTGTGTAAGAACTTTTTTATGTCTACTCTGTGTATTTCTACTGGTCCTATCGAAACTGCAGTAAAACATGTGGATAATAATGGTGCATTCACAAAAATGGATAACCGTGGCAAACAACCACCTATAAACAAAACTCCTGAAGAACAGATAGAAGAAGTAAAAAATCATATTGAAAGTTTTCCTGTAATGGATTCCCATTACTGTAGAAAAAAATCTGCCAAGAAATATTTAGAGCCTACCTTGTCAATATCAAAAATGTATGATTTGTATGTGGAGAAAATGAAAAAGAACAATAAAACACCTGTTAAATTTAACATTTATAAGAGAGTATTTGGCACACAATACAATTTAGCATTTTATCATCCGAAGAAAGACCAATGTAGCACGTGTAACAATTATAATAAAGATAAAACTAATACAAATATACTTAATGAATATACTCAGCATATAGAGCGAAAAGAGGCGTCTTATAGATCTAAAGAGCTGGATAAAAAGAGGTCAGAAGAAGATGGTTCATATTTGTGTGTCACCATGGACTTGCAAAGTCTACTGCAGATTCCATCGACTGCAGATAGTTTAATGTATTATTCCAGAAAATTAAATTTATATAATTTATCTATTTATCAGTTTAAGCCCCCACAGAATGACGCTCACTGTATGATCTGGACAGAAATAAACGGAAAAAGAGGCAGTGTGGAAATAGCATCTGCTATTTATTTATGGATTAAGAATCTACCCGAGGCTGTTACGCACGTCACGATTTATTCAGACACATGCTCGGGGCAAAACCGGAACCAGTACATAGCAGCATTTTTATTGTACTTAGTACACACGCATGAGACAATAAAAGTGTTAGAACAAAAGTATCTCGAAAGTGGTCACAGCTATATGGAAGTAGATTCGATGCATAGCGCTATAGAAAAAGAAAAAAGTACACAGACACTTATTCTATTATAGATTGGAAAGGAATTATGCAGAGGGCAAGATCAAAAAGACAAAATAAAAATGTGACTCCGTATAAAGTAACTGAATTGTCGTATCAAGACATGATTGATGTAAAATCACTTTGTTCAAAAATAATTAAAAACAAATCTATATCGGAAAACGGGGAGAAGGTGTGTTGGTTAAAAATTAAATGTCTCAGATTTGAAAAGGATTTACCTGGTTATATTAAATACAGATACAATTATGATGGACCCTATAATTTATTAAATGCTATTTGTAAACCAGGAAGATCGACTAGAAGAACTCAAAACTCTGAAATGCCAACCATAAGCGCTGAAGATCTTCCCCGGGCATATCAACAATATCTTCCTATAACCAAACAAAAGAAGAAAGACCTTTTACAGCTTTGTAAGAAAAATATCATTCCTAAAGAGCTTCACGGCTGGTACGAAGGTTTACCATGTTTAAGCGAAGGCCAGGGTACTCCAACCTGCTGCAGTGATTTATCTGAAGTCGATGATTAAACTTATTTTGGCCCACCATTTATAATTATGTCTCTTAAAACAAAAGTTTTCTCTCTCTTTACCTTTAAGCATCTAATAAGTACCGTGATTTTAATTGTTTTGAGTTGCAAATGTTTTATTTTAATATGTAAGATTAACAATTCTAAGAAATGTATTTTACGAGTTTGTTGATTGTTGTACTCAATGTACCTGATGACTAATGACTGAGTCATATTGTTTTTTTTAAATTTTATATCATAGACTGATCAGTCAGATAGCGCACAGTCTATTAGTTGTGTTTCAGTTACCTAATTACCAATTCAGAATTATTTTTATTTGTAAGTTTTGAGTTATTTTAAAGTTTATAATTATTGTTATACTTACCTTTGATTTGTAGTTCATTTTCTAAATAATTTCTTTTGATTTGTTACCTATTGATTTAATAAATAATTTTATGTCAAATTACAGCATTTTATTTTATATAGCACCAGCTGTAACAATAATTTAACAATAACAAAGTAATAAATAAATGATCAACTTTTACATTTAAGCGTATTTCAGGTTGGATAAATTCAATAACTACATTTATCTCGCCTTGTTTTCCTCTACCAGATGAATCTAGGTTGTGGGAAAACTAAATAAGTAGCCGAAATATATAGATAACTGCAGTAACGTTAGAAATAGTAGTTGTGGCAAAATTAAATAACTTGATTTTATATGTTTTATTTTATTATAGTTATAGATAAAGTCCACTTTGTTTAAGCATAATGTAAGAGGTAATCAGGTCCACAAAATATAAAATTATCTACAGTAAAATTGTCTCGCATTTTTTAACAAATGAGCATAAACTGAAAAAAAAACACTAAATCGCGATTATCTCAAAACTGCAAAATCGGAGTTATTTAGTTTTCCTTCTACGGGGACGAGGTGTCCACGCGCCTCATTTTTTTTATCACGTACTCTCGTCTCGTATTCAACTCGTAAAGTCGTAACGCACCTTGTGACTTGTTTTTCTTTCGAGGCCAATCTTTGATTCAGTTTAAAATATTATTTTTATTCTTCATGGCTTTATGACTAGGTTATTTAATCCTTCAAGCCCCATAAGAGAACAATAGAATACAATAGCATGTCAAAGAATCCGCGATCGAAGGATTAAAAATAAATCATATTAAGGGCATTCCCTCCGGAGATTCCGCAATTTACCGTATTTAAAGCCTTATAAACTCATAATTTGAAAGCTACAAAGTTATAATAAAAATACAGCAATAATCTTCAGTATATCAACATTCCTTTCCCCGTTTTAAATTTTCTATTTTTGTTTATTATACTCATGATATCAGCCTCCAAAGTAATACCAATTTATTAAAATTCAAGCATACATTCAGCATCTCCATAGGATATACAAATTACTTTTGTTTGAAACTCACGCCAATAGATCGACAATATCATAAACTACATATTCCCCGTTTTAATTTTTTTTAGGACAATTTTGAACTAAGATAAGTAAAAATAATAGGGTTTTGGCGCGATCTCGGCAACGCGGCAAATGTATGGCCAAGGTCGTTTGCTCGGGGGACGGCCTTAAATATTATCTATTATTTAAAAAGATTTTACAAAGACATTTTAGAATTTATTTTGTACTTGATCTCACAAGCTTTTATTAATAGACTAACGCCCAGATTGAGTCTTGTCCTAGATGCAATTTTTAAGGTTTTTTCAGGGTTTTTCACTGTAGTTAGTTTATTTTCTCATTACCCGTTGTCATTGGCTAACGTCAAAATATTTACTAATTAACGTTTATTTAATTTTAAGTTTTAACCAACAGATTTTATACTATAAGTCCTCAATCTTCAGACATCCACATTATTTCTGAAGCTCAATCTTAAAGGATTAGGTTCAGGTATAAAACTGCCTAAAATAACAATAAAACATGCTACCATTATGGAAGACAGCTGCACCGTGTAACTAATTTTTGCACGCTAAAGTTTAAACCCCACCCTCTGGCATACGCGCCTTTTGTATCGATTCGTAATTTTCAACAAAACGGCAAATGCATAATTTTGGTAAAATGTGCATAAAGTAATATGCATTATGCATGTTAAAGTGACGTCTCGTTATGAACACGTTTATTGTAAAGGTTTTTGCCATAAAATGTTTTAAATGATGTTTTATCAATAAATATTAAAAATAAAGCCGAATATATGAATACCGGATGCCGGATGGATCCTCTTATCACAACACCAATGTATCCACAGAAACGTCCAATTTCATACATCATAATAATTTAATATAATAGGTACTTTGTATGAAAATAAAACGACAATGGAAATATGCTTTTGTCACTTACTCTTTTACAGTTCTTTTCCCAGAGCAAATCACTAGTAAGTATAGTAATTTGATTCTTGTCATAATATTATTGCTAAGCTAGGAGCTTACGCAAGTTGCTTTACTTTTTCACAAAACTTGACTGTGCAGGAAAACTATCACGTCCTGTGGAAAATTAGACTCTATTTTAAGTAAATTAGAGTTGGTAATCAGCTGGCGAATGGTGGGCGAAGAAGATATTTCCGTCGACTTGCATTGCACCAGAGGCGTGGTTAAAGTTAAAGTTAAATATGGCGTCCAAACACATACGACATCTGTCAAATTTTTCCGGTTAAAGTTCATGAAGCCCCAAGCGGCCACATCCGGCCGCGATAACAATGAAAAAGCTATTGTGTCTCGTTTTGCCACGACTGATGGGTTAAAGTCAAAGTTAGTTGGTGCAATCCACTCTTAGAGTGAGTTACACGAACTAACTTTGACTTTAACTTTAACCGGACAAATAGACAGATGTCGTATGAGCATATGGGGTGTTTGGACGCCAAATTTAACTTTAACTTTAACCACGCCTCTGGTGCGACGCAGCCTTACTGTTTAAAAATAAACCTTCGATATCCTTAAAATGGCGACAAGTCATGTACGAAAAGTGGCTAACATGTGCGTTGACCTAGAATAATTAGGCAGCGTCCATAAATAGGTCACATGTGCCGAGGTCGATGACCCCAGCACGTGTGTAAACAGTGTGAGCGCGGCTTTATTTACTGTACTAGTCATTAAACCAATTGATTGGCTATAGACTATACTTAGTAGTTAATTTTATAGTTTTTTCCAGAGCTCTGCTACGATTAGATATTTCAATTATGTAGTGGTACTTACAATATTAATAGTTTATTGGTCAGCAAATTATGAATCAAGTAGTAATACTTTAAATTCATTGTTTCCGTTACGTCTTAATACATATCAAGTTAATACCTAATACAACATTACCACATAATAATATAATAGGCATAACATAATAAAATGCATCACTTACATAATAGTTACCTACCTGTAACGGGCCACGGCATGCCCCTGCCAGGTATACAGTTACACGGGTATACAGTTTTTACAATAAAATAAGTAACAACAAATTACATGTATTCTTCATTAAAACAATACCTTTCCCGTCATTCAATAAAAAGGCAAAATTAATTAAACATAACACAATTACAATAAGTTACAAATTACAACGAAATACGAGTGTAGCCTGTAGCCAGTTCTTCATTGGAACAACCATCATTAAATAAAAGAGGCAAAAGCCAAAATATAAATAAATATAAAATATAACATAATAACAATAAGTTACGACGAATGTAGGCCGTAGTCGGATATAATGAATTCAATGACATCCTCTGAGGATACTCGAAGTTGCGGCCCGGGATATAATACACGTGACTGACATGTCGAATTGTGACATACATGTGCGCGGTGTGCGCCATATGCCACTCACTTTTGGCGCATCTTTTTTCTAGTCTTAACTTGGAAGATTGTACTATCAGAGAAGTGGATTCATAGGCAGATTACGGACAGAGCTACGTATTTTGGTCGCATTTTGTCAAACTCAACCGACAGGATAGATGACGACTTACATTATGTTGGCATAATCTAACCAAATGATTTAGGCAGTGGACTGCCTATGTATCAATTTCTTCGAGGGTACTTTGTCAAATTATTTTATTGCTTTTGTAAGCACATAAAAATTGTTTCGAAGGTGTGGGTACCAGCTTTTGTTGATAGATCATGCAGACCGCAGACGGCCCATATTATGATATAATACTTTTAACCATTTGCTATAACTATGAAATAGGCCAGACGGACCATTACACACTGGTAAAGCTGTTTCCATTAAAGATGGACGTACTTTTAACACGTGACAAGTACGTTCTCCATTACCAGTCTATAAAAACAGTGAAGGATCATCTTAGGCCTCTAAAAACTCACCAAATCACCAAACATAACGCAAGTGAAATTCTGTGAAGTCATGGATTTCATCAAAAGTTGAACAGAACCGACACATTCGTTCTGAAATACTAGCGGAACGACTAACGAGCCTATATTATGTGATCCAAAAACTTATTACTATGCGCTTAATGTTTCCATGATGGGTTATGATGACATGAATTTCTGAACATTCCAGGAAATATTACGGTCTTTACCAAGAACAAGTGAAAGTAAATGACAGTGAGTCATCACTGATGTGATGGCATTGTACCGTCATAATATCAGCTTCCTTCTGTTGTATGACTATCAGCTGGATAGCGAATATGAAGGGTTGACCTGTCGTAACTTTATTGCCAAATCTGCAATGAGTAGTTAGGCTAAGGATCAGTAGCTGACTTGGATAGCCTTGTTTTTTTTTTAACAAAGCAACGTTAAAAATATTAAAGTGCTCAATTCATATTCTACACCGCCTACAACCTAACCTTTAGCCTACATCCTAATTCCTAACACTTCAATGAACTCCTACAACATACACCTACCATTTACATGTACAACCTACTCCCTCAGACCAATAAAAAAAGATTTTTTTATTGGTCTGAGCCTACTCCCTGGAAATTGAAATTTATACATAAAGCAATAATTTAAACATAAAGCAGAAATTACCTTTAGCGGGCGATTTCTTCAGAAAGGGCACAAGTCGCTGTAACCTGTCGAAAATTTCAGTTACAGATACAAAATTTCTGGCAGACATTTTGGATTTATACTCTGCAAATTACAATATCTGCTGTCAAACGCCTGTTGCTTACCCGTCGCAAGATCACGTTATCATTCTGCCAGTTAACGCTAAAGGTTTAATAAAATCGTACAAAGTAATGAAGTAAGCGATTTTAGAGAAGGCGCAGGTTCGTTACCCCGGCGAAGTGCATCAGCGTGAACTCGGTCGAGTGTCTGCACGCTTTTTTGCATTTTCCCCTCATAATGATGTTTTTATCTTTCTTATTTAACTTCATAAAATTCTCGCTACTAATTTGTTTGTGTTTCGTTAGCGCTTTCGGCGTTAACAAGCAAAGTTGGAGCGTTGTTTGTTTTGTATAGCCTGAATTAATATTTGGGTTCGTAAATCGTAACGGGTTTCTATTTCGGAAGTCGGCTGATAAAAGTATCAATCAACAATATTTTGTACATCGACACGAGTTAAAAATTGACTATAACCTGCTGTTTGCAATAAGTTATAAATCTATGATCCAAAGAACCTCTTATGTGTTTATTTGACAAGCTATAAAGCCTAATAAAGCTCCTAAACAAACAGGAATAGAGTACGGGGTGAGCTTTGTTACCATAAGCAGGTGGGATTGGGTGTAATGGGGTCGTAAGGTGAACGTACGGCCCGTATGCGGCCAAAATACTCTCATTTATCCTAATATTATGATGATAGAGTAATTATAGACATCTCTAGACGTGCTTATTTAAAAAATAAAAAAAACCTAGTGTTTTTGACCGACTTCCAAAAAGGAGGAGGTAATATGTTCGGCTGTATGTATCTTTTTTTTTTTTGTATGTTCCACGATTACTCAGCCGTTTGTGGTACGATTTTCAAAATTCTTTTTGTGTTGTATAAGGTTTAGCTCGAAATTGGTACCATGTTCACAAAAGTGGTGATCTGATGATGGGATCCTTGAGGAATCGAGGGGACTCCTTGAAATTTCTATGGAAACATATAGTGATTTTGGTTTTTTCTGAAGCATTCGAGATAAATGCTACCAAAAAGTAAGATTTTGCACCAGGTTATACCCTGGATCCGAAGGTACCGAACAGAACTTTTGAATGCTTATAGGTATTGGTTCGGGGATTTCGGCGTTGTTTAAACAACTGAAAGCATAAGCCAACACATCAATTTGATTGATTATCATCATCACAACCATAATTATACCATGGGTCATCACACTATGACCCAATTATTGGTACTTTTCGTGATATTTTGCATCGAAGCAGATGTTTTTGATGATGATTTCGCTGTTTGTGGGCCGATTTTCAAAATTTTCGTGTTATTGTATAGGATATAATCTTAATTTTGTATAACAATTATTACGAAAGTGGTGAGCTGATGATGGGATCTATGAGCAATCGAGGGAAATCCTTTAAATTTATCAAAACACTCATAGTGGTTAAAATGATGTTTCTAGTAAGTTAAACATATGTTAAGAATAAGAGAAATTTCATACGAGGGTGTCTCTTGGTCCAAAAGCACTGAACAGAACTCCTAAACCTTTGAAGATAAAAGTTTGGAAATTGCAGCATCGCTTAGATAACTGCAAGCATTTACCACAATTTCGCTTACAGTAACATAATGTGAATAGTTAACATTCGTATTGGTCATTTACGCATAAAGCCTTATTTTGTAGGTAACTAAAAAGAGTGAAATTATTATTTTTAAGAAAAAAATCAAAACCGACTTCCAAGGTAAAAACAATAGTAATATGAACTAAAAAGTATTAAATAACTCTTACTCTTTAATAGTGCCTTTTTCAGAATTCGTCTAAATATCAACTATTTCTGTACATACTACAGTCTTCATTACTTTAAAGTCGGTACCAGTCCCAAAAGTTTCAGATATTTGGATTTTACTGAACTCACGATTAAATTAGCTGGTACCGACTTCAATTTTTTTCTTAAAAATAATAATAATTAATGCTTTATTTCTCTAGCTTTTGGCTCTACTCAACAGTGGGTGAAGTTTTTGAGCAAAACGCACTTCACTTCATTATTTGGCTTTCTGTGCAATAATTAGTTTAAAGTATTCCTCTAAGTAAAGCGGCTACAGAAGTGTTGCCGTTTTAATGATCAAAAATGTCGACAGAATAATATTGTCTATTGTTTAGTAGATTCTACACTCTTTTGAGTAGCATTGTAAAGTATAGACTACATTTTCTAGTGGTTCAGTTCAGACACAATAGTGTTTGACAGCCAATTGTTTTTATCAACATTTAAGTTGTTACGCCAATAATCGTGGGAATGAAGGACCTTGTTAAGTGTCGAGCAAGAAAACCATTAAATTTTTGATCAGTTTTCAGTTTTTGCCATTTTTTACCACCAAGGACCTGTTTAATGGTAGAAGTTATCAGAAATTACTTTAAAGAAGACAAAATTTTCAACAAAATGAGAATAGTTAGGTCTCGATAAACTGAATAGTTTCAAAGGTACATTTGTTCAAATGTTTGTAAATTTTCCAAAAAAAACATTTATTTTTCGAGTTTTTACAAGTTCTCGTCAATGTGGTCAATTATTGATCTATTTGACGGCATAAATTAATATACGTTATTAAAGAAGACAAATTTTTCAACAAAATGAGACCAATTTGGTCTCGTTGGGTTGGCTAGCTACAGCTGTTCAAAGTTGCTGAGGTGAGTAAACAAAATGAAATAATATGACTTACGAGGCTTCGCTCGCGTAAATTAGATATTTCACAGACAAATTAGTCCACAAAAAATAGCCTATGAACCTTTACGTGCTCTACTTCTTATCTGTGCCAAATAACATAAAAATTGCTCCAGTAGTTCGTGAGATAAGCCCTTTCAAATAATTTCCCCCGTTTTTTCCACATTTTCCTCTATTTCTTCGCTTTTATTAGTTGTAGCGTGATAAAATATAGCCTATAGCCTTTCTCGATAAATGAGCTATCTAACACTGAAATAATTTTTCAAATCGGAGCAAGTAGTTCCTGAGATTAGCGCGTTCAAATAAGCCCTTTGAAATAATTTAACCCGCTTTTTCAACATTTTCCTCTATTTCTTCGTTTCTATTAGTCTTAGCGTGATAAAATATAACCTATAGCCTTTCTCGATAAATGAATAAATAAAAATCGATAAATAAAAATTTTTTTCAAATTGGACCAGTCGTTCCTGAGATTAGCGCGTTCAAATAAGCCCTTTCAAATAATTTCCTCCCGTTTTTTCCACATTTTCCACTATTTCTTCTTCCTATTAGTCGTAGCATAGTAAAATGTAGCCTATAGCCTTTCTCGATAAATGAACTATCTAACACTGAAAGAATTTTTCAAATCGGACTAGTAGATCCTGAGATTAGCGCGAAAAAGAAGCGCTTAAATTATTTGAAAGGGCTTATTTGAACGCGCTAATCTCAGGAACTACTGGTCCAATTTGAAAAAAAAATTTAGTGTTAGATAGCCCATTTATCGAGAAAGGCTATAGGCTATATTTTAGCCTATTAAGTCATATTATTTCATTTTGTTTACTCACCTCAGCAACTTTGAACAGCTGTAGCTAGGGAACTATCAGATTTTAATAGACCAAGTTGGTCTCGTTTTGTTGAAAAAATTGTCTTCTTTAATAACATATATTAATTTATGCTGTCAAATAGATCAATAATTGGCCACATTGACGAGAACTTGTAAAAACTCGAAAAATAAATGTTTTTTTGGAAAATTTACAAACATTTGAACAGCTGTACCTTTGAAACTATTCAGTTTATCGAGACCTAACTATTCTCATTTTGTTGAAAATTTTGTCTACTTTAAAGTAATTTCTGATAACTTCTACCATTAAACAGGTCCTTAGTGGTAAAAAATGGCAAAAACTGAAAACTGATCAAAAATTTAATGGTTTCTCATGAATTTTCCAATGTTCCGGAAGGATTTCGAGGTGGAAAAATTATATTTGACATTACCACCTCATCACATACAACATATAAAAAAATCAGAACTACCCCATTTGATGCAAACCAAAATGTACAAATTCCATGTACTAGAAGTGGTGTAGGCTCTGAGGAGTATTAGGTGTCAAATGATTTATTTCATCGTACATACAGTTTTTTTACTCTGGAATGGAGACCAAGGCTGGGAAATCGGGGTGTAGGTCGACCTCCAAATAGGTGGGACGACGATCTCCGTTTAGTTGCGGGTCCATGTTGGATGCGAGTATGTAGAAGGAGAGCTTGGCGTTCATTGAGAGAGGCCTATTACCAGCAGGACGAATATAGGCTGATATGATGATGATGATGATGAGTCCAGTATTTTTTCGATCTAGCCGACTTATCATCAGGACATTACTAAGTAAGCATTCAAGTATTTTGTTGTTAAAGCAAAGTCATATTATTTTTTACATACTTGTCAAGAATATTGCCAAGGTTTACAAGTTGATGTGCGCAATTTGCCTGCAGCTTTGTTGAGATAAAATCAGGTATCTTTCATTTTGCCGAAAAAATACTATAGTATCTTCATATGAAATTTCTTTAAAATCGGTTTAGTGGTTTAAGCGTAAAGAAATACACACTTTTTTTACTAAATATCTTTGCCTATGAACTAAGTAATTTACAGTTTGGCCATAATCAAATTTAGCAAAGCATATAGGTATTTCTCCAAGCTACTGTATACTGTAACCGTTTTTAGGGTTCCGTAGCCAAATGGCAAAAAACGGAACCCTTATAGATTCGTCATGTCTGTCTGTCTGCCTGTCTGTCCGTCCGTATGTCACAGCCACTTTTCTCCCGAAACTATAAGAGCTATACTATTGAAACTTGGTAAGTAGATGTAGTATGTGAACCGCATTAAGATTTTGATATAAAAATGGAAAATTTTTTGAAAATTTTAGGGGTCCCCATAGGTACAACTGAAACAAAAAAAAATTTTTTCATCTAACCTATGCGTGTGGGATATCTATGGATAGGTCTTCAAATATCATATTGAGGTTTCTAATATCATTTTTTTCTAACCTGAATAGACTCTTCCAAAGTGGTGTCCCCCCCCCCCCCCCCCTCTAACTTCTAAAGTAGGAGCAGGACAAGTGTAAAAAAATATATGATACGTACATTACTAAAAAAACTATAAACACACAACCACTGTGTGGTCGGTGGGGCATGATAAGTCTAAAAAAAATATATGATGTACATTACTAAAAAACTACCAACGAAAATTGGTTTGAACGAGATCTAACAAGTAGTTTTTTTATAGGTCATAAATGGTAAACCTTAAATTAATTTTCATTAAATCAACTGAAATATAAAAATAAATCAAAAACCTTTTAATTTCATAAAAATAAACTTTATTGCTGCTGCGGAACCCTTCATGGGCGAGTACAACTCGCACTTGGCCTGTTTTATTCTAGTAATAATATCGGGGGTATGAAAAGCCCAATCTGTATGGGCACATTGTTGTCGACTGTCGATGGCTATTATAACAAAACAATACTTCTTTGTACCAGCTGAGAGTTAGTAACGGTCGTCTGATTAATGTCACTAATGCTATTACTGAGTAGTAAAAGTACCTGTAGTCTGTACAGTAAGTAGTAGTCAAAACAATTTAATTACAGGAACTCCCTGAGATACGATATCCATACTAATATTATAAATGCGAAAGTGTGTCTGTCTGTCTGTCCGTCTGTCTGTCTGTCTGTCTGTCTGTCTGTCTGTCTGTCTGTCTGTTACCTCTTCACGCTCGAACCGCTGAACCGATTTTGCTGAAATTTGGCATGGAGATTCTTTGAGTCCCGAGAAAGGACATAGGATAGTTTTTATCCCGGAAAAATGTACGGTTCCCGCGCGATAAACGAATTTTGGCGCAACGAAGTTGCGGGCATCATCTAGTAACAAAATATACTAGATTACGCCCTCAACTCCGTTGCGCCAAAATTAGTTTATCGCGCGGGAACCGTAGATTTTTCCGGTATAAAAAGTATCCTATGTCCTTTCCCGGGACTCAAAGTATCTCCATACCAAATTTCTGCTAAATCGGTTCAGCGGTTTGGGCGTGAAGAGGCAACAGACAGACATACACCCAATAGCAATGAAGGTTTTTTGTAAAGAGTGTGCATTGATTGACGTTACTCCATTTAATTAAATGAGCGGCTCCAACTGATGATGATAGGGACTGTATAATTATAGGACAAAGTTTGAATCGCGTGGCTAGACAGTAGGGTGTAGCCGCATTACCTGCGGCACGTCAGCGATGCAGCTAACCCCGTTACTAGCCTCAGTTCACCCAATGCAGATTATGTTGCGGTGATTTTCGCACATCGTCTCTACAGGCTACAGCCTCAACTGTTAAGATGGAAACGCGTTAAAGAATTTATGTAGATCTGTGCTTGTACAATTGAAATCCATATTTAAATCAAAATTAATTTCAAATTTTGTTAGTTTCGATTAAACTCGGATACGGCCGGTTCGATTTGGCTAATTTTAGTCTTAAACTATTTGTGGAAGTCCAGGGAAGGTTTATATTTAAGGAAGGAAGTGATATGAAGTTCACCGGGTCATCTAGTCTACAAATAAAAAAACCTTATACCGATTAGGGTACTTTTCGGTGAGCCAGTTCCCGAATCGGTGGTAATTATTTTAAATTAATCTTAATTTATGATTTAGGGATCATTTTCCGAGGTGTTCAAGTGCAAAAGGAATATGAACCGTGTCTTCCAGTGGGCTAGGAGGGGAAATGCATACATAATCGAATATTCGAGCGGGTGTATAATAAATTAATAACTAATAACTTTCAGGCGGTTGATTGGCCGTGACGGAGAGTGTTGGTATTTAGATTGGAAGTCGCGTTACTATGCAAATGTTCTACTGTCATGTGTCTGTCTGGGCGTTTTACTACTAGATCTGCTAGCATGCATAGCATGCATCTTAGGAAAGATGCAAACAAACCTTTTGAATTCCTGTTTATGGCACTGCCGCCGTGCTAGCAAGAAAAGATTGAGTAAGCATCCAGTAGTATCAAAATGATTACGGTTCATTGAACTATAGAGCCAACTAAATAACTAAACTTGTAGTGGAAATGAAAAAAAGAAAACCAATTAAGTAACAAACAAGACTGTCATATAGGGTTAATTTATGGCGATTGGCAATTAATTAAATGTTGTTGTTGTTCAATAAATTATTATATCATCTAATGAACATTTAGCATGTGAGTATCGCGGTTATCGCCCTCGGCCACGCGAGTCCACGATATCGAAAATAACCAGCGACAGGAGACAGGCGACAACCAATACAAACTATAGGAACTGACATTTTGAACTCGTAAAAAGGAAAACATATAATCTACGCTTAGCTAAACAAAACAATAATCTAAAAAACTTACGGATGATGCTAGTGGATCACATAAGTTTCGGTGAGATTGTAAAGAATAACCTCAATAACTTGTGTTGTTTGTGGAGGGCTTATAATTAACTGATCACCAGAAATAGTAACATTTCACAGACAAAAAGAGTATACGATCACCAAAATACAGACCACCATTTTAATGTAAAAACTAAAATGATAACCAAAGATTTAACATCTCGCTATCCTATATTTTATGCAAAATGACTCCAACCAAAAATAGTAAATTATTACCAAAATTAGTAAATGATGGTAAATGATCCCCAAAATTAGTAAATGATGATGTTGTTAGTAGTGTTGAACACGTAATAAGTGTACATTCATTGACCATACAAAATTATCAAAAACTAGCGGTACTAGGTACGGAACGCACTTGGCCGGTTTTTTTCAAGTACGTGAAAGGAACATGATAATTTTCGCGTCTGAATGAAAGAGATGATGAGAGCTTCGATCACTAATATACGATGAGAGCACAGAACACATAAGAGAGGTATGAGAGCGATGGATCAATGGACGAATATTTTAGTACTTCGGAGACCGGGCTTTGCCATAAGGGTGTGTTTCCACTGACGCGGAACGGGGCGGAGAGGAGCTTAGCGGTGCCCGAATTGACCAATCGTGCTATTCCAGCGGAATGACAGCGAAGCGGAGCGAAGATTTCGAGCATGGTGATTGGTCAATTCGGCACCGCTAAGCTCCTCCGCTCCGCTCCGCGTCAGTGGAAACGCGGTCTAACACTTGTAACACCATAATCCTTCTAATGGATTTAACCATAACCATGATGAAAACTTGATCAGAAACTGCGGAACTCCCGCAACTCATCCGGTTCAGTGCTTAGCCAGTTTTTTACGGTGCACATATCGGTTACCGTATAAATATAATAATTGAGCGAAGTTATTTGTTAGTTGAGAATGCTTGTGTACCTCACACGCGATCCATGGATGTACGGACACAAAAACCCGCATGCCATCGTATTGGCTAATAGTCTTGCAGATTTTACGAGCATTGGACTTGTATCATCAGTCATTCAGTACAAATAGCGGTAGATACAATTAAAGAAAAAGTTAGGATGTGAAAGCAGAAAAAAATTAAGGGTTGATTAGGCAGTTCAATTATAGTCGTGATCTGTCGGCTGGGTATAACCCTTAGCTGGTTTCGCTAAAAAAGGCATCTGGTATCGGGGGTAAAAAGTGACCCCACTCCAATGAAACATAAAAAAATATATCAAAACAGCTTTCTTTCAAATTAATTAGTTTTGTATACTGATATAAAACTCTTAACCTAAATAAATTTCAGATTTTAAGCCCATTAACGTTAATGAATATTTTTTTTCCTCATATAAAAAAGATCTAAGTTTTCGATTATACTTAGATGACTGTTACTTTAGGAGCCCTGAAATATATTAAAAAATAAACTTATCTTTTATTTCTTTTTTTATCTAGTTTTCTTATATAATCTAAATAACAAAACACATGAATTTCTTTTGATATCGACTAAAAATAAAAAAATTACAGAGCAACACAAGAAATCTAAAATTACTCATAAAATTTTACTATTTTGTATGTGATTTTGGCAAAATTTTCTTTATATTACAATGATGAGCACTTGATATACCCGATACATCTACCTTGCTGCTAGAATTTTAAGTATCCGAGACTGTACCCATGATAATTTCGCTAGAACAGCTGACTTCCTTCCTCTCCTTACGATCGTTAACTTTTTCACGTTGCAGATTGTTATAATAGTTTTCTGGGTGGTTTCTGAATTAGATTTCGAGTAATTATTTCATAAAAGCTAATTTTGGTATAAAATTCTCGATATATCGAAAAAATGATTAAAAAACCATTACAAGGTACCGTTGAAAAAATATACACTTCTGGTATCGGGGGTAATTTTTGACCCCAGGACTGTATGTAACTCAACTTTCAGCAACGGTAGAGCCACGCACGTTCGTCATCCGCCGCACTACCCGACGTTACGAGATTACACAGAATCAAAAGAGTGTACATGTTTAAATAGTAAAGATATTATAGAAAGTTCGAACGCCTGGGGTAACTTTTGACCCCCGATATCAGTTAAGGGTTAATATAACGTGACCAAATTACGTAGGTCCGCCATCTGTCTATGAATCAACTTCTCTAATAGTACAAATTAAGATTGTTGCTTAACATAACACAAAGCTAAGCAGATTGTTGTGATGTTAAGTTTTGATATCACTTTCAAGGAAATAGCGTCCAAATTCTTTTTAAATAAGAAGGGCAACGCACTATTATTTAATAGATACTGTTAATTTGTTACATTGTTGACGGTGCCGGTGGTCACACAAACAGGTGGTCCATCTGCTCGTTTTGCCTTCTAACTAACAAAGGAGATATAAATAAGACCTTAAATGCATTGTGTTGATGTACGGTCGGCAGATCCGGTTGAGTTTTGAACCGTATTGCCAAGCAATAAAGACGACATACCAAATCCATCGGCCACCGTACTTGTTGCACCGGAAGAAGCAATTGCATTAATGATATGTATGTGATGGCTTAATGAGCCAGCACACGCCTCAGGAATGTCATAACGTATGCAGACTGCAGAGAACTAAGTAACCTACTGATACCGATTTAGATTCTCGGTAGTGTTATCTACACGACGTGCAGATTGACAATGACCTATTGTAGGCTGCAGGTTACCATGAAAATGAACTTCATGGTTTATGGTTATCTATTTGACGTTTGAACTTTTTAAATTCTATGTAATCTAGGTGGGACAGTGATACCGCACGGTAAGCCGCAAGATCAATGTCCCACTGAAAACTAAAAATCGCTGAGCGATCTTAAAATTATACGCTGCCTGCACCGTGCAAGTCGAATTTCCAAAATGATATTTGACCCCTTATTATTTATTTATTATATTTTATTACACGTACATAGCAAAAGTCGCAACTCCGATAGCATTTACATCAGTGAAAATATAAGAGCGGATAAAAAATCTAATAGTGATACTATTTTCCTGCTGCGTATGACATAACTACGTCTATTCACAAAACTACCAAATCAGTAATGGCCACTAAGGTCTAAGGCACAAAGGGTCCATTACGCATACATCTTCATTAACACGCGAGGGTGGGATCGCGTGTTAACAAGCGTAACAGCTGATCCAACCCCTACTTTAGTCTTATTACGTGTTATGACTTATTGTTGACGAAAGTGTATACGTTTTCGACCGTAAAACGACAATGATAAGGTCCGAAGTGTTACACTATTTAATGTCCACGAACATACCTTGGCTCGCCGGAAGACTCATTTGGATAATTAATTGTCAGTTTCTTTGAAATTAAAAAACTTTGTGCGTCCCAACGCGAACGTTGGAAAAGCGCTTTTCAGTTGTTTTTTTTTCTGTAATCTAGACACGCGGTAGCGTGTCAAGCCAAGTTTCAGCATATTCAAGTTGTCGGCAACAACTTATGGCTATCGCCTGGACATGACAGTTCTATTAAAATATTTATTTTAATACTGAGGAAGGACTGGTGGACCAATCTTTTGTGGCTACTGTTTAGTAATTAGTGACTAACGTTTTTCCTCTACCTGCCACATTAAGAGGCGAATGTTAATTACTTGTCTGTAATTAAATGAAGATTCATCTCTAAGTTAGCGATGTAGTGACGTCTGTTTTGCATAAACTTAACTCTTCTATGTAAAACCCCAACAACAAAGAAAGTCTTTTGTCTCCAGATATTAATAAAATTGATATGGTTTTCGATACATATTTAGTTTTGGACGTAATGAAGTGTTTATCGAGTCTGGTGTCTGCCAACATCAAAGAACGCCCACGCGTTTCACCCCAAAACGTAAACAGTTTGATTTATATTCAAATGGCGAGCGCGGTTCAATAACCCCGTTGGCCGTTATTAAAAATAAGTTTCGATACACCAGCATTTTCCGGTGGCGCAGGAAGGATGACACTGTTATGTGGTTGTTAGTAATACTGGTAACCTATTATGGTTGCTCCAACCGCCGTGGTTGCGGGTATAAGTGCATTTAATTATTATTAAAGAGGTCGTATGACGAATATTATAGGGTAAGAACCAGCGACAGTCAGACTTTCGTCAATTAGGTATAAATGCTGAAAGTTGTCCTGTTTATGACCCCTATACAACACGGTCAAACGTGTGTAGACGCACGGTTTGATGACGTCATTATGGAGCTCGCATGTTAATTTGACATTTCGATGCGTCAAGTTAATTTGACCGTGTTGTAGAGATAATAAGAACTAAGAACGACCAGCAACTATGGAGTTTCGGTCGCGGTCACTTTTAGGTGGTATCCAGTTCTGAAGCTCAATTTTTTTATCTTATTTTCTTTGGGATAACTCTAGTAGGAATCTCGTCTTCTATAACAGGAATTTTTGACTGATGCTTCCCACTGCCAGACACCTCTAAAGTGTTAGTGCCTGTTTCACCAGTGCCGAAAAGGCTATCCACCACTTAACTTGACAGATGAAGTATGGAGTATCTGGCAAAAAAAATGTGAATATCCTATTCGGCATATTTATCAGAAAGTGGTGAAACAGGCACTAAGTAATACTTTAGAGGTGTCTGGCAGTACTTCATCTGTCTAGTTAAGTGGTAGATAGGAACACTTATCAGGAACACTTATCAGGAAGTGGTGAAACAGGCCTTTAGACTTTAATATGGTCTGGCAGTTATTCTGGAAATTACTTTCTTACTAATGTAATAGACATAGAGTAGAGTCGACATAGCCACATAATAGCGCTGGCGTGTCACCACGAGACGACGAGAGTGAACATGAAAGGAAATTGTTTTTCAGGCTTTCGTTACTCGAGGCCTTTATTATATCCGGTTCTATTTATTATGTTATATCTACAGGCTTCAAGCTGCAGGACATAGTGTCAATAAGCTTATAAGTAATAACCCTTACTCTAAAAAATCTCTTAACCTGAAAAAAAAAACAATCGTCGTCGTTTCGAATTTTACTATACAGTTAATCGATGTTATTATTTCAACATTTGAATTTGGAATTGTATAAACTTATACTTACTAAGATAATTAAAAAAAACTATGTTAGCAAAATGTAATATTAATGTTAATTCCATATTTATCTTTTGCAGATCCATCGAAAAATGAGAAGACCATAACGGTTTTTTGGCAGCGGAACAAATAACAGGTATGGAATATTACCAATTAAGATATATTCGAATAAGGTTAAATGGTCATTTAGTATTGACCGTTAGAAAGTAAATTATTGGGTATGCTAATGTGAAGTCAAAAGAAAAATGCACTCCGGGAGCGCCGGCAGAAGTGAAAACTTGATTATTAACGTTGTGCATTATTTTTTTAACCCATTTTTTATGAAAATCGATTTTTAAAAAATCGATTTTATTAATTAATCGAAACCCTTACAATCGATTAAATTTTTAACCCATTTTTTATGAAAATCAATTTTTAAAAAATTGATTTTTTTAATTAATCGAAACCCAATCGATTAAAAAATATCGACAATCGAAAAAAAACAATCGATTGTTCGATTAATCGATTTCGATGTTACAACACTACTCTCCAACCATCTTACGGTTTTTCGATCAGCACGAGAATCTGACGCGAGTTTCACAGTTTTTACCCATCCCACAAAAGTGCTCAACGCCGCTAAAGAAGTTTTCACTTCAAAAAACTGTATGAGGAGGTCTGTAAGCTTAGAGGCCTCTACTTGTTGTCCCGTAATAAACAATAAATAATTACAAACGATTATGTTTGTTCAAGTAACAAGTATATTCGGTGTCGATAGATTTATGATAGAAGCCTGGATTAACAAATATGTAGTTAAATAATAGGCTATAAAATAAAATAAAATAAAAATAGCCTTTATTCTATTACCAGTAATTGTGACAAATTTTAAATTTATAAGATTACATGCATATATTTTGTTATTATTAAATACTATTTGGTTAAATTAATAGGTACATTACAATTTATAATTGTTGTTTAAATTAAAAACATTTCATTATAATAATTAGTTAAAACATAATTACTAAATACTTAAAATAATTATATAACATTTGTTTCTTTACATAGCATTTTGCAAATTTTGCAATATATGCCTAATAAATAACGAGTAGTAATAATGTAAATGGGAACTGAAATGCACTGAATCCTGAATTCCAGCCCGTTGACAGTGCCCGTTTACATCATTCCAGCAATAAGCCAGCGCTGGATTCGATCACTGGGCTAGATTAGTTTAAGAGCGGGCTGTCAAATTTTGCTGTGTTTTCTAATAAGTATTACGATCCCGGAAGACGATTGACTCAAATGAAATTGAGATTTATTTAATCATTGTATATTTATCTGATATTTTGACAGAACACGATTCATTTATTTTGACTCAATAGGTATATTTTTCGAAATTATAAATCTTTCTGGGCTTTTCAACAAATATCTATTACACTTATTGAGTTACTATCATTAAATAACTTGCACAACTACAATCACACACTTTATAAAATAATAGCTAAAGGAAATACATATTAGTATTGTATTTAATTTTTAAGTAATCATCAAAAACATTTTTAGGACTTACGACCTTTACTTTCGTGCTATAATGCGGGAACCGTTGTTACGCGGTATTGTTCACTATTTGTTGCAGCTTAAAGCACATTGCCCGGGAGCACGATTCATGGAATCATTGTATCACGATTGGATGATAGCGGTGTGTGTAGGCGGGGCTAGCGTTTTGACAGTAGGCTCTTAAACCGGTCATAACGAACTCGGGTATTCCTTTTATTCAATCATTGTATGAACTTCCTTAAGAGCATACGCTAAGACAATTTTTCCATACAAACGTATTCCCCAACTTACTCTCTGGACAATGCGTCTAGACAAATGATTTTTTTATACAATATTGGGATCTGTGAAAGCTGTGCCTGTACGTACGATTTTTTCTAAATTTACTAATAAATAAAAAAATATGAGCATTCGAAAATCACCAAAAACGAATGCCGCGTACCCCGCCAATCGACCGATCATAAAACAAATTTGAAAGATATTTAAAAAAAAATGAAAACGTACAGGCATAGAGGCACTCTTCCTGCAGATATTTCACGAAAAAATTATTAGATAGGCTCAATTTTGAAGGAGGAAACTGAGGAATACGGGACCTCGATTTACGCTAAAATTTTGTCGAAAAATGGGCCTGAGCTGCATCTGTCTCTATCACAATCTGCGGGGGAAGGCAGGAAGTGAGGGGGGTGTTGTCAGTCGCTACAGTGTTTTGTACACATACATATACATCGCTGCATACTACGATATGACGCGGGTTTGCCTGTCGATTTATGATATTATAGCGTAAAGTACTGTATGAATCTGGTAAGAGAATGTACATTTTATATAAGTAATCGGACTATGCAGTATAATATAACAGTACCTATTATATTATGAACTAAATGTTGCCCGCGACTTCGCCCGCGTCAAAGTATAATATTATGTCCTTCGGAAGGACATAATATTATACTTTGACGCGGAGGAAGGAAGTCGGTTAAAAATAGCTTTTAAGTTACTCCTTACTACATCAGCTATCTACCAAAAAAAAGTACCGTCAAAATAGCTCCAGCCGTTTCAGAGATTAGCCGGAACAAACAGACAGACAAAAATTGTAAAAAATGTTGTTTTGGTGTATGTAGCGTAGGTATAGACATAATATATTCATAATATTATGCATGTTGTAACAAACGGTTCTTTCAATATTACAAACAGACACTCCAATTTTATTTACATATATTATGTATAGATGTATAGATTTTACGTATAAAACTAACTTTTATCTGCGGCCAATTTTTTTTTTTCACTTTTGAATGGGCAAGCGCCCCAGCGTCACGATTTCCCATACAAAAGTGAAAAAAATTTGGTCTTTCAGCACTGCTACTTTCACAGTGAACTCTTTACACCCTGTACATCTTATCTGTACATCTTCCATACATCTTTTGTTACACCCTGTATATCAGCGTCTGAACAAATGTGCCCTTCAAAAGAGTATATATGTATGTATGTATGTACGTATGTATGTATGACATGTAAGTGTCATACATACATACATACATACATACATACTGTAGTATAATGTATATGTATGTTTTTACGTTTGTGTTTGCATATCTCTGAAAGTACTATTCCGATTTCAGTAATTCTTTTTTTGTTGTACTAGGTATTGTTCAACTTAGGGAATAGTGCAAGTTTCATCAAAATCGGTTCAGTAGTTACCTACTAGTTATGGAAATAGGGAGTTTTAATTCTCAATTACATACGTACAATTTTGAAGTCGGTTTTATCTTTTTAAAATATCATCACTCAAAAACAATAATATTTTTCCCTAAAAAACTGTCATAGTAATGGGCCTGCTCAACCGGAGAAATACCATGCGCTCACAGAAAACCGGCGTGAAACAACCAACAACAGTTTCGCCGAGTGAGTGAGTTTACTGGAAGTCCAATCCCATACCTTATTCCCTTCCCTACCCTCCCCTACCCTATTCTCTTTTAAAAGGCCGGTAACGCACCTTCAGCTCTTCCGTTGTTGCAAGTGTCCATGGGCGACGGTAGTTGCTTTCCATCAGCTGCCCTAGCACTTGGTTTTGGCACAGGGTTTGTCGATATAGAAGAAATAGATAAAGACAAGAAGTTCTATAGTTTCTTGGATAATAGCTCCTGTTTCAAAGTAAATAAGGTCGTAGGTTCATCGACAACAGAAATCGTTTTTATGTAGGTTTTTCGAGCAACTTTTACGACCAATAATTATTTTGCGAGCTCGGATTTATAAACATTTTATAAAATGTTACACAATTTGTCTAGCACTTGGCGATTTCGATTCATTTGAGGATGGATTGATAAATTTTCCCACGCTAAACAATGGGTAATAAAAAAAGTTCAAAAAATGCACATAAAAGTAAAATAGCATTGACAATGAATCTAGGACCTTATTTACTTAGCCGTAGGATCTTTTATCAAAAAAACTACATGGTTATAAATTATACTATTATTTTGTCTACGAAGATCGGAAACATTTAGCAATTCCTCTCAATCAATTCAGCAAATGAACTGTCGAAACTGTCAAACTGACAATTTTAAATGTCAATTTAGTAAGTTAAATTACTAGACATGCTTCTGCTTGCAATTCACGATTGAATTGCAAGCAGAATTGCATTTTGCGATTTTAATAAAATGAATCACATTATGATTCATAATATGATTCTACTAAGCGACCACTTTAGCCCCGCCACAGTATAGCAATATCTATACTGAGGCCCCGCACAGCACAACGCTAACGTAAATTAAATTCACAATACCTAATAATAATATTATTAATAAAGCTCCAACTTCCAAGCAGAGTCAGGCCTGTCCCACTCGCGCGTATAGGCATCGAACTGTAAGTACCACCCGCGGGTGGCAAATCATAAGGGACTCACAAGCGAGCGGTGACGCACGTGCAAGATATTCGTCGCGTATCTACTGTATACTGATCATAGAGGAATTTAATACAATATGATACTGATTTAACCGCTTATAAAAATGAACAATTACAAAGCCAATGAAATATGTACCTATTATATTTGAATAAGGTATTTAAATACAAATAATAGATAAAAACTATACAAACATAGCAAATAAACCAATTTCATACAAAGAAACACACAAACTACACAGAAATAAACACAAGTTACTATGTTGAAATTGTAAAAGTTTCCTGCAATATTATAATCCAATATAGAACTACTATAAAATATAGGTTGTTTTACTGAAATTTGATATTACTATAAAAAGGTTTTCTATTTATACCAATAGTAATTTAAAAAAAATATATTTTGTTTTCTAAAAGGCGAAAACCTTGATTTCTTAAGAAAAGGTACGCGTTATGCGATAGAAAGAGAGCGCACTTGTAGGTAAATTTATCCGTAGGCAATTTAGCATTGCGCGTCGGAATTTCAACTTTATAGTATCGTTGCTTGCGTCGTTGTTTCTTTAAACGGGTTTCGGGAGTGAGGAATCTGTTGTTAAACTAATATGTATTCTGTGGCAGAGTGCAGACTGCGTCGAACTCGAGGCTCTGCGCGGTAACGAGGGGCCCAACGGGGTGAGGGCGCGGGCCGGGCGGTAGCGGCGCACGCACACATAGAATACTCACACACACAGGAAGCGCGATGGCAATTATAGTTTCTTCAAATACCTATTTTTTTAATTCTTCTGTACCCGCGTTTCCTCTTAATAACTGCGATTCTTGTTACATACATGTTCATCCTTGCGTGTATATGCATTGACCAATATACCAGGTAAGGGCTACAATAGACAATGGTGATTGTTGCGCCGTGTGTACACCCCCTTATATGTAAGGCTGTGATACACCGCGCGCGATGCATATCCTTATAACTTCCGGCTAAATGACGATTTACTTGATAGTTTCAGAAACAATTGTTCTCTATGATTAATATTTGAAGAGTAAGAATTAGAGATGTGCCGACTAGTCGGTAAAGCCGACTATCCGGCCACTTTTGTAGTCGCCGACTAGTCGGCGAATATTCGGAAAAACGCCGACTAATCGGCTTTTTACTTTTTTGCTATTATTGAAATTACATTAAAGAAAAACCTTGATTATTATTTATAATGTGTTCATATCACACTCGTCCCTCAATCAGTGTTTCACATTTTAAAATAAAATGAAGTGTTACTGAAATTACTCGCTAATAGTAATAAATAAATTATTTTTTAAAATATATAATTTTAACAACAAATAAAATGTATGTATTATTAAATCGAGATTTCCTGTACATGAAATATTTAATGAAAACCATATTTTATAACCATGTATTATAGAAAAAAAATTAAGTAATGTACACGAAGTAAACATACGATTCGACACGTTTGCAGGCGGCGCGGCGTGTGCGACTCACCCGCGAAATAGCAGTAAAAAAGCGTTACGGAAACTTCCGAAACAATGATCGGCTTGGCCGACTAGTCGGCCGATTAGTCAAATTCTTTGCAGCCGACTAAACGGCTAGTCGGCTAGTCGGCCAAAGTCATGATCGGCACATCTTTAGTAAGAATCATTATTTTCGGAAAGTAAAAAAATAATGTTTTAGTTAAATCCTTTCAAATAATAAGATTGTTTTGGTTTTGGGAATAAAATAAAAAGTGAGTTAAAACATGATGCCGCGAGAAACGTATTTTTTTGCCATAAAAGTAATTGTATGTTCTTCGCCGTGGTCTATTCTGTATTGATTGCCCATCTAAATCGCACCTTTGGATTGGATTGAAACAAACAAAACAAACTTTTCCTCTTTATAATTACAAATTAGTATGGATAAAGTGCGTAGGTTAGTTGTTTTCGTTTCCCAACTACATCATAGTCATCACTCATCAGAAATTGGAGCTGTAGTAAATCTGAAATGAATGATATTGCTCATAAAAAGTAGTAAATTAATAAAATATTATACAGCCCGGTGTATGGGTGGCATTCAATAAAATTCCTACGCAATTTCTCAACGCCTGTGGGTGTCGGAAATCATTTCAACACATTATTTACTATACCTTTCACATTACATAGACTATGGAATATAGAGTAAAGAATTCACGTTTTTATAAAGAAAATAAAGCATTTATGCTGGCCGCATAATACACGTTTTCCGTATTCTATATCCTAATAGAGTAAAAGCCTGTGATTGCCAGACCTTCCTCCGTTTCGTAAGCGTCGATTACACTGTGCTACATCTAGTGCACTACGTCATGTAGGGCACTAGATGTAGTGAAGTGTAAATGTATGTAGGGATATAGGACCCTAGCTTAGGGCAGCAGGGGGAGCCCGACCTGCCTACATCGCCTACATTACTACATGTAGTCCAGTGCAATCACAAGTAGGGAGGTAGTGCGCAAGTCCGCAGCGAGACGGTCAGTCTCGCCCACAGAACACTAATGTAACTCCTACCGGAGGTCTCGCCGCGGCACCCAAACGATGCAAGTGTTAGTGTGCGTTTAATTGGCATAATGACTATCGAAAAGAAACTTTATTAGGTATTTTAGAACTGTACAAAGAGATATCCCGATTACAAGAATGCCGGCATGACGGGTTTAAAGTTTTACTGGAAATATATAAGAAATTTTTATATAAGAACGCACGGGTGCCATGGTTGGTGTATTGTATTTGACTGGGTTAGGATTCCCTACGAAGTGCAATGTAAACAGAACGCCATTTATGTAGCGTCCTAGCTAGATCACCAGCTAGTGCACTAAATGTAGCACAGTGTAATCGACGCTGTAAAGCTGAAAGTTTACCTGTTTGTGGCCTTTACAAAGGTAAGAACGACCAGCAACTATAGAGTTTCGGTCGTGGTTACTTTTGGAGGTCCACTATCCAGTTCTTCAGAACTTTAAGAAAGATTAAGGGTGTCTGGCAGCTGTCAAAAATGTCAAAAATGTTCTTACCTCTGTTAAGGCCACAAATAGGTAAACTTTCAGCTTTACGAAACGTAGGAAGGTCTGGCTATCGCAGGCTCTTGGTCCATAATGTAGAACTACGATTTGAAATTCGTGAGACCAGCGCAAACGTTCGTTTAATCTTTATGCCGTGCGAAGGCGCCGCAGCTTGCTGCTTGCAAGTTGCACCTGAAGGGTACGCGCGGAATTCGTTCCCAATAAATTCGATACGTTTTTGATGTCCTAGTTTGCTGCAAAAAATTATAATACATGGAGATGTTCCTAAAATCTACCTTTAAAAAATATGATACCAGACTTAAACAGTGTTTTTGTTACCATCAGTATTTTTTAAAACTTTTGAGAAGCTTCCGTTTTTAAATCTCTCATAATTTAATATTCAGCATTATTTTATTAGATTACACCGCCTTATTTACCTCAGCATCACAAAGTAACAAAGCGGGGCGTTTAAAATTCGCAGCGATCTAAACTAGGCCACCCACCCCGGCACCGCCCGAGGTCGCTGAACCCTCTTCATTAAGTCACTGTGTTTTGTGGAGACTTTTTCATTAACTTTCATTGAATGCTCTGTAAGCGGTTTCTTGGGCGATTTTAGTGATGTCAGTGTGGGGGGAATGGAATTGGTGATTTGTCATGAAATTATGGTAGTGCGGTTCTTTAGTAGATAATATTATGTGTTGTTGATACGTACCAGTGTCCAGTAGTGATAGTAGTGGACTTGTGTAAAATAGGCCCCGGCCCCCGACCCTACCTATCTAGTAGCCTAGCGTAGAGTACTAGGCAAGTACTCTACGCTCGTGCTAGGCAGAGTCGAAACTCGGAACCTATTTCCAGTAAGAGACTTCCGGTTATACTCTTACTAGTCAGTAATAGTTTTAACTGTTTATATAACAACGCTCTAGTCACAAAAGTGCAGTAACTACTAACTACCTATTTTTTTTTTTTTTTTTTTGTTAGCCTATACTTTCCCACTGCTGGGCAAAGGCCTCCCCCAGGGTCTTCCACTTGTCTCGCTCTAGCGCCACCGTTGGCCAGCCCGGCTGGTACGCCTCCTACTACCTATACTGAGTAATAAACAGCTAGACTGCAGACATCAACTAAATTATTTACTAACAGTCTGTGGCCACATTTCATTTTGAATTTGGAATTTTTATGAGCGCGCCTTTTCGTCTTACCGCGATATTTTGGCGCGCAGCTTCCTTTTCCGTATGTCTTTTAAATGTAAATAAACAAAAGCAAAAGCCATCGACCGGAAGGAAACATAAAGTCGTTAGTTTATGCTACGTGATGGCGATAGTGATAAAAATATTGATAGATGCTGATTGCTTATCACATCAGCGGTTCATAAGCGTATTTGATGATGGTTTTACCACCTAAAGACAATAAACCTCAGTCATGACTCCGAGTCAGGAAATCTCTTCAGAGTGCTTAGTTTAATTGTATTCGACAGTTTTATATCTAACTCCGCTGTTAGATATAAAACTTAACTATCTAAAGCAGTTTGACCAAGCACCCTAGATTCTAGAAGTCTAGATTATCGCTAAGATAGCTAAGATAGCTGTCAATTAACTTCCTGACCTAAATCCCGCCGACTTAGTACTTTACAGTTTAATGCATAGGTGCACTTGGGAGTTACCTCACGTCAACCTATCTACATACATGACGTATGTTACAGGCGGCGTTTATGCAAAGTAAATCTAATGCTCGGGCCGCTTCTAAAATCTCTGTTCAGGTTTACAATTTGAAAAAAGAAAGAAAAAATAAGTTGTAACTTGTGTTAAAGATAGTTACACAATAATAAGACCTTTTCTAATGTGTGTAACAGACAAGGAATACATTGTAAAACGTATATTTTGTGTATTATTATTTTTTATTAGTAAGAATATTCCTCGCAATCTTACAAAAACGTATAAAATATAAAAGAAGAAAAGCGCCAGGAATAAGCCTACCAGCTACATGATTTCTGAAGTATCCACCCTGAGTCCTGACGAGTCGTTCTTGAGTCTTGACTCGAGGCGCGCTGTTTGTAAACACTACACAGTTGACAAACAAAGCTAAACGTTTAAAACTCCTGTATCCTAATTTAGTAGGAGTTTTAATGGATGCTCAAAGCGTCCCGGTTTGTGATACACTGCGCGCGATGTAGAGACGGCGTGTAGAGTTGATAACGTAGACGCGAGGCGGCTCGGTAATGGAGGGTGTTGTCCTGATTTACATGTGGTCTGTGGATGATTCTGTAATTGTGCCTGCATTGTATATCCCATGAGAGATTAGAGCCTTGATGTCTGTCGTTTTGAAGTGAAACTAGCGTCGTTGGGAACTTTTTTCTAACTTGACTCAGGGCACGTGACCTAATCGAAAATTCTTAAGACGAAGGGATAGTAGACCCGACGGCGCGGAAGTACACACCTTTCATCCCGCAGAGAAAATGTAATATGCTCGCTCCTCCTAAGCTCTGCTGCACCGTAAAATAAATGCACACCTCTGTGTTTTTTTAAGGATACAATATAATACATATAATATTATGTTCATGTTTTAAAAGTTAAATTGTTTTACTATTCAGCTTGCCACGGAAAATAATAACGGTTGACCTAATTTCAGCTAAACTACGTAATTCTGTCTCGTGTCATTTTAGAGTAACATAAACGTAATACATTAAATAATTCGGGTGTGTCCTAATGAAAGTGTTTAACCTAATTCTACGTAACTGAACATGCACGCTAGCGTAATCTAGAATGTGCTGATTAATCATTTCGTTAACCTTCAGACCTCGTGCAGATAAGTCGCGGGCGCACCCCAAATAAGCGTTTTATTTTCTAATAGGATTACTGCAATGTTTTCACGATAGAGGTAGCACCAGTACAGACAGTAAACAAAAAGTTTTGTTCGGCGTTTGACAACGTATCTGTCGATATTCTGATATGACATGTCCAGCATTTTGGATTTCGGTCGAATTATTTACTGTAGTGCCCTCTGCTTCGACCTTTGCGTAATATCCTTCATTGCACCCTATTGCATTATAATCCTTCCTAATTTAATTCATTATTGACGAGACATTCTAGCTAGGATAGTGGCTAACCTAAGCTAGCGTAACGAGCGACCCTTACACGAATCATAATTTTAACACCTAGGTAAGAGACCAACTCTAACCTGACCTCTCGAACCTCACGTAGACGTGACATATTGAGGTCTCGTGTAAACCTAGCTGACGACCCCTGATGACACTCAGGATAACGGCTATTATAACCGAATGAGTATAATGACCCTCTCATTGATGAGACACTAAGATTAAGGGCTTAAACCTATCTAAGCTCACATCGAGTGAAAAACAATCGGGTTAGATTAACGGCTACCATAAGCTTAGGCTTTAGGTTGTGGGATTTAAAAAGCAGGTTCCGTAATTAAGGCTCAAGGCTCAAACAATGCTTTTACAAAGTGGGTTAAAATGTGTGTCAACCTGGATCCCGAAAGGCAACTATGCGGCCCGCTGTAGCGCAGCCTCCAGGCTAAAGGTCAGTGGAGCAGTGGGCCAGCATGACCCCATTCGCGTTTAGACACATGCCGAATTATCACTGCGCCATTTGCAGGGTTACCTAACTGGACAACTCATGTTGTATGGAATAATTTGCCCTGATTTCGTCTGTCGTAGGCAAAGATAACCCTTTACCGCACGGGGTATTTTTGCTTCAGAAAATTTTACAGGCTCGGAACTCGGAAGTCGGAAACGTACTAATTGGAATACATACAAATTTTAAGCAAATATTCTATTGTAATTTGCAGACAAAGTTAACCCTATACTGCAAAGTTAAGCGTAGGTACGTTTTTTGCCCCAAAAAATTTTTGAAACTCCAAAAATGATATTTATATACTAGAAATTAGATTATACCAACTCGCGATTGTACAAAGTTGTAAAACTCTGACATCCCCTCGCCATAAACAGAATTGTATTGTCTTTCATTGCACCACTAAAACTGTCGAGCATAAAAAATCCTAATTCATTTCTACATTACCGTCTTAATGTTTCATAAAACGTTCTAAGCGATTACGTATCCCCTAAATCATAGCATGTGAATGATATTAATGTGTTCTAACTTTTATCTATTAATGTGCTCTATTTAAATACCATAAAGACGAGATCTCCACTGCGGCTGCAGCAGCGCTGGATTAAAAATAATTAATGATCTCTATTTCCAGACGAGACTTAAGAGCAATCATCTAGCTGCATGGAAACGGATTTGAAGTATTAAAAATGTATTACTGCATTTTTTTCTCCTTATCAATCTACGAATAGTATCGACTGCTTTTAAAAAGAAGGGTTTTTACTAAAAAGATTCAGAAAATTTAGGCAACGGTGTTTCATAATTCAATTAGGCATTCTTCAAACTAAATGACCTATGATTGCCCAAGTAGCAACGTGAAAAGACTCATCTGTGCCTAACTCCGCCGACGGCAGCGCGGGGCCTCCCTTACCCCATCCTCTCGTCCTCCTCCCGAGTAATATTTTCCCACAGGCAGCGGAGTCCTTTGTGCAACAATCGTCCATTCACGCCGCTCCTTTTTCTTGCCTACCTTTCTTTCCGCGCGATGCATTAGTCCCAGCTCTCGGATTGTGAAGTGCATACTCAAAACTTGCTATTGACTAATTCGTAACTATGTTCCGGCACTTCGTAAGCTTTGTAGTGAAAATGGAAAATTCTTGGCATCAACGTTAAGTAGGTAGATAATACGAAATATTAAAACTTATAATACGTATTCTCCTGGATAATAAAGCATAAAAAAGTGGTAGACAGTCTATCGCGCCCCGTCAAGTGCGTTTTATGTTCGTCAATTGAAGAAGGCGTTGAAATACAATACGCGAATCGTCTGAGATGCTACTCAGGGATTACGAGTGTTCATAAATCAACGAGTGAGACCTAAAGTACCCCACTCGGCCGGCCAAGGGTTAAGCGTTTTATTCAATCTGCGGACACCAACGCAATTGTTTCTAGTGGCTTATTACATCCGAGCTCAATGAACTGACCACGAGCTAATGTAGCCCTTATTACAAGGGAGTAGGGAGTTATAAAATAATGATACATTGTTCAACATTATCCCTAGAGGATGTGGAAATACGCCTCCAGATTATTTTTGCGCTTAAACAGATATCACATTTTCTGGGTCAATAACTTTGATACTCGTATTATTTCGTTGGTAATTGTTTGCTTCAATTTATTTTGAAATGAATATTTTTTATTCACGCTGAAAAGTTTCAGATGAGTCATGAGGTTTTGCAAAAGATTCATTTTTAGAGGTTTCCAAAATACGCAACATACGCGTTCATGTCGCTCTGACCGCTCGCTGACCGTCGGCGCTGATGGCCCGAGGTGTATGAAATTCTAGGAAGCAATTTTGAAGAACGCGTAGCTGTCAGCGCTGATCCATACTAATATTATAAATGGGAAAGTATGTCTGTCTGTCTGTTACCTCTTCACGACTAAACCGCTGAACTGATTTTGTTGAGTATGGAGATATTTTTAGTCCCAGGAAAAGACATAGGATACATTTAATCCCGGAAAAATTTAAGGTGCGAAACGAAATTTGGCGTAACGGAATTTCGGAAGTCGTCTAGAATTTCATATATTTTAGTGTCGCGGTCGTCGCCACCCGCTGACGCCGCAGAATAGATAGTAGTTGCTGACGGTGAGTCAGCGGTCAGCACGAAACTAAATCAAACCATAATATTATTATTACTAGCTGCCCCGGCAAACGTTGCTTTGCCATAATATAAAGTATTTCGCCCATATTATTTTATTGAAGTGACTAAATAAGTATGTCGCCATGGCAATTGGCAACGTCGCTATCCCGTCGCACAAACAATGGTCGCCGTCAGTCTCAGGTTGTAATAATTTACTTTTATTTATTCAACAAATGCACTTATCAATATATAAAGTACCCAGTAGCCGATTCTCAGACCTACTGAATATGCATATAAAATTTGTTAAAAATCAGTAAAGTCGTTTCGAAGGAGTTCGCGGACAAACATTGTGACACGAGAATTTTATATATGTCGCAGCCAACTGGTTAAAATAGCCGTTCAATCAAACAGCTAGCCCTTTGACTGAATTCAATCTCACGGCTAGCTTTTTAATTGAATATTTCAGTCGCTCGAAACGTTCAACACTACAGCTGATTCAAAAGAAGCCGTTTGATTGAATTAGTTCAGCGCTCACTACCGCCGCGGCGCTAGGTGCGTTTTGTTTACAATATGGCGTCAACTAGCCGGTGTTTTGTGATGGTATTAAGATATTTTTCGTAAATATACGTTACAAGTGTTATTATAAAGTGACAGAAATTATGGGGGCACATACGAGTGATTCAAAATTTTAAGAAATATTCGAGGAAAAATTACGGGATTATGAAATGCATCACCAAGGTATTAATTGCAATTATTATGTTCAAAACGAGTTAGAGTACAATTTATTATGTATTCTTGATTAAGCTGACCATTAGTTTAGTGTAATAATAACACTAAACTAATGGTCAGCTTAGTTAATTTGCCATTTAACCAGTTAGCTAAGCGTCGTCTAGCTGTAGTGTTGAACGTTGCAGTCAACAAGTCGGCTAAACGACGTATAGCCGTGTGATTGAATGGCGTTGTTCAGTCAAAGGGCTAGCCGTTTGATCGAACGGCTATTTTCACCAGTGGACTGCGACATATATAAGATTTATCAGCTTTCACGTCTTTACGCATTATGAAAACCCATTTTTTGCAATATTTCGTTGTACCCTCAAATGAAATCGGGCAATCAATCGTATCGCCAATCGTGATATGCAATTTTGACGTCCCTGATCAGGCAGTGCAGTTCCGGCGTGTGATGAGCTGTTATATGGGTCGGCCATGCCCACTGCTCACATCGCAATCGCAGCCTGAGCGGAAAATCCTATACCTCGATCCAGCCGTCTGAATAATGTCTAGAGTTTTTTGCGTCTGTGATATTTTACTATCCGTAGTTACATGAGTATGATCTATGCTCGTTTTACATGCAAGTTGTGTAGCAGCTGCGTCCAAAATTTTTGAAAAGCACACACACACAGCCTATTGGAACAAACATGGAGCTGATGCTCCAATGTAGAGTTGTACAGCTAACAAACTTCAAACTTCGTGTGAAACACAGCTTCTTTCAATTATTTTCCATTATTTAAACAAAATCAGAATATTATGTTGCCATACCGTAGAATATATTGCCATGCAGAAATTCACTTTTCGCTCAAAAACCTTACATTTTTTCGGGATAAAAGTATCCTATGTATATTTTCCCGGGACTTATATCTTCATACCTTTCATCAAAATCGCTTAAGCTCTACATTATGATTGGAGCATCCTTAATGGCGTCAGATCAGAAAGCCCACCAGAACCTCTACTTTTCATATCATTATTTTTTGTTTAAGGTGAATGCCCAAAAATTTATGGACCAAAAACCCGTAATCGATTGAAACCATTTATATGGGGCATAGTAGACTACATCTGCGGTGTCCCAAATACAATGTCCTTTTTGGATTAAACAATCACCAAGTACTTCAAAAACGATCGTAACCAATTGACTTTTATCTTAAAGGAATCTATGATTTTTAGGACGACATGATGCTACAAACGATATTGTGACGATTAGTACGTAGTAAAACACATTTATATTTATCTACTGATTATACATATTCATTATTCATGTATTTAATATTAAAATATTTATCACTTTTATATCTGAAAGTATAGAATGTCAGTTTGGTATAGAAATGGTATAATCTGTACATGTATTTTTAACGATTATTACATGATATCAGTTAAGGTGACGCAGCGTTAAAGTAAGAAACCGTGTTGGATATGTTTTAGATTGCTTGTTTTCTATGAGAAGCCGACCCGGCCTCTCATAGAAAACAAGCAATGGAACAGCAAAAAATGGAAAGGGCGTAAGCGACAAAATGGTTTTTGTCGCATAATTTAAAAACCATAAATACATTTCATATAAGCTATGCACAAATTAAAGTGCATGCTTGAACCAATTTATGTACAAATTTTGGAACCTTAAATCACTCTCCTCTGTTGGAAAAATAGGAATCCCTTTTTTTACAGAGGTCTTTTCGATTGATTATTCTGTGCTATAAAAGTTGTCCAATCGTGTTATGCTATGGGCAATTCAAAGACAAAGACATGAATACTGACAATGAACTTCAATTTCTTAGCTTTAGTCATTGCTGAGAAAAATCGGCATCGCTACAGCCAAATTATCAAGGCGTCGCCTTAAGTATCTACGTCTTTTAGAAAATAAAAGGGCAAACGAGCAAACGGGTCACCTGATAGAAAGCAATTACCGTCACTCATGGACACTCGCAACATTAGTAGAGCTAGAGGTGCGTTTAAGAGGGAATACGCTTTCTTCCGAAAAACTTACGGTGACATATCTTTTTAGGGTTCCGTAGTCAACAAGGAAGTCTTATAGTTTCGGTCTGTCCGTCCGTATGTCCGTCCGCCCGTCTGTCTGTCCGTCTGTCTGTCCGCGGTTTTGCTCAGAGACTATTCAGACCTACAAAGCTGTAATTCGGCATGAATGCACATATAAATGATGACGACAAAATGGTATATAAGATATTTAAAAAAATGTTTAAGGTACCTAAGTACCTCCCTACACATATTTTAGCGGGGATGATTTTTTTTTCGCGTCTACCCCACCGTGTGAGGTGTCGTTGGATAGGTTTTTTAAAAATATTATGAGTATAACATACAATTTTCCGATTTAGAGATGTGAAATATTAAGCTTTAAAGTGGAAAAAATATCTTTAGAATCCTGCAGTGTCCCCCCTTCTACCAGCTAAACGGTTGCTTCTGGAAAATATTCACGGGAGTAGGAAATATGCTGAATTTAAAAGAAAAACTATCACGGCTAAGAAGACTTCATAAGTAATATAGTCGATCAACTAAAAAAAATGTAACTATTCTGAGAAGTATTAAAGGAACTTATAATTTAAATTCCTTTAAAAACGTTACTGAGATGATGTTGTTAGTAATGTTATAAAATGTGTACATACATTGACCATTAAAAAGTATCAGAAACTAGCGGTCAACGGAACCTTATAGGTATTCCGCGTGGCCCGACACGCACTTTGCCGGTTTTGTCTTTATTTTCTCTAAATTGTATATTCTTATACGTGTCACCATCGTTTTTATGAGGAAAACACAAAAAACAAAGGAAGAAACTACATAGTTGATACAAAGCGCTGTCTCAAAATTATTTTTTCAAATTATCCGTTTCGGTTATGGTTTTGAATAAAATGAGTTATATATTTACAATCTACTATTAATGGTCTACTTTGCTGTATACAAATAATTTTAATCGACTATGGGTTTTTCTTGGGTATTCACCTTTGATAGTATTTCTTTCAACACCATTAAATTCTGTTCTTTTTCCCTGTATTTAACTGAAGGTTTTTCTATAGCTAAGGATAGATTAGGCGGTGTAACTTAATCACCCGTCTCATTGGCCCCGTAATGGCGCTAATCCGTTCTATTACACCTAATTCGTGGTAAAACGGATCTACACACTATTATAGTAGGTATATAGTTATACGATATGTGTAAGGAAAACCGTTTAAACTTTAATACTTCATGGTCTTGTGTAAGTTTTTGTTTTCTAGACTTGAGCTTAGTAAATAGGTAATTGGGTGAGAGACTAAATATGTGGTGTGAAATCTTGAGAAATTCGTGCTTTTAGGGTCTTATAATATTATCTATAGGAGTTCGTAAGACATTAAGCATATTGATCATCTGATCAATATTATCCAGCTATAGATATCTCATAAAATCCGGCTATATATTATGTATTTGCAAATAATGAAGATATTATAAAACAAAACAATCTGCTGTACAAAAAAGAGCGACCCTAAATTAAATACAAGTTTTTTGAGGATCGCCAGGAGTCAGGACATAACAGAGAGCTCAAAACACGTTTATGTTTTATCTTTAAAATGACCAGAGAGGATAGTCCATTTGGCGTCCATATTTATTCAAACAACAAAAGAGGCAGTAAACAAGCTGCAGTTATTTGCAGTTTTCCCGTTGCGCACACCCGGCGAGCTTCTTGTTCATTTTACAGGATAACACCACAGTAAAACGAATGCGATAGCACAGGAGGCGATAGGGAACGTGTGCAATAAAGGTACTGCGAACTGGTGTCTTAAAAAATTGGACTCTATTTTTTACCGACTACGGTGAAGCCAAATGAGGAAGGGGTATCGATTTGGGCACTCTATGTTGTATGTATTTGCACTCGTAGCGTCTAAACTACTGGTCGGATTTTAACAAATGAGGTGTCATTAGTTTTGTGATGATGCCGCGGATGATGTAGGCTTTTTTACGTAGTTGGGTATTCTTGTTCACATAAGTTATGTCACATAACATGTGCTACCTCCTAATTATAGTTCCTGTAATTCTGTTGTTCTTACACAAAGAAAGTGCTGCCTACTGGCGTCATTAATCTGAAACTTCCTATATTTTATGGCATAGGCTGTATAGTTTCTGAACGTTCCCTATAATAGTAACTGCCGCTTTCGGTGGGGGAGTTATCACATATTCGCTTAGCGGTGACTGTTTATGTGAAAACTTTTGATGTCGCTAACTGCCCTCAGATTATTTTTATTGCAGTTCGTAAATAAGTACCAATAAACATTTACAGTTCTACAGTCCTTAGGGTTCATTGTACCTCTATACTCTCACCTTTTTCTAAGGAAACTGTATGAAGGCAACGCCATGTTATTTTCTGCATGTTGTTGCAACATTTATATTATTCTTGTCACTAAATAGTAAATTTGCGCATGCCTAGGTTTTGACTGACCCAAAACATGCTTAGGTCTTGATGATGATGAATGAAATCAACCCCATTGAAACGATTCAAGGCAAGAATTGATCAGCTTACCGAGTTAGAAGCCCCGCGCTAACCGACATCCGTGCAAATGGGCCATTGTCGCATTATACCTTTTATTGTGTCATGCCTTTAAATACATGATCTATAGCCTGGTCACCCAACACGTAGAAATTCGGCCATTGGTGTTTTCGCAGTCCAATGGCATATATGATAAATATATGCCATTATGTCATAATATGTGTAACATTTAATGGTGGCAGAATAAACGTTTATTTATTTATTTATTTATTTATAAAGGTCTGCTGTTTTCACACTCCAATGGCGTTAGTATCGTTGGAATAGCTAAAAATATGAGGGAAAAATTATATTATTATAGTTAACTAAGTATAGACCGCGCAAAAATTTAAGATCGCTCAGCGAAACTTTTATTGTTGGGCAGTTTGCATACTTTGGAGTTTAGACAATTAACCAAAGTAAACCTATCAGTCCTATCCTCACAAAACAGTATGCCATTAGGATCGCACGTGGTTTACTTGGGATCTCGAGGAGCAATCACTCGAAATCTCATCCAACAACAATATTGCCAATAAGGGCAGAACGTTTGGCATTCCTCCAGCCCGCTCTTTTGATTGTACTGCCGCTTATTGGCGCTTATTAAATCTGAAGGAGTAACTTTGATTGCAATTTTGTTTCTGCTTGCTGTTAGCGGTCATTTTTAACTGAGTGACTTTCAAAAAGACGAGGATCTATGTTAGGCTGTGGATATTTCTTACGCTTGTATTTTTGCTACAAAGCCCAATTAAGGGCCGTCCTTTAGGCCGCGTCCCCATCAGACACGGCACGGCACGACGCCGCCACCGTGCACGGTACGGCGCCGCACCGTGTTCACGGTGCCGTAAACGGTGCACCGCGCGCCCCTATTCTGGTAAAACTTCCGAACAAAAATTGTGTCCAAACTTAAACGAGGCACTTATTTGGAACAGATAAAAATCGGCCAAGTGCGAGTTAGGCTCGCGCACGAAGGGTTCCGTACCATTATTATAGAGAAGAATAACCAGAAAATTATGTTTTTTGTATGGGAGCCCCCTTAATTATTAAGTTGATTTTAATTTTAGTTTCAATTTTTAAAGTATAAATACAATTGAGTAGTTTGTGAACATTTCAAGTGCCTATCTGTTGTAATAATTGGTATCTAATAGAGCAAAAAATACCAAAAATCAATTTAATGTTTCTGTTTCTTTTTCAGTCTTCGTCTTAGTAACAACAAGAGAATAATTCTTTCATGATCCATATCCAGACAAGCACTCTCGTTCGAGCGCAAATATCGACTGAATAGGGACGCACCGTACGCGGCACCGTGACACGGTGCGGCGCCGTACCGTGCACGGTGGCGGCGTCGTGCCGTGCCGTGCCGTGCCGTGCCGTGCCGCGCCGTGTCTGATGGGGACGGTCCCTTAGAGGTTCCTCTGGTCCTCTAAGGATCAAATTATTTTGGTCTTTAATGATAATGTCGTCTTGGTCAATAATTTTGTAAGAAAATGTTTAACCGAGAGCAGGATAATTACATTTTTTATTTTAATGCTTTAAAATTCTGTCTACATCTATTTTAAAAACGTAGCGCCTCCAATTCGACAGAATTTTTAAGTCACAACATGAATTTATTGATTCAAAGAGACATCGAAATGATAAGAAATTCCAAAGCAGAGGTGGTTCAAAGTAGACCCCGCTCCCAAGCCGCTCCCGAATATCTTGGCGGGGTGGTATTGTCTTCCACATTAGGTCAAAGAATGCTCGCGCGGTCGGCCGGTTGCCGCAAAAACTCTCTCAACGCCACCTTATGAATAAGGTATATGCCATATCTTGCTGTTAGCCTACAGTATATAATTCACCTTTTTAAAGGCTATTGTTAAATGTTGAATCCAGAATGACTATTTTTACATTGGCTTAGAAAACCTCAGCCAAATGTATTAGAGAAGCCCGAAAAGTTTACCTAAATCACGTAAATATCGTTGCTAACAGTTTTGCACTATGTTACTTGTATGTTTTGTAATTTGAATTGACGCTATATTTGGGCACAAAACTTGAGGCGTACGCAAGGAAAAAATCCATTATGATTCAGAATAACGGGACTTCATTCTTATTCCTTAGAGTTTAGACAATATGCATTGAACGAAATGTATAGTAGAGTGGATGTGATTAGTGATCGCCCTCAGTCACGCCAAGTCATTAGCTGACGGTGATGTACGGTGAGGGATTTATCATACGCAAACAGATGAAACAGTCACATAATGTCTTAAGCTACGTTCATACAAAGCGTGGTCCTTGAAACTTCAGAGTAGAACAGAATTTTTAACCTCTACTGGTTTTGTGTTTAAGTAAGAGAGACTTAAAAATACATATTCGAAGGCACGATGTTAGCCAGTTCGATAATTCTTTTTAAGAAAGTCTTATAATTTCCTAAAGGCCAGCGCAGACAGAACGGAGCGCAGCGGAGAGGATTTTATTAACGCACTTGAAAATAAACTTTAAAATTATGACACATAAATAACTATGTTATATTTTTTATGCTCACACAGAGGCAAGTACATAATATAATATTCTAGCAATCTGCCTGATGTCTAGCTCGAGATAATATGCGTCGTATTTAAATGCAACCTAAACTCTACGTGCTCTACGTAAATATTTGATCGCGCGTTACTTGCCTTCGCTCCGTGCGAGAACGGCCTTATTTGCACAACAATGTCACAAGTGACAGTTTATTCATTAGGCCCTCTTTGTACGGGATTTGTTGACCGTGCGACCGTCAAGTGTCGCATGGCCGTTTACTGTAATGAGCTAGTTTGGGCCGCTCTACCGTTACCTCTTATACTGTAATTGGTCTAATGGTTATAACTTACAAGTGCTTACTGCTTAAAAGTTATGGCTTAAGCAGTATGACAAATGACAATCACAATTTGGTAGGCCTGAAGATCTTCCACCATCGCCAATGTTGGCGCTTGACCAGACAAGAACAGCTCTTGGTCAGACTGACGTGTCACGCGGTGGTTGTGAAGTCTCCATAAAAAAAAATTGACAGCACCGAGAAATCGCGCACACGCTTACATTCACATTACTTGCAAGTTGTAGATTAAGAAAGTCCTATAAAGTCCTAGCAACTTTTGGGAATGTCAACGATTGTCCAGCGCCAATTTTGTTGATACCATAGTAAAGTAAGGGCAAAGTAAAGGCGAAAGAAACAAAGAGGTATCAGCTTAACATACCCCATGTTTGACTAATGGAGACTCTCTACCAGATTGTCACTTGACAATATCTATTGTAATAACATTATTGTATTGTCTCTACCACTTATGTTTCTCCTAAGGCAGCGATGGTGCTATTTAAAACAATGATAATATTGTTCAATGACTTTCAAATGAAGCCTACTTGGGCTCGCGATGTACTATAAAATAGTTGGCAGGTTCTCAAGGAATAGTTTTTGCTCCGATACACTCAGTACCCAACGTGAGAACACCGTAATAATATTTAACTACCCCCCTTCATTGTTACGGACGAAAAGAAAAGGGACAATTATAATTTCACAAGCTACATCCGTCCGTATGTCCAAGGCTGCACGGTATACTCTCCTATGCGTGTAAAGATGACGATCATGCATATTTTACAATTTAGAATTGATTGCATTATGCATTGTGATTTGAGATATGTGTGGTGAGTGGTGACTGTATAATTAGGAGATAACGTAATGGTGATAAAGATGTAAATAAACCTGGTACTAATTATTTTAAAGTGTGATTTTTTGTGTTAAGGGGCCGGGTACCCTTGGAATTTCTCATACAAACGTAATTCCAAAATCATTTTCTCATACGAAAATATTTAACATGTTTGAGTTATTTTTCAGTTTAAGATAGTAATTACCTAGGTTCCTACACAAAAATTTACTTCAAAATATTTAAACAATTTTTTTTTTGTTTTAATTTTTTTTTTAGTAAATTTACTACTAAATATTTAAACACTAAAAAATAGAGTAAAACACTAAAAAATATATAAATAAATAGTAAATTTACTACAAAATATTTAAATACTAAAAAATATTTTTTAGAGTTTAAATATTTTGTAGTAAATTTACTAAAAAAAAATTTAAAACAAAAAAAAATTTTTGTTCAAATATTTTGAAGTAAATTTTTGTGTAGGAACCTAGGTAATTACTATCTTAAACTGAAAAATAACTCAAAAATGATAAATATTTTCGTATGAGAAAATGATTTTGGAATTACGTTTGTATGAGAAATTCCAAGGGTACCCGGCCTCTTAAGGAGCATTTAAAATGTTATAAGAACAATGACATATAAAGGGACTATATACATATGTGCCTATTTAGTGTCACTCTACGTGTTACTACAATATTACGGTTATCATATCGAGCTTTTACGCTGTGTCACTTTCTAGCTTTAGAAGCATATAAGATATCCAACTATTGTGATTTGTGACGGAGCTTATTGCTTAAGACATACTATCTTTTACCCAACTCATAGTATTTTATGACAAAAAACAAAAGAAATAGAAAACTATTCACTGGTTATTTCGATTGGTTAATGTCAAACACGTTGACCAACCACAACGCTATTGAACCGATAAACTCCTGTTAAGAAACCTCTGAGTGTCTAAACACACTATGGTCTATGCCGAATTTCCGCGGCGGAAGTTCGGCATGATTCCGCCTGCAATGTATTTTAAATTACCGATGACGCACCATGCCGAAATTCCGTCGCGTTATATTGTATGCGTTTGACATTGCTGACGTCATCATGCCGAACTTCCGCTGCGGAAATTCGGCATAGTGTGCTTAGACACTGAAACTGTACATAAGACCACAGAATATAATATAATTAGTTGATAAAACTTGCAACTTAATTCGCAATTTCGCAAGAACATTGGACTCTACTTCGTCATATTTGCACTTACCTTGCCTTGACGTTAGCAGCTTTCTTCCCACCTGTCAGGCATTAAATCTCTCGTTCACATTAGCATACACCTGTCCCGTGTCCGACGTCCATAACCACATTGTCCGACAAGGTCACTCTTATCTGCTGTGGCAGGTGGTCTGAAATCATAGCCTTTTGAAGGATTTTATGAGAAATTCCAAAGTGGTGATAGTGTATTTCTAAATTATTCTGACACACACGTTTATGCACACACACACACACACACACACACACATATACACACACACACACACACACGTGTTGATTCGTAGTTCTACTAATTGTGCGGTCGTTGCGTTCAATTGTACGCAAGATTACGTAGGATCAGCAGCACCGGAAAATGGTAGATTAATAATTATTATAATACGGATAGTGAACTTTGGAAAGAAAGAGGGGAGGCCTTTGCCCAGCAGTGGGACACTGTAGGCTGACAATAATAATAATCAACAATAATACGGATAAATATGATACCTACGAAATAAAAAAGTACGAAAAGTTACTTTAATACGTGTATATTTGCGTCAATCCCCATAAGACATCGGCGTTCCGTGTAAACATGTCTGCAAATATTACGAATTTACTCGTACATAAAGATGTTAGGCAATTCTGCAGTTTCATAAAATGAATTTGAATTATATTTGGGAAGGAATTGCTCCTATTTTCTTCTGATTCGTTGCTCCCAAGACAGCTTTAGTGCGTCCCTCGAATATCTCTAGAATATTCCAAAGGGATTTAGTGGTTGTCTGCCAATCCTGGCTGTGTAGTGTGTACCCAAGCTAGGAGATACAGCCTAGCTGTAGGCATGGTGGACCAATTGGCTTTGACCAATTTTAAAAAAATATTAACGTTATTCTGTGGCTATAATTATTACTATCCATACTTAAATATGTATCTCCTAGCTCTAGAGTGTTAAGTAAAGCCTATAATTTAGTTCGATTGTGTAAGAAATGCCTTTGATATTGCTGGGAATTAGTCAAAGCCCACGCCATACAGCCTACAGGTTCCAGAGAACTCCTTGCGGTCCTACAACCAGGCGACGCGCGACGCCCGGCTGTCCGCCCACGAATAAACTTTTTTATGATTTATAAATAAAAATAGCAGCATAAAATCTAAGGAAATCGAAAAATGTAGGATCTACTGGCCGCCATACCGTTCAAAACATTAATATTATAATTATGTAATTTATTATATTTATTTATTATATGTATATATTATATATAATCTATTCTATTATAAAAAAAAAAGTCCATGGCGTGATGGACTGCAATTAATTAAAATTAATAATATTATATCAAATATCCTTGGTGCGAAAAATATAAATAATAAAATAACAAAAAAGGATATGGGCGAACAGCCCATAGACGGCACCAATTTTATAAATAAAAAAAATGGTATGGGACTGTTTCTTTAGTAGGTGTAGTAGGGATGCAACTTGCTCTACATATTTTTGGTTCTTAGGACGTAAGATTAAAATTTATCTAATTTTTACCTACGTCGCACTCACCGTTGGCTTAATATTAGGTACTATGATAAAATGTTCATTAGATATTAAACTTACGTTCTCTACTAGTGTAGTAGATTAAAGTTTTCCTTACTCTCTACTACAGCGGTTTTCTTCCACAACAATAATAATTATTAGCGCGTAGTAGGCTATGGATCATACCAGGTGGACTGTAAATAAGAGCCAGGTGGTCCACCTGGTTCTTATTGACTGTCGTAATCTATTAAATTAATTAATAGTGTATTTAAATAATTAATTAGCATCGAATCATCATTACAAGTTACAGGTGTTAGGTAGGTCGCACGTGAGGGTCAAACCCGTCTATCCGGAGCTTAGTAACTCTATCCGTGGTATCAAGTTCAAAGGGCCAGTCTGGTGACTTCATTTATTTTATTCAATTACTAAGGGCCTGTCCACATGTCCACGTTACGACGTCGTCAACGTGGAACGGTGCGGTAACGTGGCACGGTACGTTGTCGTGACGTGAAAATGCACGTCACGATGTAGCAACATTGTACGTCGCCATGCCTTGTAAAACTGCTACATTCTTCACTACCCACTTATCTAGATATGGACCGCACAATACGTATTCTGCTTCTGCTATTGTTAAGAAGACGGAGAGAGATTTAAGAAAAAAAGACGTTAAATGTTGCTACACCGTGACGTGCATTTTCACGTTACGTTGAGGTAAATTTTCACGTCACGTCAACGTACCGTGCCACGTTACCGCACCGTTCCATGTTGACGACGACGTCGTAACGTGGACATGTGGACAGGCCGTAACTGTTTCCCGCGACTTTCTATGCGCCAAATATAATCCCGTAGGAACCGTGCATTTTTTCGCCAAAAGTAGCAAATTGTGATTCATATCGTTTTGAAATTGTAGATTGATTAACTACATAGTACAAGTACACATAATTTCTACATTCTACGCGAATATCGCGCATAATAATTTTTTATTCCCGGCTAATCATGGCTATTATAATCTTTCTACGTAAAAATGCATGCTGTATGAATAAAATTACATTACATAAAAATATATTTAAAATAGTGAAATGTAGGCTTTTCTATTCCCACATGGAGTCATATGACCGCTGACTAAAAGGCCGCCGGTAGTCGGCATCAGTTATCTATGATTCTACAAAAAATGTGTGTATCAACTTCGGTCATATTATTATTATGTTATATGTATCAAATATCTTTTAGTTATTACTTATTGCCTACACTTAAATAACTTGGACAATCAAAAATACCGCAAGTAACGTTTTTAAATCAAAACGAAAAGTTTCGTTCCTCTAAAAAAATATAAAATTCTTCTTTAAAATATTTTAATGCAGAGCTTAAAATATATTATTTTAGGACTAGAAAATTCCAAAGTAATCATGTAAAAGCTAGGAGCTGCGAGCCTTTGTTTACTCGCCCATGGAGAATTTTCGCCAAAACCGCGTTTGTAATTAGCTCTACAAGCGTTTTAATGGGCATTGTCCAAAAAAAATCACATGTACTTTTTATATTTTTTTTCGTTAAAATAGGGTATTTTAAGAATATAAATTAAATAATTTTGAAATTCATTGGCTAGTTTTTTCTCAATAAATTTTTAAAGTTTCGCTCTGACGTCATCATCGGCGGCCAATTGACCTCTGCAGTATGTATTTTTTCCTTTCAATCTTATTTATAATGGCTGGTTCGTCAAATGCAAGTTCTCATTATGTGAAAGCTGATACGAGAAGCTTACCAAAAGTTCGAAACGTAATGTTGGTCGAATTTATTGCTAATTTAACGCCATTGAAGGTCAAACTAAGGTTAAACATATTTGTTCAAAAATATAAGTAACTAATGGCTATTTTTTTCGTTTATATACAGAAAAACGATCACTGACCTTATTCCTCGAAATGTTTTTGTAATGAGCAAAATTTAAAAAAAAATGGACAATCCCCATTCGGGAAATTCATTTCATTCCTAAAGGGCCTTGTCAACGATGGACCATAATGCAATAACCATGATTGTCAATATGATTGCTAAGCTACCCATTAATAACGTACTCGACGTTGATCATGAGCTTATGTATAAAGACGTAACCGTACATTTTTCTGGGATAAAAAGTATCCTATGTCCTTCTTCGGGACTCAAAGTGCCTACATACCACAGCAAAACTGATTCAGCGGTTTGGGTGTGAGCGAGGTTACAGACATACAGACAGACAGATACAATTTTGCATTTATAATTTTAGTAGGGATATTATTAATTCATGAAGCCCCAAGCGGTCACATCCGGCCGCGATAACAATGAAAAAGCTATTGTGTCTCGTTTTGCCACGACTGATGGGTTAAAGGTGAACGCAGATTTGGCCGCACCGCACGCACCGCAGTCGCCGCATTCGCAATTCTTCATATTATTATGAAGTTGCGAAGACTGCGGCGCGGGTAGGCAGGTATGCGAGCTTGCCTATAACTTCATATAAAGAATTCCGAATGCGGCGACTGTGCGTGCGGTGCGGCCAAATCTGCGTTCACCTTAATTATATTGTAATTTGTACTATTGTAGTATGTCTCTGTACACGTTCGTAATTGCTAGTAGTCATTTGGTCCATTATGGGGCAATGTTAAGGCCTCATAAAAATATACTTTGCTACTTTATTTCGCAATTCGCAGTATAAGAAATAATTGCCAGTATAAGTACTGAGTGTTTTATAACTTTACACCCATCTAGGTACTAAAATAAATGAGGGTTGACAGAGATGTTTAATACAAGCAAGATATTTTAAAATAACGAGACACTTTTATGGTCGTAGAACATACACGAACAGATAATAAATATTGTGATTAATTGTGTATTTTTATTTTGTACTTGTTTGCGCCAGTAAGTACATAATAATTGATGTTTCTAGCCTTTTGTATAGCTATTAGCTAGTCATGGCCGGTTAAGCCGGTTTACATTATTCCAATCCAGCGCTGAATGGCTACTGGAATAATGTAAACCGACCATCAAAGCAGAAGACGGTCGAAGTCGAAACTTCTGTGTTCGAAGAAGGAAACTTTTCGAAAAATGAAAGCAGTTCTGTACATAAAGCTTTTAGAAATAGTTCACATTTTCTATTCTCCTTTTATTAAGCCTTTTTAGTAATAGAGGCTGGATCCTTTGAGCAAATCTCTTGAGAGATCTCAGGGAGTCATGCTAAATATCACTTGAGAGTTGCGACCCGCTTAAAGAAATAATAAAGAGCAAATGAGGGTTCCGTACCCAAAGGGTAAAAAATGGGACCCTATTATTAAAACTTCGTTGTCTGTCTGCCTGTCTGTCTGTTCCCAGGATGTATCTCAAGAACCGCTATAGAGTCGCAAGTGGCCGATTTTTTTGCCAGACCATGACCAATTTAGCTCATGGTCTTGCAGTTTTGGTCTTGGTCTTGCAAAAAAAGTAAGACTAAGACCGATTTTTCTCGTCACTAAAAATTAATAAAAAATAATTACAGATACAGGAAGTGATAGGAGGCAAGGATAGGTTGGATTCATACTCTCTGCTTTATTATACTATAGCTTCATATAAGGCGTTGTCATTCCTTATATGAATCTAAACTGTACAATCTACATGCATCCGTTATTTTAATATGACTGATGGATCACTGATGTATAATCATATAAGTATTTCCAAATACATAATACATAAGGGGCGACGCCCCTTTCCGTCTTATGATTGATCAATGATCAGAAACTTCATTTGCTACCATCTTCGGCTATCATCACAAATCACGCTTGGTAAACATAATGATAGTTAATGCTTTTGTACAGACAGAAAAGATACTGTACTTTTAATGATTTGCCTCTCAAAAATACTAGACGCTGCCCGTAACTAGCCTCGCTGCGCTGAAATTTGCCGGGACTAAAAGAAGCTCTACATAATATTCTTTTCATCTAAATCGATTTAGCGGTTTGGCGTGATAACTGATAAGGCAAACAGGCAGACTTTCACATTTATAATAATGTAGGTAATTACTTACTGCCTATGATAATTTTAAAGTCATAGACAAGTGAATTTCCCGTCAAAGACTATAATATAAGTCAGTGTTTTTACCCGACTGCCAGGAGGGTTATTCAACCTCTCGGTCGTCACTCGTCACTCGTCACAATCTGCGGGGTCACGAGGCTTCTGTGGGGGACGCCAGAGAAAAAAATTATTGATATCTGAGGTAGGACAATTTTAATAATAGGTAATATTTATGTCAATCCGTCGATCGCAGATTCCTGGTAATCTATTGTAAATGTATTATGTTATCGCGGCCCGCTTGGGCCGTACGGGGCTTGACGAGTCAAAGAAGCAAGGGGTGGGGAGTCCCGAAATATATTTCATACCAGGGTCGCATCATAAAAAAGGCTGAAAAACATTTTTATAAGTTACTAGATGATGCCCGCAAGTCCGTTGCGCCTTAATTTGCTGGGATAAAAAGTATCCTTTGTCCTTTTCCAGGACTCAAAGTATATCCATTCCAAATTTCAGCAAAATCGGTTCAGCGACTTGGGCGTGAACATGTAACAGACAGACAGACACACTTTCGCATTTCAAATAATATAAGTATGGATTTGCTGTGTAAATATTATTAGTAAGAGGGATACAAAAAGTCCTTCCTGTACCTGATAAGGTATTAAAGTCTCGTTAAGGTACAATTCCGTGCATCGCGATCGATCGCGGTCGTGCACGACCTACGACTGTCGTCGGACGCTCGCGACCATAGCCAACGTATGAAAATGTATGGCACCGCTTCCAAGGCCCGCGACTGACGCGCGCGGCCTACGACTGTCGTAAGCCGCGCGCGATCGTGCCATATAACTTTGACACGGTCGCGCGGGGCCTACGACTGTCGTCGGTCGTGCGCGACTGTCATAACTTCAAGACACGATCGCGCGCGGCTTACGACAGTCGTAGGCCGCGCGCGTCAGTCGCGGGCCTCGGAAGCGGTGCCATACATTTTCATACGTTGACTATGGTCGCGAGCGTCCGACGACAGTCGTAGGTCGTGCACGACCGCAATCGATCGCGATGCACGGAATTGTACCTTTAATGTCCTTTATCAACAATATCTGTGATGGCAGCTGATCTAGTACAAATATGGCGAAGCATGTTTTTTCTCCTCCGCAATAAGGCAATTTAATAAATCTACTGATTAAACTTTGTTATACTGACTAGCTGTCTAGCTGATATGTTTTGCAATATAAATATAAACCTTCCGCTTGAATCACGCTATTTGCGCAAATAACATTAACAAAATCTGCTGATAGGGACATACCCGGTGTCTGTCCATATTATCAAGAAAATTTGTTTTAAATTAAATAGCACTAGATGACGCCCGCAACTCCGTTGCGCCAAAATTTGTTTATTGCGTGGGGACCGTACATTTTTCCAGGATAAAAAGTAGCCTATGTCCTTTCCCGGGACCCAAAGTATCTTCATACTAAATTTCAGCAAAATCGGTTTAGCAGTTTGGGCGTGAAGAGGTAACAGACAAACAGACAGATAAACTTTCGCATTTGTAATATTAGTAAGTATGGATAGTGATAGCTCTGGTTATTAGTTGTATTTGGCTTTTGATAAATCTTTCGTAGTCAATTAACAACAAGCGTTGAATAGAACTCTAAAAACCGTTTATCGTTTGTCTAACAAGTGTGGCTATATCATCTGTGTAAACTTGGGCAATGTTCAAGCAAATAGTTCATAATAGTTCTTGCTTCCAGATGAGCTAATAGTGTTGTGCATAGTATGTTAATGACTAGCTATAAGCAAGAAAATTCGAAAACTATTTTTTCGGTGCGACATTCTAACTTTAGGCCACTCTTTAGTCTAATTCATGTTGGATACCCATGATTATGAAGTGTCTGTAGCATGCACAACCGATGTCGACAATCATAGATGAGTCTCTCTACACGTTTATAATAATCGCTTGTACCATGGGCCTGGGTAGACACTAGACAGTGTGATTATTTCACATAGTATTATTTTGGTTATTACTAATTATTACTCATAGCCACGTTATTAATTTTACTTTCTACAGTAAATATTGTCGATGTATGCTATGTCTTGCGTTGATTATTACCGAAGCACAATATTCCAGTAGTAACCACATTGGACAGAATGTCTATTATGTGGTAGTACTAAAATTGGTAACAATGAAACTAAAGTCGATATTGCGAGGGTGCGTGACGTACGATCCGCGACTCGCGAGTGACACATCCGTTCGATAACTTGCTCGTCCTGCCCTTTACACTTATTTTGACACCACCTTTATGTAAAGGACATAAGGATCACTTGTAACAAATCGGGGGTAAAATAACTACGAACTGAATGAGACTGTCGACGCTCGCGCCAATTTTTTGATAACATAGGGTCCTTTCACATTGCTAAAGCCGGGTCCAGACGAGTGTAACGTGTAATGTAATCCACCGTGTAATGAAACACGAATTCTACGTGTGGACGGCACTACGAGCATTACATGTAACGCTCGCGCGGCGCTCGGGGTTGATCCATCGGCTGTCGGTTTTTCGCGCGAGCAGAAAGGCGCTCGGAGTGCTCGTTCGTGAGTTCGTGTGCCGTCTAACTGTTGACGCTAAATTACACGTAATCTTACCTTACACGTTACACTCGTGTGGACCCGGCTTTAGTGGTCGATGCATTTGCGATCGGAATTTTTATTAAATTCATTATAATTTGAACCTAATTAGTACATGTGAAGATACACATTGAATTGACAGACTTGTGCTGCTTGATTGTCTGGCTGCCTGTTCCAAACTACAATAGCTCGAAAATGCATCGCAAGTCGCAACGCCTGGCGCCCTGGCCTTATATTATTTTCACAGCGCCTAGAAGTGAAGAACATAACTTACAAATTGCTCCAATTCAGAGGCAGAATAACTATGAACATCATGAGACTGTCGAGTGTGGACGCGCCAATGTTTTTGTGTCTACTTGTCTACGAGTAGCTGTCATTAAGTCCAATTTTATCGATACAGTGTCATGGACCTCTGCCACATCACTATTATCCTTGTTTATTCTGGGATATCAGTATTGGTGTTAGAGGAAATTTTATTGTGGTTTGATTGGACAGCTTGGGGTGGAAATTATTATGTGATTTAATTGTAACAATTTGTATTGATAAGAAAGTATAACATTTGTGTTTATTAGTTAGCAACAATTATTTTATTAAGTCCGCAAATACATTTTCATATAAAGAAAACTCTGCAATAAGCTGATTTTGGCCTTATGACACAGACTTATATTATGCTAATATGGTAAAAAGATAATTATTTCAGTCTCTATATTCGTTGTGTTGTTCTTCGCACACATTGTGAAGAAGTTTTCCGAGCACACGATATTGGGTAATAAAACTCGATGAACAATGCGGCTCTCCCCGCAGCTGCGCCCCGGATCCCATAATAATGTGTGCGAAGCTTAAAACAACACTGTCACGTGCTGTCACTGTTACAGGTGGAGTCACAGACTCTGGAGCATTATTTGGCTATTTATCCAGTGTAAAGAGCGGAAAAGACGTTAGCGTCCCAAGTGAGCGCAGCCGTTTAAAAGTACATTACCGTTGGAAACTAATAATCCCACACAGATTTGCTCGAGTGAGCCAACAACAATAATTGCGTATACATTGCGAGAAAAACGTTCGCTTCGTTTAATTGTGCTTGATGCACTCATTTGTCGTTATTATTAAGGAATTTGCTGCTAGATATAGCAACATTAATCAGAGTTTGATTGTTATTTGTTTACCTAGTTACTCTTCAGTCTATACGCTTGAGCTGCTTAAGGCGACGCCTTGATTATATTTGGCTGTAGCGATGCCGATTTTTCTCAGCAATGACTAAAGCTAAGAAATTGAAGTTCATTGTCAGTATTCATCATGTCTTTGTCTTTGAATTGCCCATAGCATAACACGATTGGACAACTTTTATAGCACAGAATAATCAATCGAAAAGACCTCTGTAAAAAAAGGGATTCCTATTTTTCCAACAGAGGAGAGTGATTTAAGGTTCCAAAATTAGTACATAAATTGGTTCAAGCATGCACTTTAATTTGTGCATAGCTTATATGAAATGTATTTATGGTTTTTAAATTATGCGACAAAAACCATTTTGTCGCTCACGCCCTTTCCATTTTTTGCTGTTCCATTGCTTGTTTTCTATGAGAGGCCGGGCCGGCCTCTCATAGAAAACAAGCAATCTAAAACATATCCTACACGGTTTCTTACTTTAACGCTGCGTCACCTTAACCGATTTTGTTAGGTGTAGACTATAATATGTAGAGTATAGAGGAACTTTGACTCTCGAAAAACAGGCAACCAAAAATGTTTCGTAATTAAAACCAAAAATTTTTGGTTCCCTTGTGATGTTAGTTTTTTTTTTTTCGCAAACAAAGAACAAAGAATAAGTTATTATACAAAGAATGTGTAAAATTGATTTGCCCATTTTATTCATAGTATATCATTATTCTGTAAACTCCAGCTTGTCTATGCCTACTATACTAGCCAGAGCCTGTCTGACTGCCGATAAACAAAATTTAAAATTGTAGACAAACACCTTTTGTATACTTAATTTCTCCTACATCCCACTTCCTAAAAAATTGGCTTTTACTTATTCGGCATGGTTATTTTCCTCGACATGCCATGTCTTCTATACTTCTACCTGTATCGTACTAACAGATGTGTACGTTGTTGCAGGCACCATGGAGGAGCGGGAGGAGGGCGGGGCGGGGGCGGAGGGCGTGCCCGACATGACCATGATGCCGGAGATCACGGAGCACGCCATCAACGACAACCTGCGCCGCCGGTACCTGCGAGACCTCATATACGTATCCTTTGTACGACGGGACACAGTTGTAACCAGTGTTTAAACCACAGAAACTGGGGCCGTACAACTCAATATAGCCATTAGAAGAGCAATTTTATTGTGCAATATCACGCTTCAGTTTTATTGACAATAGGGATGATGACAAGGTCAAAGATTAGCGAATTTTGTTAATAAAATAAATAAATCACGGTCAAAAATAAGTGTTCCCAAAATTTCAGCTTAATAGCATTTGTATTTTTTTTTTTTTGTTATGCGCCTTCAAAGTTGGATAATAGGCTACTTGACCTATTTTTTTTTCTTCATGCTTATCGCTTCTTAATCATTCATTTTCACCAAAAAAAAAACTAATATTTTAAACAGTAGAAACCCATAAAAATGTTGATTGAAAAATATGCCTTTTCGCCACCCTAGTGCTTGAATGGCCAATCGACCAATTTTACCAAAATAGACTTTTTATTTCAAGCTAATAGTAACCCTGATTACGCACTTTACAATATAAATATTTTTTATTTTGCATATAACTTGCTTTTTTAGCAAAAATAAAATATCCCATCTCCCATATAAAAACTGTTTTAAGTGCTTGAGTAGTCTAACTCCATATTTTGCTCAAATGAACGCATCCAAATATCCATCTCCGGTCTTGTTTGTCCTATGTCCATCAACCGACCAATCACGTTCAAGCATTTCGAAGGTCACGCGCACGTCACGCGACGCCATTTTATTTGTTTATTACTTAATTATATTTAACGCGCCCGAGAGTCCCAAAAAAAACCAATTTTCAAAATTACTTTATTGAAAAATCAAAAATTACAAATTAAAATCAAACATTAAAATTACGTTAAATACAAATGGACTTGCTCGAGGTTAGAGGCTAAGTGAGGTGGAATCCACAGCGGCGATCCAATTTCGAAGTCAACGCGAAGTCAGCAGAATGTTTCCCTGAATGTTACCGATGAGTATGTTATACGCAGAGGCGACCATAAAATATACCAAAGATTATGTAATGGTATAGAGGCATTATTAACTTGTAGACTTTACTATCTTGAATCTTCTAAGTGTAAATATCTTCGGATGATAGGCTTGGTGGTATATAACACCTCCCCCCTTAGTTCAAGGACTATTTTTGAACGACAGGAAAAAATGTCATTGGCAGCTTTCCAGAGTCTTGGCTTGGTCCAGGTTCAGCATAAGTTGGTTCTTGGCGAGGCTTCTTGCTTGATTGGCTTCTTTCTTCATTCTTCTTTCTTCTGTTCAGGATGAATCTTCTGCCCAAAATTATAAGAGAAAGTGCAATAGCACTGAATAATATAGTATAGAAAGGAATAGTTGTATTATAGAACATTGGAATTTGTTCTAATTGAATTGGTTCTTGATGTTGAATCTTGTCTTGAATTTCATGAAGTTTCTTCAGGCTGATTGAATTACTTTTAATAGAGAAGGATAAGGTAGGCTCTTTTACATGAGCCGAAATTTTAGTAATTTTTATGGGCTGTCCTTTGATGTGATCGTTGGAGTTGACGATGGTGAAGTCTTCTGTGTGCAGCTTGCAGGTAGGTGGTATTGTAGCGAGGTAGCTTCCATTGAGATTAATGATTTCTTCTCTTTCGCAGGATAACCGGGCTTCAGTTGGAGACGGGAACACGACGACGTAGTGGCGGTCATCAAGTTTTTCCATTGCAGGTTTCATCAGGTTTACGGTAGTCATTTCGCAGGACTTTTCTTCATGGAGATTTCCTTCAACGATGTTGCTGATACAGTCCGGCTGGGGTTTCAGCATGTGGTGGAGCTCGTCTTCACATAAGTACCTCATGCCTGACTTCGGGCATTCTGCCTCTATGTACACGTGCATATTACCAGTGATTGCAAGGAAAGGAGAAGGAGGGATTATAGCTTGCCTATTTTTATTAGGAACAATCGCTAATTTATAAAAGTTATATTCAAGTGGTGAAACTATAGGGAATTTGAAAGCAAAAACTAACTGATCTCCATTAAAATAAGATGCTGGCTTAATTATATTGTAATAGTCTCTAATTTCTAAATCTAATATTTCTTCTTTATTATAAAATGTCTTTAGCTTACTTAACATATTTTTCATTACACCTATACCTATCATAGAATGATGAGTGCGCGAAGCACTGCAAAATGCTAGCGCATTCTCTAACCTACTTATTTCGCTTATTAAACTGTCTACATTATTACTGCTTATTGCTAATGCTTGTGCGAATTTCGCAAATTTAACTATATCCGGTGAAGGAAATGAGTCAGGGTTTAATATCATAAATAATGTTTTATTAATTTTATTTTGACTTTCTATAATTTCAGCAATAATTTTATTTTGTTCATCCATCCAATCTTTGCTAAGACTGATGTGATGATTCTGCTCAATAACTATTTTATCTTGATTTTTCTTAAGTACTAAAAGAGCTTGATCATACTTTACTGCATCCGAATAATCTAAATTTCCAGTTATACTCTTTATTACTGACCCAAGACTATCTATTAAGCCTCTCTTAAACCTTAAGGGTTCTAGAGTTTTTAATTGTTGCAAAGCAAAATCAAGTTTATCACTTAAATAATCTATTTGCGATTCATAGACAGCATAAGTAAGGTTATCTAACTTATTTCTAATTTCACTTAACTGAGACTGCACTAAACTAATGTTAGAATCTATCTCCCTTAATTCTATAAACTGTAAAAATGTATGATAATGATGGGTTAGTCGCATGGGACCTAATTTAAAGGGTAAAATTCCAGGGCTTTCTCCAAGATATTCAAGTTTTATCTCAAGAGCCAGTGTCGTTGTGAGAAGCATCATGATCAGCATCCTGCAACAATTTGGCGGTCTTAGGGATTCGTTTTAGCCTATTTTTAGCTATAGGAGCTTTCTTTTTAGATGTATAGATATGAATAGGTAAGTTTGCTAAAACAGTGTCCTGGGTATATCGAGGTGCGAGTTTAGATCTAGAAGCTGAGGGGTTACTGACAAAAATCTGCTGGTTAGGTTCATAATCTACTTCAGTTTCTCTAGTTTCATTACGTTTCTCAATGATAGCTTCTCTGTTAGCTAATGATGATTCATTTACAATGTCATAAACCTGTTTCATTTGTTCTCTATGAGATTGCATATACTGTTGAAGTAAATGAATAGTTAAATCGACATCAGTAGGGTCACGTGGATCAGTATGCCCTAATATAAGGTCATAGGGTTTACATTTAGTAAAACTGTGTATGGAGCTATTATATGCAATTAAAGCGTAAGGCATTAAATTTATTACGGGTTGATCACGCTGTTTTAATTTTAATATACGGAGATGTTCAAGCAAAGTCGAATGAAAACGTTCTATATTACCATTAGCGTTAGGGGAATGAGCCAAAGTTTGATGATGAATTATTTTATGAATTTTACAAAATTCTGAAAACATTTGGTTATTAAATTCTGTACCCTGATCAGTAATTATGGTAAGTGGTAAGCCGTGGTGAGTACTAAATGTTAACAAGGCCTGTATGACACTGAGTGCCGTACCATCTCTAAGTAAGTATGCCTGTCCATATTTCGAAAAAACATCTATAAGGGTTACATATTTTTCATTATTAGCTGTAAAGGTGTCCATATGTACGATCTCAAAAGGTTTTGTAGCTGGGGGTACTAAATTAAGCTTAGGTCTAATAGGGTTCCTGTCATACTTAGCTTGACCACATATTGTGCAATCATTAATATACTTTGTAATATGTTCTTTCATTTTAGGCCAGAAGTAACGTGCTGAAAGTGCAAGGTAGCATTCATTTATCCCACGATGATTGGTTTTGCCTTCATGATAATTACGAATAATTTCTTGTTGCCTAAGATATTCCTTGACGTTTTCTAATTCTATTTTAGCTATAAAAACTTTCATGCAAGAGCTTTTAAATTTTTCCTGTAATATTGGGACTATTCTGTACATACCTAACGGAGGGTTAATAAGTATACCGGTCTTTATTTTAGGGTTTACATATTCTTTAATAGCATTGATTAAATCTGTTTCTAAATTTGATTCTGATAATTGTATAGATATCCTGGAATGAGTATCGAACGGTTTGGTAACTATTGCACGTTTCTTTACATCACTAACAATATTTAAAACTAACTGGCGATGAAATTTATTTAAAGGATCAAAGGATATAGGTATTTCAAGGATTGGGCTTTCATTAGAGGTATGGGCGGTCATGGTACTTTCGGAGTCGTCAGCTACAGATACTTTGGATGTATTGCCTACTATTGAACTTATTTCTTCGTTAAAGATTTCCACACGAGATAGAGCGTCGGCGTTTGTGTTCTTTTTGCCGGGCTTATATTGGGTAGTAAAATCAAACTCGCTTAATTTTAATCTCCATCTCGTTAATCTAGAATTTGGTTCCTTCAGACTCATAACCCATTGTAATGGTTTATGGTCAGTTAAAATTTTAAATTTACGGCCAAAAAGATAAGGACGAAAATATTTAGTTGCCCATACTATGGCTAACAATTCTTTTTCAATTGTGCTATAATTTACTTCGCTATCATTCAGAGTACGAGAAGCGTACGCTATTGGTTTGTCGGATCCTATGGGTCCTTGTGAAAGTACTGCACCTATTGCAAAATTAGAAGCGTCAGTTGTCAGTAAGAAGTCCTTGTCAAAGTCGGGGTATATTAAAATAGGATCATTAGTTAAAAGTGTCTTACATCGTTCGAAACTGTTAACGTAATCTGAGTCTAAAGTAATTTTCTTTCCTTTTTTTAAACATTGAGTTAATGGTTTTGTGATTTTAGCAAAATCGGGAATGAATTTTCGGTAGTAGCCTACTAAACCCAGGAATGATTTTATTTCTTTAGGTGTTTTAGGAATAGGGAATTTTTGAATTGCTGAAATTTTGTCGGGATTAGGTTTTATTCCTTCTTCAGTTATTACATGTCCTAGATATGCTGTCTCGTGTTTTAAAAATTCTGATTTGTCAAGCTGAATTTTAAAGTTAGATTCACGTAATCTTTGGAAAACTTTTTCTAAATTTATTATATGTTCCTGTAATGAAGTTGAAAAGACAATTATATCGTCGAGATAAACTAAGCAAATTACATTTTGAAGTCCTTTAAGAATATTATCCATAACTCTTTGGAACGTGGAGGGACTATTTTTTAAGCCCATTGGCATTCTAAGAAATTCATATTTGCCGTTTTCTACACTGAAAGCGGTTTTATGTATATCCTCCTCTGATATTTCCACCTGATAGAAACCTGATGCTAGATCTAAGGTTGTGAAATATTGACATTTCCCTAATTTGTCAAGAATATCATTGATGTTAGGTATGGGATATTTGTCGTCTATTGTTTTTTCGTTAACCTTGCGAAAATCAATGACTAATCTCCACTTCTGCTTCCCCGAGGCGTCCATTTTTTTAGGGACAATCCAGATCGGAGAGCTCCAGGCAGATTCCGATGGTCTAATTATGCCCTGACTTAGCATTTTTGAAATTTGGTCTTTTACCTCATCACGCAAGATATATGGATAACGGTAGCTTTTCGTATGTACGGGGACCTCATCATATGTACGGATTTTATGTTTAATTTTGTTCGTAAAAGACAAAGATTCTCCTTCAATATAAAAAACATCTGCATATTTACTACAAAGTGCTGTTAAATTGACTTTTTCTTCTTCATTTAAATGGTCTGTTCGCAAACGTGAAATAACGTCACTGGCACGGTTTGAGAATTCTTGTGAAAATTCGGAATTAAAAATAGTTGCTTCTGTCGGATGATCTAATGAAAAGATTATGTCATTTTTAGTATGATTGGTTACCTGGACTATGGCTCTATTGTTTTTTACTGTAGTTAAACATTCACTTATAATGCAATTGCAAATGATTTGTTCTGGCACTAAAACTTCACCATCCGCGGCATTTATTGGTAATCTAAGAAGTAAAGAGGTTTCACTTGGAATAACTTTTTCATACAAATTTAAATTTCGGGAATTATATAACTTAATTGGGTTTATGGCATTTTTAGTAATTAATGTTGAATTTTTAAGATCTAATTTAGCTTCAAATTTAGTTAACAAATCCATCCCTATCAGACCTTCAAAATAATTATGAAATTTATATACATATAATTTAATATTACAGTTATCATTGAATTCTTCAAAACAAGGTAAGGTTATTGAATAATTGTTTCTACTGGTTGCATGGACGTTAGTGACTTCAAACGGATCAAAATTTAGTGGTATGTCTGGAAAATATTGTTCTACGGCCTGTGGACTAATAAAGGATTGATTTGCTCCAGTATCTATCAAAAATTTTAAATAGAACCCATTTCCGCGAGAAATGCGAATAAATGGCAATTGCCGTTGAGTTTGGAGATTCAATTCTATTTTAACTTTTTTTATACTCTGAACTTTCTGAAAATTTTCATTTGTTGATGGTTTTGGTTCTGACTGGGGCTGTTCTACTAACTCCTCAACTATAGGGCTTTCACTATATTCATATTGGTTCATTACGGGATAGTCATTATAATAACCTTCATAATTGTAATAATCATCATAGTAATTATAGTAATCATCATAATTATAGTAATCAGGATTATCGTATTCTAAGCTTGCACATTCATTCATATTAACATCTCGGGGTTTAAAATAATTATTGGGTGGTGGATTGCCCTGCTTGGACCAATTCCATCCACTAGGACCTGGTTGCATCGGTCTCTCCCTCGTCACAAAATGAGAAACTCCACTCATAGGCTTAGGGCCTTGAGATGAGGGTTGCGGTCTAGGTTGTACTTGAAAACCTTGATTATTATTTGGAAGTGGTGCGCTGAAAATTTGTTGAGTGCGCGTGGGCATTCGAGGTTGATTAAAAGGCATTTTAAATTGATGCTGGGGTGAAAATGGTGGCTTATGCATAAATTGTGGTCTAGACGGACCTGGCATATTAAAATTATTAGGCCTGAAGGGCTGAAAATTATGATTAGGCATTTTAAAAGACTGATTATTATCACTAGGTTTTCTATCTGGTATATGTGAATTCCTATTCTGAATATACATAGTATTAACCTCCTCATGTACTAACTCTAAAGCTTTCTCAATTGTTTCGGGACGCATACATCTAATTCGAGAACCTAATGGATCTTTTAGTCCACGTAAAAATGCTTGAAGGGTTAATTTTTTATAAAGTTCACGTTTAGCATCGATAGTGGAAACAAGAGATTCATGCAGTGAAACATAAGTCATAACTGTACTAAATAAGTTCTGGCAACGTTCGTAAAATTCTTGCGGCGTGTTAGACCCTTGTGTTAATAAAGCTAAATCATTGTATAGTGCAGTTTCGTCTCTTTGATCTGCAAAATTATTTATTAAAGAATTACGAATGCTAGTCCAGTCGTTGGGGATACCGTTGGCATTAATTTGTCGCGCGGCAGCACCAACTACTTTGTTCAAAATTCCATTTAAAAGACCCGAATTAATTAATTGATCACCGGCCTGACCATACTTTGCAACTAACTGATCACAAATATTAATAAATCTTACTAAAACATGAGAATTCCCATCAAATTCAGGAACTAAACGGAGGGCTTTACAGATATCATCTAGGGTAGCCATTTTAGGTTCTTCAAATTGTCTTAAATTATCAACTAAAATATCCCTGTTAATTTCGCTAATTTCTGAATCGTCAAGTTGTCTTAATCTATCAATTAATTCTTCCCTACTACTCATTTAATTAAAATATTAACACAAATCTAAATTTAATAATTATTATCATAGAAAAATGATTTTAATTTCCTTCAATAAAAATTTTAAAAATTTTACTAATTTATTTAATCAAAAGAAAAAAATTTATTCTTATAAATATTAATTCCTATGCGCCTATAAAATATTTCTACACTGTTCGTTAATTTTCAGGATCGAAAATTTTATAACACGTGCTGAAATAAAAATTCTAAAACTAACACAGGAAATAAAGGAGCAATCACTGAAATAAAGTGTACTCACATAGATCTCGGCATTTTTTGGGAGGTATCGAAGTTTGGATGCTCGGCCACGTTGTTCTTCCAATTTCCGGTTCGGCTGGAAACGCCTATCTCCTCCAGAATTTTCCCTAATTTTCTATCCTGGGGGACCCGGAAAATCCTACCGACTGCGCCAATTATATTTAACGCGCCCGAGAGTCCCAAAAAAAACCAATTTTCAAAATTACTTTATTGAAAAATCAAAAATTACAAATTAAAATCAAACATTAAAATTACGTTAAATACAAATGGACTTGCTCGAGGTTAGAGGCTAAGTGAGGTGGAATCCACAGCGGCGATCCAATTTCGAAGTCAACGCGAAGTCAGCAGAATGTTTCCCTGAATGTTACCGATGAGTATGTTATACGCAGAGGCGACCATAAAATATACCAAAGATTATGTAATGGTATAGAGGCATTATTAACTTGTAGACTTTACTATCTTGAATCTTCTAAGTGTAAGTATCTTCGGATGATAGGCTTGGTGGTATATAACAACTTACTATTTGCTTACTACGACAAATTTAATACTTTATATGCTTCAAAATGTCTGTAACAACGAAAAAACGGATTTTAAATTGAGTGAAGTTGATTTGGAAACGTACGCTTCCAGTTTCTTGATATATTCTTTTGTTTCAATTTTGTTTTAGTGTTCGAAGTTACTTGAGGGTAAATACAGGATGATTATTAGTAAGTACTTAATAAATAATTTGTTACCTTATCACATCTAAGCCATGATCCGTTCTTACTATTTTAATCCTTCAAGCCCCATACGAGCACCGGTGATCGTGACAACAATAGAATATAATAGCATTTCCAAGAATCCCCGATCGAAGGACTAAGCCCACTTAAAAAAGTAGGTTCTCAGATTGACCTCTATGTATGTGTGTATGTATGTATGATGTATGTTGGTCCGTAATTATCGCTCGTTTGGCTGAACCGATTCTGATGCGGTTTTCAGAACAATATTTGTCACATTTAGGGTCAATGTAAACTAGCGCAGAATCGAAGCGAATTACCAAAACTGAACATAGCAAATTCAACCTTAACTCCAAAGCGTTAACGCACACATTACTTCTGAGAATTTAAGAAGGCGCGCGCATTCGCGCAAATTCGCGCGAATGCACCCGACCAACGCTGATTTGCCTCGCAGAGGTAATGTATGCATTATGCTCTGGAGTTAAGGTTGAAAATGCTATGTTCAGTTTTGGTAATTCGCTTCGATGCGCTTCGATTCTGCGCCAATATAAATTGACCCTAAATGTGACAAATATTGTTCTGAAAACCGCATCAGAATCGGTTCAGTCAAACGAGCGATAATTGCGGACAAACAAACATCATAGTATACATACACACATATACACGGCCATATACATTTTTAGTCATTTTATAAAAAATTAAACATACTGTATAGCGAACATGGTGGTATTTTGGACAAACAAGCACTAAACTGGCACGTTATTTTAGAGAACTATCTCTATGTCGTTGTGCTCAATCTCCATATGCATAATTATGTTGGAAGAATTTGTGCCAATCTCCAATAATTAAATGAAATATAATGAGTGCTATAGTTATTATTTTCAATTACTATTTCTATACATATAAAGAAATACTACATTTTTCTAACTCAGCAATAGTTTAATAAACTTCTAATAATATCCATAAGTAATTTAAAAAAAAACGTCTCCTGTAAAATTTGCTCACTGGTCGATTGGCCATTGAAGCACTAGGGCGGCGTTTTATATGGCGCCGAAAACACTGTCCGCCATTGTACCGCCACACAGTGTACGGAGGAGACGAAAAATCGGAAATTTTCTATTTTCTTCAATTTTGAATAGGCATTAGTGTAATAAATGCGAGAGTAGTGTGAAACACCCATGTGTCAATTCACAATAGTTTTGATGCTACGAGCTACCAAAGTTTAGCTAATTTTTGCGGCCCGGAAGCGAAAAATCCATATTTCTCCAAAACTTTTACATAATAAAAAAAAATTGTATTCCACCTGAAAGCCTATTAAATAGGGTATATTTCAAGCTTTTTTCCTGATCCGCTGTGTCGATATTTTATCTACAATAAAATAATTTAAATTTTTAGGTTTTATTTTTTTTACCCAAAACCAAACAAAACGCGCAATCGAAAATATCAACGAATTAAAGGTATACAAGAATTCTATACACACAAAAAATATCATTCGTCAGATCCGTTTACTATTAGAGATATTTGATCGTGAAATCCTACGCTAGGGCTGCCACCATACGTCTTTCAATGGATGGCTGTCAATAATACAATAGAAATAGTTTCATAATACATTAACATTTATAGCATGAAAGTTATATAAGCTTTTAGTGAGTATAATTGAAAATTATAAAAAAAGTCTTAGAAAAAACATAATTATAACCTCCTCTTTTTTTAGAAGTCGGTAAAAAAATCGGATGTCAGTTCGTAATACTTCAAACAATAAATATTATTTCTAGTATTTATTTAAAAAAATCAAGGTAAGTGATGGTCACGCGAAAACGAAAATACTGCAAATAATACAGCGTTGCGTCGTTTGATAACCCTGTTGACAATTAAGTTTGTAAATTGAATAGATTAATTTAGAACTGTTAGTAAACGGATCTCAAGGGTGATTTTTTTGTATGTATAACCTTTAATTTGTCGATATTTTCGATTGCGCGTTTTGTTTGATTTTGGATAAAAAAAATTAAAAACCTAAAAATGAAAATTATTTTATTGTAGGTAAAATATCGACACAGCGGATCAGGAAAAAAGCTTGATCCCACCAAAAACATAAAATATGTAAAAATGGAAAGCCAAGTTCCATACAAACATTATCCTTATCTATGGACTTCGCCGTAAAAAGGATGGAGATCTAAATGAGTGCCAAGTTCCATAGAAAATCGAAATATGTATGTATAGGAACCAAATAACATTATGAACAAATAATAGAGTATATTTCTTTGCTTTATTGAATATATATAACAATTAATGTTATTTAAATAATGTGAGATCTTAAACTAGATTAGATCTAACTTGGCCTGTTTTCATTACATCAGTCATTTCACAAAGTTATTGAACATTTTAATTCTGATGAAAACTAGCCAAGTAGAATCTAATCTAGTTTATGATCTCAAATTATTTAAATAACATTAATTGTTATAGATATTCAATAAAGCAAAGAAATATAGTCTATTATTTGTTCATAATGTTATTTGGTTCCTATACATACATATTTCGATTTTCTATGGAACTTGGCACTCATTTAGATCTCCATCCTTTTTACGGCGAAGTCCATAGATAAGGATAATGTTTGTATGGAACTTGGCTTTCCATTTTTACATATTTTATGTTTTTGGTGGGATATCATTACTTTTTGTAAAGAAAACTTTCCGAGCAAGGGTAGACAGTAGACATCTTAATCTTCCCAGTTCAAACATACATAATATTCGACTATATTCAATAGCAACCTTAAGGTGTTGTTTCACCACTTCCCGACGAGTATCGGATATGCTATTCGCAACTTATCTGGCAGATACTTCATCTATCAGATAAATTGTGGATAGCCTATCTGAAACATAACTGACAGATCCTTCATCTGTCAGATAAGTTGTGGATAGCCTATCTGAAACTAATCAGGAAGTGGGGAACTAATCACTAAGCCTTGTTGAGTATCAGACGAATAAAACAAAGAAAATTCAAGCGAATTGAAAAAGCAGCTACCATCAGGAGGCATTGGAATAATACGGTATAACACAAGTGTATTTCCAACCATTAACTATAGGGTACAGCTTATTGTGCGGAAGTAAAGTAGCTATTATTATCGCTGTAAAACAAACAGACAGACAGACGGACGGACGGACGGACAGACGGACAGACAGACGGACAGACGTATTAAAAGAATTCTATGTCTATTCCCGGGACTCAAACTATATCTCCATACCAAATTTAAGAACAATCGGTACAAGCAATTTGGGCGTGAAGAGGTAACAGACAGACAGACATACTTCATAAAGTCACCTTCTATTAATTTCCTAAAGTTTTTTCACTTCACAAATAAATATTTACGGGGAGCTCCCATACAATAAATGTGATTTTTTGGCCTTTTTTGCTCAAAATCAATAATGGCAGCCGGTAGATACTTGAAAATTTCACAAAATCTTTAATTATATTTTTTTTTCATAATCTATATATATAAAAATGGATTTTCAAATGTGTTAGTCGCGCTAAAACTCGAAAACGGCTAAACGTATTGGGCTGATTTTAGTCTTAAAATATTCGTAGAAGTCCAGGGAAGGTTTTAAAGTGACACGAAGTTCACCGGGACAGCTAGTTTATAATAAAAGTAAAATAAAATAAATATTTAAGGGGGGTCTTCATACAAAAAACACAATTTTTGCCTAGTTTCGCTCTGTCCGACTTGCACTTGACTGTTTTTTTTTTGTTTTCTGATTTTTCCCTACGCTTTCACACAATTACCGAGCTGGATTCCAAATTTCAGCTTTCTAGGTCATCTGGAAGTGGGATAGAATTTTGATCTATAGGTCAGTCAGTCAGTCAGTCAGTGATAAAAATGTAGATTTTCGGACGTTAATATCTTAATAACCGTTTGAGCTGTGCTTATGAAATTAAGAGCATGTAGTTATCTCGCAAGTCTCATTAAATGAGCCAAATTTGAAACGTTTATGTGAAATAGTTTCTGAATTATGAGAGGGTCAAAAGTACCTGCAAATGGTTCGTGTAAATTACACACGGTGCTGCTCGCCATTCTGTTATGCTGGAACTTGGCTTGACACGCTACCGCGTGTCTTGAAATATACCTTATTTAATAGACTTTCAGGTGGAATACAAAATTTTATTAATTATGTAAAAGTTTTGGAGAAATATGGATTTTTCCCTTCCAGGCCGCAAAAAAACGCAAAATTTAGGTAGCTCGTAGCATCAAAACTATTGTGAATTGACACACGGGTGTTCAACTCTCGCATTCATTTTACTAATGCCTATTCAAAAATGAAGAAAATAGAAATTTCCGATTTTTCGTCTCCTCCGTACACTGTGCGCCATAGTGTGACGTCATGTTTTTTGTATTTTATACTTTCTTTATTGAAAAAAGTTTTACGTGCTAAGCGTACGAGTCTAACAGTGCCAAAAAATTAGAAAAGAATTCAGAAATCATTTGTAATGTTGAACACTTTTGTAGAAAAGTTTTGGCCATTACATTTCCCAGCTACAATAAATGGAGATAAAATATAAAACTGATGTTTTATTTAAATTATTCAAGAAAATATATTTTATAAATCTTTCTAGGCTTATTCATATTATTTATGTACAAATAAACTTACATATAACCAGCGCGATACAAAAAGATATTAAATTACAAATGGGATGACGTCACATCCAAATCGGAAGTACCGCAAAAGCGTTTTCGTCAGTACAATTCCTATTTTCATAAAATCATATTTTCAAATCAACTTTATTTATCAATCATAAGCTTTTATTTGATGATAAGGGTGAAATACGGTTTCCTAGGCCAAGTTCTACTAGAAATATGCTTTTTTTCAATGAAATTAAATATAGGTCAAGTAGCCTATTAAGTCGATTTTTTTTTCAATTAAATTTCATAATATTTGTATACCATTCAATAACTTATGCAATTTAAAGCAACTTTTGTTACAAAACCACTTTCATAAACGCAATATTTAATATACCTATCGTTTGTTTTATATATATACAAACTACGAAATAGTGACGTCATTCTTTCGTAGCACTTTGTATGGAGCGTTTCGGGCAGGTCTATTTTATGAGATGTTTGAATTGTCATATCTTGGTGAATTGTTAAGCTATCAGAGTCATTCTTTCAGCGATGTTTCTATTTTTTAAGTGTCTTTCAATTACCAATAAGAAAAAAAAAGTAGTCATCATGCCTATTAGATTGAAGGCGCGCGATGTTCAATATCAACCCTAGACGGTCAATAATATTATGCAATACGTGATACTGATATTGCGCAATAAAATTACTCGTCTAGGGAGCGGCTATAACGAATCCAAATGCCGATGCCGCGTCCTACAGCTCCTTCTGTAACAAACGTGCAATGAAGTTGTTAGAGTAGGACGCGGCATTCTGATTCGAATTTTTGAGTCTCAAAACAGTTTTGTTGTAGGCCTCCTGACTCCTGAGCCAAGGTAAGGCCTGGTTTCTAAGGTGTTTTGACTGGATGGAACTCTGTTTATTGGCTTATGACCGCTAAATGCTAATCAATCAACGATGTTGTTAAATAACTGCAGAGACTGGGCGTTATTCTAACGTCTGTATTCAATATTCATGTCTCTGACATGACAGAACCTATTAGTAGTACTAGCGTTTGCTAAGTCATTTCATACCGACCAAATTTTTGTCCAGCGGTAGCTTAATATTTATCAATCAATATAATCAGCGTCAGTCGCCGCACCCGTGGTGGAATGTTAACTGAGAGTATTTCAAAGTTGTAAAAAAAATAGTTGCGAAAAGTGATTTTATACCGAATGAAACTTTGATGGATGATTATTGAGGTCATGTTTAACCAAAAAATCACCGCCAGCCGTATTGCAGACGGGGGATTCAACGTCAGTCGCGTTACTGAAAATGTAAAAAATTTTTGAATATAAAGTCATTTTATACCGTACAAAATTTATACAGGTGAATGTTTCTACTTTGTAAATAATAAAGAAAACCGTCAGTCGCTAATACGATGGTGGAAAAACCGTCAGCCAGCGATATAAGTTATGACCAATATAGCCCTACTTCGCGCTCAATGTATCCTAGGGCGTCGCGTAGACGACATTTCCACCTGCAAACATTCAGCTGACGGCGATTTTCGTTTGAATTAACCATAAAATTATCTCACATAGTAATTTTAAGTAATTAATTCGATAGTCAATATTTGTGAAGAAGAATTAAATACACATTTTACTTTAAAAGCGCCATCTGTTGTTATATACTAAAATTAAAATAACACCTAGCGAACCTAAACGTGTATAATCTAGATATGAACCTTTATTGGGTGCGAATTGGGATCTTTTTAATGTCAATTCAATACGATTCCCAACAACAACTTTGAGATGCTCTCAATTTTTATTCCACCCATTATGAAGTGGCTGACGATCAAAGCTGTTATGTATTGGTTTCGCTCGGTATGAAATGACTTTTTAAACTGAGCGCGACCTCCCCTACTATATGATTGAAGAGATAAGAATACCAAACGCCAAGAAAAGTATAGATTTCTGAGCTACAAAAATAACAATGGAGATTGGACTAATTCAACAAAATATAATATCAAACCTGAGTATCAAACACTCTGAGAAAAAGTTGTCATATTTTGCATTGAGATTTGAATGTGATGTTCGCTTTCAAACTCTATATTCTACTATCATAATGTTTATGATTATAGTGGAGTAACACTATAATAATAAACACTATATGATAGTAGAATATAATAATTAAACATAACTTAAGGCGAAAGACAAGAACATAATAACAAGTTAATGCTCTTTTCGATTAATTAAATTAAATTAGATACTGTTTGACCAAATATGATAAGTACCTAACAAGGCGTGTTACGTATTTCCTTAATAACCGCATACAGACATACACTGGATCTATCCTGGTTGCGGTAAACCCATACAAGGAGTTGGGATGTTATAGCACGGTGAGTCAATTAGTAATAATTGGTTGTCAAAACTTGTTACTTGGTAATTAGAGTAATAACTAATAAGCTTACCTTAGTAGGGAATATTACGCAAAGGTCGGAGCAGAGGATGCTATTAGCACATAGTACATACAGTAAATAATCCGACTTGTTTGTAGCACACTAAAAATTATGAGAATATTGACAGAATGGTTGTAAAACTTTTTGTTTACTATCTGTGCTGTTGCTTTATATTAGATAAAGACGAAAGTTTGTGAGTGTGTTTACTATCACGCAAAATCTAGTAATAAGCGATTTTGATGAAAATTTGGCATAGTATTAATTAAGGCTTAGGTCTAACACATACTTTTAGGCTTACTTAAATTATGTTACTAAGTAATCTATACATTTATAAAACAAAGTCGCTTTTTTTTCTTCATGTCCCTTTGTTCCCTTTAATCTTTAAAACTACGCAACGGATTTTGATGACTCTTTCAGTGTTAGATAGCCCATTTATCGAGGAAGGCTATAGGCTATATTTTATCACGCTAAGACTAATAGGAGCGAAGAAATGGAGGAAAATGTGAAAAAAACGGGGAAAATTATTTGAAAGGGATAACTTAAACGCGCTAATCTCAGGAACTACTGGTCCGATTTGAAAAATTATTTCAGTGGTAGATAGCCCATTTATTGAGGAAGGCTATAGGCTATATTTTATCACGCTAAGACTAATAGGAGAATGTGGAAAAAACGGGGGAAATTATTTGAAAGGGCTTATCTCGCGAACTACTGGAGCAATTTTTATGTTATTTGGCACAGATAAGAAGTAGACCACGTGAAGGATCATAGGCTATCGATTTTAATAATTTTTTCAGTGGCTACATATTTTATACCCGTGCGACGCCGGGACGGGTCGCTAGTACATAAACAAAAAACGCTGAAGGATGTTACATTCTATCAGAAACTTCAATATACAAAACTATAGCGAGTTAACTTACAAAAAATAAAATATCATATTTTCCAGACTGGTTTCAATTTTTCTGCATGTAGGTCTTATTTCCGTTCCTCCAATAGCATGGAAACTACATATAATATATGTATGTATGTTTATTCTATCTCCTCAATTACGGAACCACTGTAGGAAAGCGTCGCGGAAACCTCACTGTCTCAGTTCCTCCTCACTTTCAATATGGATGTTTTTACTCCTATTGTTGCACCTTGAGAAATGTGGAAGAAAGCGAATAATGTATACTGTAGTATAAAGTATATTCTACTATAGCGGATATGAAATATTTATTGATTTTTTTATATTGAATTGTTATGAGATTGCATTATTTTTATACCACTCTCTTACTAATAATATCGACGTAGAGTATAAACTATAAGGTCTTAAGAGTTGTAACTTTTCCTATGTGCCAGAAACATAAATCTTGTATAATTATTATTAACTGTTTTAATATTTTTTTATTAGTACTCTAATAAAGCAATTATTAATCAATGGTTAAAAACTATTAAAAAAGTACGTTTACGATTTTACGTCACGTTTTACTTGTTACCGATACATACAATATTGCAAAATGTATTGAATTGCATCATTACATATTAACAGACAGGGATAAAATAATTATTATTAATGTTCCAGTAAACAGGAAAAGGGTTTCGCGATTACGTAGAACACTTGCCATACACGTGCGTAGGGTTGCCAGGAAGAAATATAGAAGTACAATGTCAGGCCTTTCATCTACCTGTCCAGGATTTTCCATCTGGCAATAAAGCTATTGCCAGGATATCTCCAAATTCTAATCTAGTAAATATAGCTTAGACTGAAGTTTGTAGTTTTTTCCTTCTTTTGGTTAGTCCGGCTTTTCTGAAAACTGGTAACCCTACACGCTTAACTGCAACATTAAAAAATTCCAGCCCTCACACTCTCGTTACACCACTTCCGTGTAATATCAAAATTAGAGTTAAAGCAGAAATGTTTAATTAAAAATCTCGCTGGAATTTAACTTACATGTGACATTAATTAGAGGGGCATATGAATACTCTATCAAAAATGTTTCTCATATACTGGGTTCTGAGTTCTGCCCTGTTTAATTTGAAAATTGGAGCATAAATCTAGATTTTAGGTGAATGGATACTTAGCTTTCTCGTATCCGTCAAACGTAGTTTGTACACTTACTTAATTTGATTAGTGATTAGTCGCAAAAAAATATTGATTAGTACATTAGCCATAAACTATAAATAACTATGGGGCTATTCAGAAAGCCAAAAGAGCTGTGACACAAAATTACAGTAAAATTCGTTTTAAAATCTACTCTAGTCTCTAGAGTCTAGCGCTTGTACAATGGGCTAATTACTCGAGCGTCACAATAGATTTCGGAATGAATTTTTACCGTAGCTTTGGTACCTACCACAGGTCCTGGCATAACTTCTATGTCATGAACATAAAATATGGATTTTTTTTCAGGAGCACATGCAAAACTACCGGGGCAAGGCGTTCGGCAGCCTACCTCCACACGTGTTCGCGCTGGCAGAATCCGCGTACAGCTCGTTACAGGTAATCCATCAGGCTTCAATACTTACCAATCAAATATTAAGAACGCCTGGCCTTCTGCAAGCTTATGTTTTCTATGTATAGTCGTTTTAAAAGCCAAAGTTGTCTTGAAGCTTGCAACGAGATTTTTTAATGACGAATGAGTAATGACGCCAGTAGTGGCCGGATAAAGGTTGCGCAAAATGGGCGTAAAATGCAAACAAAAGGGGTGCCAATTTTTTCAGCACTACCAGCACCCTGGGCACCGAAAAAATCTCGCCCACTGCGCTGTCTCGTCTCGTCCCCAGTGCTGATTGACGCTGCCTTATCGCTATGTTCTTTACAAAATGTTTGGGAATATTCCAGAACGGCGAGAAGAACCAATCGGTGGTGATATCGGGCGAGAGCGGCGCGGGCAAGACGGAGACCACCAAGCTGATCCTGCAGTACCTGTGCGCGGCCGGCGGCCAGGCCTCGTGGGCCGAGCAGCAGATATTGGAGGCCAACACCGTGCTCGAGGCGTTTGGTACGTGGAAGTAGTGTTGGCAACTGCAAGATATGGGAGAGATCTATTATATTCTGGACTCTGGTAACAGGCAACTTAGAAATTGCTATATTGACCAGTTGCTGCAGCTAACCTCTCGATATGGGACTGGAAGAGATCTAAAATAATAATCTGTACTCTGGTCGCTGAGAACTTAGAATTTTTTTTATTGAGCAATTGCTGCTATAGTCGCTTACTACTGCTTTCACTCGCGCACGAAAATATTGTTACCGCGTTACCTATAGGAATGAAATAGCAGTATAATATTGTGTATATTATGAGTGCGCCAGGCAGGTAGCGCTCAATTTACAAATGTGTCCATGCTCCGTGGCCCTACGTAGCTGTTCGTAAGATTTATGCAGTTTTAATAACTGTTACTTTACTAGTTAGTTTATCGATGCCGCTTTTTATAATTTTCGTCTGTAAAATATTAAGTTTCGTGACTCGTGACGTCGTACTATTCGCCCGTCTTCGTTGTGTTTTCCAATTGGTCTGAATTGGATCGCGTCAAACAAAAGCGGCCCAGACAATGCCTCACCGCACTCAGTCTACTGTCTATAGACAGCTATAGAGTATTTACCTGTATTTTGCTCTGTTTTTACTCTGCGCTTGTAGATAAACGGACTAGGCTTGGCGTTACGTAAAGCGTTGAATGTGTTTTTTCGACATTCGATAAAACGTAATATTGTAACACATTTTGTCCATGGTCCATTTATATACTATGCATAGTCAGCATTTAGTACGCTAGCAATAAGGCTACACATTCATGTCGTGATCGACACACAATCGCGTCTCGAACTCGCACGCAAATCACCAGTGTGCTGTGTGACAGGTCCTTTTTCTCAAACTGGGATATCTCCTATATTCGAGATAGTTTCTTACTGCACACTTACATAAGACCATATTAATGAACTCAACTTCAAAGGAAACGCGAAGACGGTCCGCAACGACAACTCGTCCCGTTTCGGCAAATTCGTGGAGGTGCGACTCGACCACCGCGGCGGCATCCGCGGCGCCGTGCTGCGAGATTTCCTGCTGGAGCGAGCCCGCATCACTGGACCTGCGCCACGAGAGACTAATTACCATGTATTCTACCACCTGGTTGAAGGCGCTAAGGTAGGTCCTAACTCCTATACTGTTTTAGCGATGAGAGTGGCGGCCGAAAAGGAAGATCTTCCGACCGAGTGTGAGATAGCATGCTCGGGCAGGTCGAAGCCCACTAGCGTCATCTTGCCGCTCTACAAAACTTCGATAGCGCGATTATACGGTCGTCAAGCACATAAAAGATTATAGTATATTTGATACAGAAATATCGTGATGTAAATATACTCCAGAATTACCACAAGTCACAACATCATGGCGTTTTTACGTGTTGTATGATGCGTTACAGACTTACAGACTACAGTTCCTATATTATGATCGTATTTAAAGTAAGTTTTTATTTTGTTGCGTTACAGTCGTCACTGTAACTAAAAGTTATGCAGTACAAGTTATAACGCCAGTTTACTTTATTCCAGCACAACGCGGAGCTCCGCAACACTTTACGTTTACGTGACGGCGTGCAGTTCACGTACCTGCGACCGGAAGATGCGCAGGCGCAGGCGCGGCGTGAGGCGGGTCAGCTGGAAGCGCTGCAGCTAGCGCTCACAGTGCTGCAGGTGCCGCCGCACATGTGCGAGGGCCTGTTCAAGGTGCTGGCCGCCATACTGTGGCTGGGGAATATACAGTTCCAGGTGAGTGGAGTGTTTCTATTATCGTTTGAATACGCAGTAAATGATCTCAAAATGACGATACTTACCTCTGTGCCGCAGATTTTCGTCTGAACGTTTACTTATATTTTTAAAAAGTTCAAATACTTTATTTTACTAATAAAAAACTAACATAAACTGAAAAGAGCGTGTGTGCCGAGCACACGTGTCAGAAGTGAAACTTAGTCAAAATCGTCGCCTTACTCCGTGACGGTATCGCCATGACGCGACCTTGAAATTTTACTCTTAACGCGCCTAAAGTTTCACTTCATAAATAAGTAATACAATGATTTAGATGTATCAACCAATGACAAAACATTTTATAGCGTAACCATTGTATAAATCCATACTAATATTATAAATGCGAAAGTGTGTCTGTCTGTCTGTCTGTCGCCTTTTCACGCCAAAACCACTGAACCGATTTTACTGAAATTTGGCATGGAGATACTTTGAGTCCCAGGAAAGGACATAGGAAACTTTTTGTTCCGAAAAAATGTACGGTCCCCGCGCGATAAACGAGTTTTGGGGCAACGGAGTTGCGGGCATCATCTAGTATTTTATAAGTAAAGTTGCTAATTTATTTATTTGTGTAGGATGTGGACGGCGAGCGTACGACGCTGGCGGCGGAGGACGGCGAGGCGGTCGAGGCGGCGGCGAGCCTGCTCGGCCTGGCCCCGCCCACCGCGCGCCGCGTGCTGCTCGAGCGGCAGATCAACGTGCGCGGCAACGTCACCGATATACCGCTGCGGTTGCACGAGGTGCGTGTATAAGATAGAACTGAGTTAGGTTTACAGGAAAAGTGTGGTAAAGGTGTGGCGCAGGTAGAATAGATTCTTTAAACCCTTTTTATTGTCGAGGCCGTTGTTGTGCCTTGGGACCTTGTCAGAAAGTAAAATATTGCTAACATACAGCCTAAAAATGTACAGCTGTACTAACTAATTTCTTCTATACATATAATAAAACAAAGTCCTCTTTTTTCCCTCATGTCCCTTTATTCCCTTTAATCTTTAAAACTACAAAACGGATTTTGATGATTCTTTCAATGTTAGATAGCCCATTTATCGAGGAAGGCTATAGGCTATATTTTATCACGCTAAGACTAATAGGAGCGAAGAAATAGAGGAAAATGTGGGAAAAATGGGGAAAATTATTTGAAAAGGCTAACTTCAAGTTAGCCCTTTCAAATAATCGCGCTAATCTCAGGAACTACTGGTCCGATTTGAAAAATTCTTTCAGTGTTAGATAGCCCATTTATTGAGGAAGGCTATAGGCTAGGCTATAGGCTAGTGAAGGATCCATAGGCTATCGATATTAGTCATTTTTTCAGTGAAATTATACCCGTGCGATGCCGATGCTTTTTAGCAAAAAATCGTGAACTTTGAGATCCGCTGCTCAACAGTGGCACTTAATTCTCCACTATGTGACTACGTGACTACTGACGTGAGCTCTGTATCACCTAACTCCTACATTTTCTTACCTTCTCTCTACCACGATTATTTCAAGACTGAAAGTTTTAGCGGGACTAACCAAATTTAAAATAAATTTTTATTTATATAGATGGATGAAGATATTAACAGTTGTTTTCTATTCCCCAGGCGCGCGAGAACCGTCACGCGATGGCGCGTGCACTATACGCTCGCACGTTCGCGTGGCTCGTCCGCCACGTCAACAGCTGCTCCGCACCGGGTCGGGGCGCGCGCCGCTCGCTCGGCGTCCTTGACATATTTGGCTTTGAGAACTTCGCTAGCAACTCCCTAGAGCAGCTGTGCATTAACTACGCCAACGAGAAGCTGCACATGTTTTTCAATAATTACGTCTTCGCGCTGGAGCAGGAGATTGTAAGTATTTCTAGTGGTAACAAAACTTTGTTCCATTAGGACTGGTTGAAATAAAAAATATTAATCTTAATCTGGTTGTAAAAGAAAATTTGCGTCTGTTCAAAGACTTTCCACGTTTAATTGGACGCTCGCAACACCAAGGGACTATGCTAGTCAAAATCGTAATGCATCTTGTGTTGTGTTTCTGGTCCTCAAACTTGAAAATAATGTTTTGCATTGCTTTAATATTTAATAATTTATATTGTTAATTCATTATATAGTATCGTCAAGAAGGCATCGTGTACAAGCAGATTCAGTTCACGGACAACGCAGCGTGCCTCGAGCTGCTGGAGAAACCGCCGCGGAGTCTGCTCAAGCTGCTCAGCGAACAGTGCCATATGCCCAAAGTAAGGAAATACTTCAACTGTAGGTCGCTAAAGCACGCAAATTCGTACAATGTCATACCTTTCGCGCACGAAATAGTTCCATCTCCTTTACAAAAGCACGTGATAAGAGCGTCAGACCAATGTTTTGGTGTGCGAATGAAAGGGACAGGTAAAGGAAAATGGTACGTTAATGTACTAATTTCTACGTACTTCGCGACCGTACTTTACGGAACATTTTTGTTCAATTGTAAATGAACATTTTGAGGTACACTTTTACATCTTATAATAGACTGTCTCCACGACACAGGGAATCCTAGTGTGTAGATCAGTGATTGTGTAAGATTACCGTGTAGAAAAATTTTAAGTGAAAATAAAGATTTGTTTATTGTTATACTACTTGTTATCCTTAAACTTACGAACGCAATATTCTAGGGATCAGACGGCGCATACCTCACTAACATTCAAGGCGAGTTCGGCGAGCATCAAAGTTTCGTGAAGGGCTCGCGGCGCAAGTGGGAGGAGGAGTTTGGCGTGCAACACTACGCGGGCACCGTCACTTACAGCGTGCACGGCTTCGTGGACAAGAACCGCGACACGCAGCAGGACGCCTTCATAGACCACCTCAGCCGCTCCGCTAACCCCTTCGTGAGGGAGCTGGCTGACTACGTGCAAGATCTAGCGCCGCCCGGACATGTGAGTATATGCTGATAATAATTGTAATAGAAACGCAGCGAGATACGTTCATAGACCACCTCAGTTGATTTGATATCCTCATTTTTAAGGAATCTGTTTTTAATCCAAATCAGCCAATGATTGGACGCACCTGAACGTACACGCTGAGGGTGAGGCCAAACGAGCGTAATTTGTGAGTCGTGAGTCGCAGAATTTCGGCCGGCAGAAATTCTGATGCATTCAGTTTCATAAAAAATTCCTACTTCATTCAGACGAGCGTAATTTTGGAGTCATGTTTTGTATGAAAAATAATTTACGCGACCGAAATTCTGCGCCTCACAACTCACAAAATTACGTTCGTTTGTCTTCACCCTAATTAAATAGCATTCTTAACACGGTTTGTCTTTGGCATATAGGTCATTTCAATTTGTGTTAATATCAGAAGTAAATAAGCCGAGTATATTATACATATGTCCCTTCTTTCACAGGACATGGCATTATCTAGTCCTGGTACGAGCACGACGCAGCGCGGTACGTCCAAGGGTCGGCCGACTGTCGTCGACACCTTCCGCGCGCAGCTGCAGTCGCTTGTCGATATGCTGCAAGCTACTGATGTGTGGTGGGTTTTGTTTTTGTGCCAGTTACTTATTATTAATTATACTATTGCCTTGTGAAGTAACGATTGAGTTACTCAAATATCATATTTTCTTCATCATTGTTTGTGTGGAAGAGTCTGAAAGATAAATATACAACTAATAGGCATTAGGCGTTGGCAAATTAAGTTGTAGACATTAACATTTGTATGAAAATTATGTTGATAATACATGTAGCGTCCTTGATTAACGATAGCTATAGTCTTGATATACCGTTACTTGATTTATTGATACAATTGATGATGAAATGACCCGGGTGTGCGAGCACGCGCGATCGCCTTGATTGATCGATGCGAACTGAAGTTATTGCTAACAATTACTAAACTCGTCTAAAATGCTGAGGATCCAATTTGGTGTACGCGCTTGCCCGTGCAATACAGTTCCTCTCGTTCTTTATTTATAGGGGCTTAGTAATCAAATTAGATAAATTTTTAGGTACGTACGCTGCATTAAACCCAACGAGCATAAAGTAGCTGGTCAATACAGCGAGCAGCTGGTACTAGAACAGCTCCGGTACCTCGGCATGGACGAGATCGTGCGTATACGCCGCGACGGGTATCCGGTGCACCTGCCCGCGCCGCTCTACTGCGCGCGGTACCGCTGCCTGTTGCCGCACCCGCGCCCCGCCCAGCCCGATGTCACGTGAGTAGAGATTTTTTTAAATTAGTATACTAATAATAATAATAGCTCCCACACCGGTTTCGGTGACGGTGGCCGGTTTCATTGAAACCAGGCCAGCTACGCAGGAGTAATTTTACAGTGCCCAAGTGTGTGCGCAGTACACAAGAGCACTCTTTATTCCTTTTACTCTCATAACCCAGTGGGACGGACGACCGACACGACTGGCGAGAGATCAGGCGCAGGACCGACTTTTTACATGCCCATCCGACGCATGGATCATCTTGTCAGACAATCAGGTGATCAACCTGCATTGTCCTAACGGCTAACCAAACTTGGAAATATCATGTTTCCAACGCAGGAATCGAACCCACGACCGAGTCAAGAGCCGCGCTCTATACCACTAGACCACGGAGGCACTTAAATAACTCTATCTATAGTATACACTATAGATAGAGTTATTTAAGATTAAAAAATAAATCAATTACAGCTTTGCACAAGCGGTTTTCAGGCCTCTATATCACTTCATCGACTTAGTCATAATCCTTAGAAATTTTGAACACATGCTTATGTAAAGACCTTTATATGTCTTTGATTTAAACGTTACATAGAATATGATATCAGAGCATATTATTGTCAAGTAAAAAGACGTTTTCTTAACATTTTGTGATAATGAAAATGATCCTAATATACTGATTTTGTTTCAGAGCAATCATGGAGCTAGTGAATGCACCAAAGAACGACTGGCAAATAGGAAAGACGAAAATATTCATGAGGAGCTCCGTTCATGGTCCTCTCGAAGCTAAAAGAACTGCGCTACTACAGAATTCAGCGCTTCGTATACAAAGAGTAAGTAAACTTTAAATATATTTTATATAAACAGTATATTTTACAATGTATTAAATTCTAGATCCTTTGTGTGTTTACCTTACTTTTTCGTAATCTCCATTTAGTAGTCCGGGTAGCTTATAGTTTCTAATTGATCCTCTTTCACTATACTGCTATAACTGTATTTTTCTGTTCATCAGTGGTACAAGGGCAGTGTGCAACGTCGCTCATACGTACGTTGCCGCTCCGCAGCGGTTGTACTCCAAGCGGCGTGGCGCGGCTGGTGCGAGCGCACCGCGTTCCTGCGTCTGCGTCGCGCGGCGCTCACGCTGCAACGCCACTTGCGTGGTGCGTTCGCACGTGAAGTCGCGACTGCGTTGCGCGAGATGCGACGCGTTAATGACGAGATGAAGTTGCGGGAAGAAAGGAACAGGTAATGATAGGTTATTGTTGAAGAAAACTTGGCAACTAGCCAAAAACTAACGCTGTATAAAAACTACACTTATACACGCTCACTTTTTGCACACAAGTATACGAAAATGCAGCTCAGAGTTTGGACAGAGACAAGCCATACACTCTATGGTTTGGATGAAAATGTGCTTTATATACATTTTTGTGTTGACTACATTTTAATGCTGTGTACACTGAGTTGTTTGTTAAATTAGTATTTAAGTTTTTTAGTAAATATCTATACATATATTGTATTAGTTTGTTCTGTGATGATAGATATGTAAATTAAATAACGATGGTTTTAGATTGTTTTGAGTATACTTCAATTAACCCATCAATCCCAAGCGGCACCCGGCTGCCGCATAACAATTGAAAATCTATTGTGTCTGCTATTCCCATGATCGAGGTATTAAATGTTACTACTTATCAAACAGCATGGCGGAGAAGGCGGAGGCGGAGCGTGCGCACCTCGAAAGCGTGGCGGAGCGCGTACGCGTGGCGGGCGGGCGCGACTCGCTCGGCCTCGACAACCTGTTCGACTTCCTCGCTGACGTGCCGGAACGCGGCGCGCCGGACGGACAGCCGGCGCGTGCGCCGACGTTAGCGGAGATTGACGCGTCCATGGAGCGGTTAGCTACGGATCTGCACCAGGAGGTGAGTTTAAAGTCTAAGGTTTATATCACACTACACCAATGTTCGCTTTAAATATTCTTTTATCGAGTGAAAAATGTACTTTTTTCCACAACACACATAATCCTATGTACACTCCCGTCACAAAATGTCTCCATACCAAATTTCATTTATATCGGTTCAGCCACTTAGGCGTAAAAGAAGGTAGCAAACAGACAAACATACTTAGATATAGATGTGTAAAATATTGTTTTATAATTAGATTAATTAGGCATTATAATATTTATTTTATCTTTTATTTGCAGCTTGAACACGTATTAGCCGAAGAGATGAACGACATCGGTAAACACACCGAGGACCAGCGGAAGCCGGACGGTGCGCCTTCCGAAGCGATCCCTCCTTCCCCTCCCTCATCCCTACCGCTCAAATCGATCCTGCACCCCGCCACGCCTGTCGGTAGCAACAGTATGACGTCATCGATCATGAACGGTTCCCTGTCCAACGGCTTATCGCCAAAAGAGCCGTCGACGAACGGGGACTCCATGTCGTCGTCGCTGATACTCCCCCCTCCCCCGTTGGTTGAGGATATGGGGGAGGAGTCTCCTATGTTCCCCTCCCCGCCCGCCTGTACGCTGCCCGAGCCGGCTGGGCCGCCGCCGCCGCCACCGCCTGTTGCTAAAGGTAATATTAAAATACATTCATATCCTATTTCTACTGTTACTCATAACTCTTATAAGAATATTTATACAGCATATATCTGATTCACTGTTCACATGTTGCTGTCTTTGTCTGTTCTATTTTCTATATCAGAGATGTAAATATGACCGTTGTGTTAATATTATCATATAATGCTCAGTACTCACATACGGTTTTGCTCGATAGTTTTACTCCAAATCGAGTAATAATTACTGTGTGGACCGCAAAACTGAAGGCTCGAAGGCTCGCTTCGAGCCGCTCGAAGGATTGATGGAACCGGATCGAGCCGGATTGATGGAATGAAATATATAGATTTGAAATAAAACTATCGAGCAATGCTGAATGTGTGGACGAAATCCCGAGCCGCGGGTTTTGCTCGACGTTATTGCTCCGTATAAAACCGTATGTGAGTACTTAGCATATTATGGTGTTGTTTTGGAACTCTAAAACACTGTGAATGGTTATAATTAAAGTTTACATCATAACAGCTATTCTTCTTAAAGAACATCAATAAATATCGTTGTCCAGAGCCATTACAACGTCCTTACATGTCTCATGCAACTATCCCACACTTTAACAAACACTCTTTCAACAGAAGCAACGCCGCCGGAGTTGACAAACGGCGTGATACCGAACGGCAAGATAACCAAGCCGGTCATCAGCGGCAAGGAGCCGATATACGAATCCGTCATTCCGCGGCCAAACGGCGACGTGCTCGTGACGTCACCGCCCGCGCCGCCCGCCGCTCCCGCCCCGCCCCCCGCACCGCCTGCGCCTGTTATTACTAATACTAATGGGTAAGTCAATAATAATTATATTTTATTATAAACACTTAATGCACTTGTTGGTTTTGGTGTATTTATGAATAAACTTTATGGTTATGTCTAATGTCAAAAGACACAGGAGATACAGTGGTGGGAATGTGTGGTAGGCCAAAGCCTGTTTAAAAAAAATGACAAATGTTTTGTTTACATCAATCATTAAAAAGTATTAAGTAATTTATAGTGGTACCGATCTACGCACCCCGCCCGATTCACCTTGAAATTTGAATATTATGTAATCATAAAAATGCAGTGTTGTTTATCTAAACGATACTTTGCATGAATTTTGTGGAATATAGCAAACATAACTATAGCTATACGCGTACGAAATTTGTAATGTAAAATATTACTAACAGATTCCACGCGAAAGACCTTGAGCCCGAACCGGAAGCACCGCTGCCGCCATTACCGAGCACGGTTACGTCACCGGAAGTGATCTCCCCGCCGGCTTCCGACTCGTGCATGAGCCCGCCGCCGACAATCAACGGGGATGTAAGTAGTATTTTACTATTAGCGTTGGACAATCATCGCTCTTCACACATTGTCATTTCTATAGAAATACAAAGATTATATTCAAGATTCCTATTATGAAGATGTTAAAGTACGACGCTTGTGAATTTTGTACTGCCGCAAGAGCTTAGGAGCTCCTATGCGTTATTTGTAACCAAATTATCATTAACTTCTTTGGCACAGTAATATTTTGTTTAATGACGCCGCAACTGTACAATTAACCGCAAAGAAATCCTTCTCCTTTTTCTTATTTCAAAATATCTCCAAACCAAATTTCATCTAATCGGTTCAGCCGTTTAACTCTGTTGAGGACAGACAGACAGACACACTTTCGCTTTTGCAATAATTAAGGTTTACCATTCTTGTTTATAAGAAGTTATAATAATCCATTTAAAATAATTCTCCAATGGAAACATATATAACAGCCGCATGGCCTGCGGTGGCGTTGGAGCGAGACAGATGGAAGACCTTGGGGGAGGCCTTTGCCCAGCAGTGGGATAATAATATAGGCTCCTAAAAAAATGGAAACATTACGCCAAGCTAATATTTCTTGTCGTAGAACTCTGAACGCAGCGCGCGGCGCAAGGAGCGCGTCGAGCGGCGACTCAACCAGATGGAGCAGCCCGCCGCGCCCGAACAGCCGCCGGACACCACCAACGACATCAAAGAGTTCGCCAAGATGTACTTCAACGATCACCCGAGATCGCCTGAGGGTAAGTGCTAAAAATACCGATTATCGAGTAGTTGAAAAATAAAATAACATTGTTGAAATTTTAATGTCGTAAAAAGTTTTCATCGGTAATTTAGGACCGATGGACATACATAGACTACAAAAATTATCACTGTTCTTTCTTCCGTCATAGTGGGGTATGCTTCTAAATTAATTTTTGCAAAGAATTACCTACAACTATGTAGAAAACTTTGTTCTTTTGTGACAGGTATAAAACATCAATTGGTTTTATTTAAACGGTAGTCGGTAACCCAACAAACTATTCGATGTTCGACATTTCAAACGCTTTTCACTACCGATATTAGCTTGTTTTATAGTACTAATAAAAATCTATTTTCAGGCACCATAATGGCGACGCTAACGCGTAAGAGCAAGTCAATGGAGTTGTTGACGAAGGAGGAGATGATAACTTACCACAAAGGCAACAACATCCCGACGTCACACATACAACTACACGACCCGGATTGTGTCACTGCTGCCGTCAATATTTTCAGAGTAAGTGCTTTTTCAGAGTTTTAACCTAATAGTAGGGGAGGTCGCGCTCAGTTTAAAAAGCCATTTCATACCGAGCGAAAATCGTTACAATAATAGTATTCCACTAATACATAACAGCTTTGATCGTCAGCCACTTCATAATGGGTGGAATAAAAATTGAGAGCATCTCAAAGTTGTTGTTGGGAATCGTATTGAATTGACATTAAAAATATCTTAATTCGCACCCAATAAAGGTTCATATCTAGATTATACACGTTTAGGTTCGGGAGGTGTTATTTTAGTTTTAGTATATAACAACAGATGGCGCTTTTAAAGTAAAATGTATATAATTCTTCTTCACAAATATTGACTATCGAATTAATTACTTAAAATTGCTATGTGAGATAATTTTATGGTTAATTCAAACGAAAATCGCCGTCAGCTGAATGTTTGCAGGTGGAAATGTTGTCTACGCGACGCCCTAGGATACATTGAGCTCGAAGTAGGGCTATATTGGTCATAACTTATATCGCTGGCTGACGGTTTTTCCACCGTCGTATTAGCGACTGACGGTTTTCTTAATTATTTACAAAGTAGAAACATTCACCTGTATAAATTTTGTACGGTATAAAATGACTTTATATTCAAAAATTTTTTACATGTTCAGTAACGCGACTGACGTTGAATCCCCCGTCTGTAATACGGCTGACGGTGATTTTTTGGTTAAACATGACCTCAATAATCATCCATCAAAGTTTCATTCGGTATAAAATCTCTTTTCGCAACTATTTTTTTTGCAACTTTGAAATACTCTCAGTTAACATTCCACCACGGGTGCGACGACTGACGCTGATTATATTGATTGATAAATATTAAGCTACCGCTGGACAAAAATTTGGTCGGTATGAAATGACTTAGCAAACGCTAGCACTACCTCCCCTACTATAATGTATTTGTATTAGACTTTAGAGTGTCCCACTTACATAGTTTTATTCCCTTAATGGAGCCGTTTTAGACCGGCAAGTTTGAATCACTCAACACTACAAAATTAGCTTAACTCATAATGTAAATACAATTTTAGGACCTTTGCCGCTATATGCGAGGCGAGCTAACAACCGACAAGGAGACTCAAGTTATACAGTCGATTATAGGCAAGGGCCTGGAGAGAGAGGAACTAAGAGACGAAATACTGGTTCAGTGCGTCAGACAGGTGAGTTGTGATGATGAACTAGCTTCACAGTAGTAGTAAAGTCTCAGAACATTTGCACAAGCACAACACTACCAACTTACTACTACAGCTATGCAAAACAATTACACAGTTTGCATTTAGTATTTATCAAAATCACTTCTACTGGGGATAGGAAGGAATAAAATTGGTATTACAACATAGTCGTTGACATAAGCGTTATCACTAGTTTAATTTATGAGACTTTCTAATGTACTAATACCTATTTAGGTAACGGAGTGCCCCGTGGAAGAGTGGGCGGAGCGAGTGTGGCTGATCCTGTGCCTGTGCGCGGTGGCGTGGCAGCCGAGCCGCGGCCTCGCCCGCTACTACTGCGCGTGGCTGCGCGCCCGCGCCGTGCTACCCTCCCCCCGCACGACGCTCGCGCCCCCCTCCCCGCGTTCGCCCGAAGCGACCAGCGCCCGCGCCGCACACTGCGCGCAGTGGTGCCTGGATAACTGTAGGGGGGCGGCCCCGCGACAGCTTCCGCCCAGCACGGTGGAAATCGCTGTAAGTGTATCTTATGATATTGTTGAATTAGCTGACATACTCGCAATTATGTTGACGCATCATTATCGATAGGCGCAAACACAAATTGTACGTTTGATGACTTTGGGGAGAGTTAACCTAATCCGCAGATTCAACCAGCAGTACCGCAGGGCGATTGCATATTGCAACAGCTTTGCAGCTAGCGTTTGACACATTGACATAACGCAGCTCTTGTACGATCTCTGTTTTGTCAATCGCCTGTTGCTGTCAGAAGACACGTTATCGTCCTACCGGTTAATCTTTAACCAGAAACCTTTGTCTATAGGCCATGCGTCGTCTCGGCACGATAGTATGTCGGTTCTTCTTCCTGGACGGTCGGACGAAGGCCATCGACGTCCACCCTGCGGACACCGCGGCGGCGGCTGCGGCGCGGCTTGCGGATAAACTTGGGCTCGGTGCGGGCGCGCGAGCGGGCTGGGCCGTGTACCAGCAGCGCGGCGCCGCAGACGAGCACGTGCGAGCGACGCACTACCTGTACGATGTGATTGCGGCTTGGGAGATGTATGTATCGCTGTACACAGATTTTTAGAGCCAATTAGTGGTCAAGACCCTGAAATTTTTAAGGCAGACATCGCTGTTAACTATAATGAAGTTCTTTATTAGAGATAAACTACGATAACATGGCGCGCCCCTCCAAAATTCAAAACTTGCGTTGTCAAAACGTTTGGAGTGTGTTGTCTTGCGCGGTCGGCTAGTTATGATTAGTTGACCAAAAAATCTTGGTAATAAGTGACATTAAGTGAAATATCACGAGTACTAGTTGATTGGTTGAATACTTACTACATACAAACTCTTTCATAAGGATGTGACTACACACATTGAAACAGTAATTTGGATGGGCGCGCCATGTTATCGTAGTTTGTCTCTATATTAGCAACATTTTAATGCCTTATAATTTCGTTATCAGCGTTAGAAACTGGGTATAAGGCTTCAGCAACCTATATTCTTGCTTATAATATAGTAACATACTTTTCTTCACAGGCAACAAGGTCCAGGCGGTGGGTCCGCGGACAACAGGTTCGTGTTCAAGCGGCGCCTGTTCCGCGGCGGACGCGAGTTACCGCACGATCCCGTCGAAGTGGCGCTGCTGTACGCACAGGCCGTGCATAGTGTTGTAAAGGTAAATTCATATTTGATATGAAGCTTAAGTTATAAGTTTATCAGGAACCCGACTCGAATTATCCAGAAAATTCATCAGTATACCTTTTTGTTTGCCGCGCGTAAGTTTCCAAAACCGAGTCGGACGGGTATCGTAAATAGCCTTGCCGAACAATCAAAACTTGTTTTTTTCATATCTTTTTATTTATTTTTTTCAAAAACTCAGAGCACAATCCTGAATCGCGTTATCAAAGTTTCAGAGGTTGACGCGTCAATTACCTTATCTGATATTACTAGGCTTCAGCCGCCTGATAGAGAATAGTACCCCGCTCTTCTCCCTATTCTAGCCCCACGGAACATCTTACTTATAGGGCTCCTATTTATTCCTGTTTACAGCTGGATGAGTTTCCGGTTTCGGAGAAGGTGGCTCTGCAGCTGGCAGGCCTGCAGGCGCAGGTGGCGTTGGGCGAGCCCCCGCCGACTCCGCCCCCGCCCCACACGCGGGCCTACTACGCCCAGCCCGAACAGTTCCTGCCGCCACGGATCGCTAAGACGCGATCGTCGCATCAGTGGGTACGTGCAGATTTTTTACGGGTTTTGACCCATCAGTCACCACACATTACATTTTCTATGTAGACAGTAACAATAACAAAAATGTTTTTATCTGTCACACGTGTTGGATCCGCGCTCGGGAAACGAATAACATGCAGGAAATGCGCCCTAACGGCTACGCAAAGAATGTGTCCTTTGCGTAGCCGTTAGGGCGAATGAAGGCCAATTAAAAGTTTAACAGATAAATAGAAAACATAGTAAGTAACATGAAATGGGTGGTTCATAAAACAGACCCAATATTATGTCATTTATAATATATGGTGGATATGTCTTGAAGCCCTTAACGAAATTAATCAAGACAATATAGAATTAAGTGCAACATTATTTTAACTTATTACGTAAGTAAATGCAAGTTGTAACAATAGCTTTAACTAATTCCGTAATTTCGCAGGCCACGATCCTAGCGCAGGCGCACCGGCAATACGGCGCGGGGCGGGCGGAGCTCACCGCGAAGGCGTTGTATTTGTCGTGCGTGATGCAGTACCCGCTGTACGGGGTTACGCTCTTCCCTGTTACGTATAAGGGGTATTGGGCTCATGGTGAGTAAATTATTGTTGTTGTATAGGCTCAGTAATATTGTTGTATGTGATGATGAAGCGAAAGGCTCTTGTGGCGTATAAAACATCCAAATTGAATTATGGCTAAAGGGCGTAGTTGTTTTTGTGTGTTAGTATATAGGACAGGACAGTTATAGATCTTGCAATCTACGAGTGCGCGTCGCCCTTAGTTGTGTGAGTGACCATATCTATGCACACGTACATGGCTCGCTCGCCACTGACTGCTCCGACGGGTACGCACACTAACGAAAATGTCTATTCACATTTCCAACTACAAATAAAGGCTACGCGCGCTCGTAGATTGCAAGAACTATACAGAATTGTAATATTGCACCACAGAAATAAGATCTAGATAGAAGCGCCATGTCGCTCCATTCGTATGAACACGAGAGTGTCACTTTTTTCATACCTACTATGACGTCACAAAAGCGCTTTAGTGATGGGCATACCCGCACGCGCGGAATCGATTCAAAGGAATCGCCGCGCCCCGCCTCTTTTGCCATTTTAATAGGTATATCGATTTTTTAATCGATTATTATTCGAGTTCATAGATAGAGGAATGATAAATCTTAAGATACGTGCTTGCCAGGACAGCTAGTAATATATTATATTATTCTAAACTAAATCACTAAACAGGAACATAAATATATATATTACATAAAATATAATTACCGAGTCACAAAATATCCTTTGGGATATTCCGCGAACGTTATCATTCCTCTGTTTCATGTCTGTTTCGAAAATCGATTAATTAGAATCGAGAATATGTACAACACTATTTGCTTCATTTGACAGAAAAATGAGAATATTGACTGTACCTCGAAACTAAGCGATGAGTGAAAGTATCGATTGTTTTATTTCCATTGCGCGCTCAATAGCGGACAAACAGAACGGACTCTATAATTTTCTAACTAAAGCGGCAATGTATTATGAATCATGCGGTACACACGCAGTAACGTAGATTTCATGGTAAAAACTACAGCCACCCACGATTAACATTAAATAATTGATTTTAAAATAAAGGATACATGATTTAATAATAAAATTACTTACCGATGATAAGAAACGTGTCCACTATTTATACCAACGTTTCTATTCGAATTTCCACAGCCCAATACGGCACAACTAGGCATTTTTAGAATTCCGATTGACGTCCGATTCCGATAACGGTGGAGCGCAGACTAAAGAACAGACTTTCGAAAGATTGAAATTTGTCATCGTTTGGGAACGCGAAGTACATACACATCACACATGCGGTATCTAACTTGGTATTGCACGCTAATTTTATGTCAGTAACCATTGTTGTTTGCGACCTAATGTAAAGTAGCCGAAACATCGGTATCAACTAAAACGAAATAAAATATTAATTTATTGAATTTTGCGTAATCCGAAAAAACATCCATACTAATCCTACTAATATTATAAATGCGAAAGTGTTTGTCTGTCTGTCTGTTACCTCTTAACGCCCAAACCGCTGAATCGATATAGTTTGAGTCCCGAGAAAGCACATAGGATACTTTTTATCATGGAAAAATTTACAGTTCCCTAGCGACAAACGAGTTTTGGCTCAACGGAGGGCGTCATCTAGTAAAATATATTTTACTATGGCCCTTCGACTTAAATATTTGTGGTTAGGTCCGAATGTGCTGCTGGGCGTGGGCTCGGAGGGCGTGGTGCTAGTGCGGCCGGCTGACAAGGTGGTGCTGGCGGAGTACCCGTACGCCAATATCGCCGCCGTGCTGCTCGACCCCGTCGACAACGGCCTCACGCTCAGCCTCACCCATCACGGCCAGCACGATGGCCTGAGGTCAGTTATTATGTCAAAATCATTGTCACAGTCATTGGGCGTTTTCACACTGCAACGATAACGACACGACACGATATCGTCGGACTGGTAGTTTCATACAATCACTACTAAACGCTTTCACACGGTGTCGTTGCAGTCAACGATATCGTCGCCGACAGATTGTCGTGCCGATATCGGGACGACACACCTTTGCTGACGCAATACGACGAAGGGGGCGTCCACAAATTACGTGAGGTGTTTAGGGGGGAAGGGGTCGAGTCAAATCTCATCTAATCTCACGTTGGGGAGAAGAGAGCACAAAATAAATACTATTTTGGTCCATTTATCCAGATTGTACGTATGCTTAAGATTTAATCGTAAGCTTATTCGTTATTACGATTAAAATCTTCGTTCGAAAGAAAATCTACTGACTGTCAAACCTAACGTTTACGTAAGAAACCCACATTTTGAAAAATCTCACGTGAGATTTTTGGGGGGGTTGAATAAAATCTCACGAAATCTCACCAGGGGGAAGGCGTCAAAAAATTAAAAAACACCTCACATAATTTGTGGACGCTCCCTAACCGCATGACAAGCTGTTGGTTTATATCGTGTCGATATCGTCGGACGATATCATTGTCGTCCGAGCAGACGACACAACAGTATCGTGTCGTGTCGTTATCGTTGCAGTGTGAAAATGCCCATAGTGGCAATGATCTTTTTCTTTAAGGTTCACAAAACTAGCTAAGCACTTAAAATTTTGACGACCTCTGTGGCTCAGTGGTGAGCGCGTTGGTAGCTCAAACCGGGGGTCGCGGGTTCGAATCCCGCCGACGGAACAAAAAAGTTTTCTAAGTTCCTGGGTCATGGATGTGTATTAAATATGTGTATCATATAATAAAAATCTTAAATATATGTGTAGTATAAAAAAGTAATAAATATATTTCCGTTGTCTGGTACCTGTAACACAAGTCCTTCAGGTACTTACCATGGGGCCAGACTGACGTGGTGTGAAGCGTCCATAGATATATATTATATTATTAAAAAAAATAGAACAGTGAAATCGGCTCAATTAGACAAAAGGGTGCTGACTGTAGTTCGAGATAAGAACAAGCTAAAAGTTTTCCTATTATGCAGATTATACTCGTAAACATGTATGTATCCAGGTGGACAATATTGCTTACAATGTAATCTCTATAGATGCATTGTGCTGGAGTGCGCGGCCAAGAGCGAGGCGGCGTGGCTAATGGCTGCGTACAGCCCAAGCCTGGGCAGCGGGCTGAGCGAGGAGGGTGGGAGACGCGCGCCGGCGCCCGAGCGGGCACGTCTAGCGTCCGCGTTACGAGCAGCACGTCGCGCGCTAGTCGACAGCGCGCTGTTACGTCGCCCAACCGACGCCTCCGCCTCGGGCTTCCTGCGCAACACGCTGCGCCGCCTAAGCAAACACCGTCTCGACCGGGTCCGCCTCGACGTCGCCGCCGACCCCCAAGCCGAGACCTACAAGGGCTTCCCCGCCTCCTACTGGTGCTGGGCGCGCTCCATCCCGCACAGCCTCACGCGCCTCAACGAGGCCGAGGAGGTCGCTGCCATGCAAATATTCAAGGTAAATTTCACGCATAGTTTTTAAAAATATATTAATTAACGCACTGATATGGGCATTTACAAGGTATTTAAACCTCGTAGGACATAATGAGTCACGCGGGGCTGACCGGCAACGAGGGAAGCACGAGCAACCTCGCCAACAACAACAGCTCGGGCAGCGCCGAGGGCGAGGGCGAAGACCGCGTGGCGCTGGCGCAGGCGCTGCTTCAGCGCTGCCTGCAAAAGGACACGCTGCTGTGCGAGCTGTACGCGCAGCTCATTAAACAGACGACGGAGCACCCGGAGCCGGGCTCTGCTGTCGCGGGCCGGCACTGGGCGCTGCTGTGCGCGGCCGTCGGCGCCGCGCTGCCGCCCGCCAAGCCGCTGCGGCGGTTGCTGGTGGCGCACCTGCGGTACCGCGGTGCGGCACAAGGCGGCGAGGCGGGCAAGTTCGCGCGGCGCGCCGAGGCCGTGGCGCTGGCGACGGCAGGGGTGGGCCGGCGGCTGGCGGCGCCGTCGCGCGAGGAGCTGCTGTGCGCTGCGGCACGCCGCCCGCTGCACGCGCGCGTGCTTCTGCTGGACGGCAAGCAGCACGGCCTGGTGTTCGGGCCCGCCGCCACCGCTGACCACCTCGTCGCCATGCTCCGAGACAAAATTGGACTTACGGACTCCGCCACTGGTATTTACATAAAATCTCTTGGTTTAAAATTGTTTCTTTAATAAAAGCATTAGTTTATTATTTTTACGTCGTTTATTTTGGATATATTTTTCTATTTCTTTACAGGTTACGCGTTATACGAGGTGTGCGCGAACTCAAGCCCGGCGGGTGCGGGCGAGCGCGCGCTGGCGGGCGCAGAGCGGGTGTGCGACGTGCTGGCCCGATGGGAGAAGGCCGGCGCCACCGCCGCAGCTTGCAGGTATACACTTACAAGATATTAAGCACCGATTTTTTAGTAATAAAAATATTTACAAAGCAAAAACTATACAAGCTGCTTCTCGTCTTTGTCTGGTATATTGGAAACATCACATGACTGTCTAAGTGGATCTTGAATTTATTTTCTGCATAGAAATAATTATTGGTCAAGAAGTGGACTAAAGAAGTGTAACTAGTAGATAAGTGGTAAAGTGGTGGTGAGCCACTTTGAATCTTTCTTCTGTGTTAATTTTTCACCAATTTCGCATGTTTTGCGTCGTTATAAATATTTAATATGTAAGTTCTCTGTGTTAATCATTAACCAAATTCGCTTTGGCCCAAACCGCTAAACCGATTTTGCTCTTTGGTATGGAGATACTAAGTTTGAGTCCCGGGAAAAACATAGGATAGTGTTTATCCCGGAAAATGTACGGATCTCGCGGTAAACGAATTTTGGCGCAACAGAGTTGCGGACATCAATTTTAACTTTTTATTAATTTAGAAATAGAGAATATAACGCAAAGGTCAGAGTAGAGGATGCTATGGTTTAGTTAGAAAAGAGAATATTATGCAAAGGTCAGAGTAAAGGGCGCTATGGTTATGTGTCGTATGTGCAGGCTGTTAACTATGTTGGCTATGTGTAGGTTGGTGTTCAAGAAGCGTCTGTTCCTGGGCGAGCGGCCGCTGCAGACGTCGTGCGTGGCGGAGATGGAGCTGCTGTACTACCAGGTGTTACACGCGGTGCGACACGACCGCCTGCCCATTGAGACTGATGAGGCTGTGAGTATCACGTTTGTACTATCGAGGAAATGTATTCCTAGGCAGTTGACAGACCAACGCGACGATCATTTGGCCGGATCATATGTCTTTTCAATGTTACGCGGCCAGTCAACACGGTGCGTTGCGTCAGCGTTGCGTCGTAGATGCATTTCTAAATTTGTATGGATTTGACAGATTTGCAAGACTTCTCACGCAATTGAAATCTGTCAATTCAGTTCAAATTTAACGACGCAACGCTGACACAACGCGCCGTGTGGACAGGCCCTTAGAGCTCGACAAGGCTTTAAAATTTAAATGAACGTGGCGAAAAAAGGAACTACGCTGCCATCATACAAAAACGCCATTTTTGACAGTTCTCCTTTACCAGCAGCGCCCCCGCCCACGTTCATTTAGCCCGGCCGCACATTGTCCGAAATTTCTGATACGAAACATTTGAACTGCCAGAGTACTCTGGTGTTTCGTCCTAAGGTTTTTGGGCCCAGTGGGCCCAATGACCAGATATTATGAATTTTTAACATTTTTTCATCTGGCGATTGCTCCCAAGTAATTATTTTTTATGACTTTTGGGCTTATGTCTGTAGGGCTAGCAAAAAAGTTGTAGATTTGAATAAAAAACAAAATAATTATTTTGTATGAAAACATTTATTACATACTGAATGAATAAATGATATTTAAAGAAAAATAATTAAATGGACATATACAAAGGTGACTGATTGACATGGTGATCTATCAACGCACAGCCCAAACCACTGGACCGATCGGGCTAAAATTTGGCATGCAGGTAGATGTTATGAAAGGATTTTATCCGCTAAGAATGGATTTTGATCAATTCTACCTCCAAGGGGTTAAAATAGGGGAAGGAAATCGGGCAAAAGCTCGTGTATAATAAATTAAAATCTCTTATGACATAAATAATAATAAAAGTATTTATTTTCTAAATAATCTAATTATATTATTATTGTATAGTTGTTTCAGTTTAAAATTTATTTATAATTATTATTTTTGAAGTGAAAACTTCTTTAGCGGCGTTGAGCACTTTTGTGGGATGGGTAAAAACTGTGAAACTCGCGTCAGATTTTCGTGTTGATCAAAAAACCATAGAAAAAGCGTAAGACGGTTGGAGAGTAGTGTTTTGTGTCGAACTCGAACTCGAACGAAATGTACAGTCGGGGAAATGAGTTGTTTAGCAGAAATGTACAGTCGGGGAAATGAGTTCTTTAGCAGACGCGCTGATTAAGGCCGCGTTTCCACCTGCAAGACAACTGTCGCGAGAAGTGTGTGACAGTCTGTCTGACAGCAGCTTTTTTTTTCGATTGTCGATATTTTTTAATCGATTGTAAGGGTTTCGATTAATTAATTAAAACGATCGTTTTTTTTATTTTTTTTAAATCGATTTTCATAAAAAATGGGCTAAAAAAATAATGCACAACGTTAATAATCAAGTTTTCACTTCTGCCGGCACTCCCGGAGTGCAACCCGTCTTTTTTATATAAAGGGTATATAAATATTTCTTGAATTGGCACATTATACATATACATATAAAATTATTTGTAAGATAACGACTAATTAATCAATTAATTTTATATAAGTAAGTTTCATTCAATTGCGCGCCATTGTTATGGCAGAATGTTAGAACTATAAAGGTGGGCTTAAACCAAAAGAACATAGAGCAAGAACTGCACAAGAACATTATTTCGTATTCGTTTAGTGTAAACTATAATTCGTTACAACATACTTTAGATCGTTTACAGTGTAAACTTTACACCAATCGAACCAACAAGAACATCAAGAATAAGAATTTTTGCTCTATAGATGAGAATCATTTAGACCAAACGAGCAAATGCTCATTGCTCATTCGTCAACGATAAGAAGTAGGGTTCACACTACACTATGTCTGACTGTGATAGCGATATTGTGATTTCAAGTGCTGCATTTATGCTTTGCACAAACCTACGCGACCACGCGACTGCGAAGCGGTAGCGTTAATACAAAACACACATTTGACAACTTGACAAATGTGTGTTTTGTATTGACGCTGCCGCTTCGCAGTCGCGTGGTCGCGTAGGTTTGTGCAAAGCATTATTGTTATAATTATAACGCAATTAATGAGAAATAAAAAATAAAGAAAGAGTGGTTGGTGGGGAACAAATTTAATACAAAGAAGAAGACTCGATAATTTAAAAACCCGCCAAAAAGTCAAAATTTTCAAGAACACTAGAATCCCTTTGAAGTGACCGCCTCGAAGAGCGAGCACGTCCGAACACGAAAGAACGCTCTAGGCAACTGCTCGAGCGCTCTTGCGTCGGTTACACCAAACGAGCGAGCATTCTTGGAGCATTCTACCTATTTACCGCCGAAGACACTAGAACAACGAAAGAATGCTCGTTGTTTGTTTACATCAAAAGAGCTTTACTAGAATGAGCATTCGCTCGTTTGGTCTAAAGCTAAACGGAGCTTAAGTAGTTAATAAGACCTTTATATCAACAACATTCTGGCAATAAAGACATTTGAATTTGAAAATGAAAAATATTTTGTATGACTTACTATGGCAACTTTATGCCGATAGGCGCGAGCAGCTATAACCCGGCCGAATTTTATTTATGATTTGAAATTTGAATACAAGAAAAACTTCCCAAGTCTATCGTACTACTAAGATAGAATCATTTTACTGTGGGAATTAAAATTTCACGCAGTACCTATATATTGTCGGACTGTCGCGAGAGCTGAGTCCCCACTGTACCGAGCATTAAACTTGCTCAACGCCCTTCTGTCGGCCAATCCTGAGTGTGATGTATTTGCTGATAAGTGGATGGATGTGAAGAGAGTATGTATAAGATTCTGTGAGAATAAGTATCAAAGGGTATCTTCTGTTACTATTTAATTTGTGTAGTTAACTGTATGTGTATTTTTTTGTGACAATGTTATCATTAATTTTTTGTTAAGATAGTGCTTAGTTGTAGTTAATTATTGTAATTGGGGTAACCCGTTTTAATTAACTTTAATAATAAATAAATAAATAATAAATAAATAAATAGCAGGTATTTTTGTTAAACTTGATTCGACGCAGTATGTTTAGGTATTAATAATAATAATAATATAAATTTTAAGGTGATAGTGTTAGATATGTTTTAACCTATCAACCCCCATAAGTCCTTATATACCGGCGACCGCGACAACAATAGAGTAACAATAGATTTCCAAGAATCCGCGATCGAAGGATTAAATGTACAAAACAATATTATGGTTATAACTGATTATTTTTGTGCCAACCCTACTTCAAAATTTCTTGCCAGAAAACAATGGATCAGAAAAGTGGGACCAATCGCCAGATGAAAAAATGTTAAAAATCATATCTGGTCATTGGGCCCACTGGGCCTAATAACCTTGGGACGAAACAACAGAGTACTCATCCGATCGACGTCATCCGACAAATAATGTCAGACGCCCGCCGTTCCGCACTCTGCTCATATATTTTGTATCTGACGTCCGGCCCGGATGAGTTGTCAGATGCCGTCTATCGAATGGCAGAAATTTTTAATTGCTTTCCGGCGGGCGTCCGAAATTTTACGTCAGATGACGTCGATTGGTAGCAGTTCAAATGTTTCTGATCAGAAAACCGGATCGCGCTCTCTCTTACATTTTGTACTGAGCCGAGTGAGCTCGAACTCGCCGGAAGGAAATTTCGGATAGTATGCGGTGTGGCGGTCCGGCCTACGTTCAAATGTTTCGTATCAGAAATTTCGGACAATGTGCGGCCAGGCTTAAAGCCTTGTCGCACTTTCATTGTGATCTGTCGGCTGGGTTTGACGTAACGCTACCAAACTATGTAGATCTCCCATCTGCCAAGGAATCAACTTCTCTGATAGCAGCTTAAAGCATAATAGGTCTTGTCGACGAGACTGCAAGGGTTATTGTGCTTTGAATCTTTGGTGGAATCTCAGGTTTTCAATTTGTTCAAAGTTTGGTAATAAATAAAATAAAGTTAGCATTAATTTTCTTCTATAGTATTAGTTATAAAATAGTATAAGTTTTAAAATTCATTTATTTTGTTATCGTCCATAGGCTGTGTCATCGGCGTAACTAAGTAAGCGTTTACATTAATACGGTTGTTTCGTGTTTGATTTTCTGCTAAACGCTACAGAATACATTCATTCTATCCTATCTGGGTTTCATTCTTAACGAAAAGTAGTATCTATGGCGTGTTTTTACATACTAAGTAGAAATCATACGATCAAAAGCACATACTAAAATTGTCAGTTTTGTCACCATATTAACTTCTATTTCAAACTACATACCTCAACTTTTCATCATAATTAACTTACTACGTTAGCAACGTGGTATTGCAGTTTGTTGTGTGCAGTGTGCAGCGGACATACTACATAAGAGTGCTTGCCATTTTTAAACGGCGCATTTCTAAACTATTAACATGACTATAAAGCCCAATAGTACCGGACACCGGTCTAGGTTATTTGCTATCGTCATATATAAAAGCAAGGAATGATATCAAATAATTATTTCTTATCTAGTCATACACATGAAAAACGAGAAGGATAAAAATGTTTAATTCAAATACAACTTTAGGGCTCCCACACAAAACTGCGAATTTGCATCGCATCGCCTCGCAATGTCATTATGAACGATATAATCGCGGATATTTGCAATGCGATGCGAATTCACAGTTGTGGAAGCCCTTAACCCAAACCGACGCAAGTGGGCTTAAATTACCATCTATTACTAGGTGATGTTAGCGGCTCTACACGCACAAGTGGTGTCCGGCGAGTGTAACGGGGAGGAGTGTGCGGCGGCGGCGGGCGCGGTGCTGCCGGCGCGGCTGGCGGCGCTGCCCGCCCCCGCCGTCCGCCTCCACCACCTGGCGTTACGCGGCACGCCCCCCCACGCGGCCATGCAGCGGGCACTCACCCTCGCCAGCTCCTGGCCCCTCACCAGAGCTACTATCTTCGACGTCATGGTTAGTGGAGAGAAGTATTAACAAACAAATGCGAGATAATTTATATTTTATAATAATTATTTTAACAAAAATAAAATACAAACAGTATTTCTTTATCATGGGACCACCTTTGAAATGTTCTTTTTCCTACAAAAAAGGATTATTAAAATCTGTTCATAAATGACGAAATGATCCACGAACAAACAAAAAAAGCATATATACGGTCGACCTTCTTCTTTCCTCCTCCCTCATCCTTTTTATGTATGTTCCTTATATTCAAAATAAAAAAAAAAACTGTCCAACACACAAGTTCGAATATAAAAATGTACGAAATACCACGTTCTCCACGTCCGCACTTTATGATACAATACGACTCGTTGCAGCAATCGTTCACATCAAACTGGCCGCGCGCGCTGTGGCTGGCGGTGGACGCGCGCGGGCTGACGTTGCTGCGGCGCGGCTCGCGCGCGGCGCTCGTGTCGCACGACCACGACCAGCTGCTCGCCGTGTCGCCGGCGCCGCGCGCGCTGCTACTCGTCACGCGCGCTGACGCCAAGCACGCCAAACTCGTGCTGTCTACGGACCAGGTATGAACATAGAGATAATGTAATGAGCAAAGGTTTTCGCATCGAATAGCCTCAAATAAAGCAATTTTCATGGAATTTGACAGACATAATACGGGGAAGGACGTAAGCTCATATTTTATAAGATTTTTTCACGTGACATCTAATACTTCGAAATACGGGCTGCATGCACGAAAAAGATGACATCATTGTCCCGTTACGCTCATTGGCGCGTTCCGCAAGCGAGAGCGCGACACGAACGAGAGAGGCATGATCGGCTCGAGCGACTGTAATGTTTGACGTTGTCACATCAAACTACCGTCCATTTCCAATTTTTATGACGTGTCTTAATCATCATCACATTATTGTTGATATTTGGATTTACTTTTTTACTTACAAGATTTATGTATCATGTTCAGGCATACCAGATCGCGACGTTGATCAAGGACTACATCGAGGCGGTGCGCGGGCCGGTGTGGCCGGCCGCCCCCACCCCCGGCGCCCCCGCGTCCGCCGCGTCCTGACATCCGCACACCTAGTGCCAGTGCTTCCACGTCTCGCATTAGACGCCGTACGTAGCGCCAGCGGGCATGCACGCACATTGGCGGGCGTGCACGCAGCGTAACGGGCACGTACGCAGCGTAACGGGCACGTACGCAGCGTAACGGGCATGCACGCACAATGGCGGGCGTGCACGCAGCGTAACACGTATGCACGGACCGCCGACATCACGGATAAATGGCATGCGATTCCACCTGTTACTTTCGTTACTCCTATTTTTATAGGTTGTATTTATACCAAAGTATTGTACTGTATAAGACATAGCTTTGCATTTTAGCAGTTTTTTGCTGTTGAGTGTTGGTCAGTCAGATTATATTGATATTGACATTATGTAATCTCATTTATGAACTACATGTATTACGTGTTTGTTCCGACCTTTGAATTAAGATGCTTTTTTATATTTTGTAAATTATTATTTCTATGACAAAGATGAGTAATCTACATACTTTATCGATGTGAACAATCTAGGGACATCGTCTCGTTAGATTATCTCTATTAGTTTATAATTATTATAGAATAAATTTAATAATATATACAAAATATATTATATGTGTTATGTATTAATAAATCGATGTATATTTTTAAGTTGAGTCGCAAACCATGACGGTCGCATCGGTTTCACGGAATGAAAGAAGTAAGTGTCGATACGATTAGTTTAAATCTCATATCCATTAGAGTAAGCTAGAAATACTCCGGTCTACATTTACTTCGGGACGACGGACAGTTTCGGTGATGTTCGGTTCAGTGTCAGGACGATTTGCAGTTACCAGAAGACGGGGAAGCAACAATTACCACAGTTAAAACCCATATTATCCCTAAAATATAGCAGTATTACTACTCTAAAGATGTTCATGTACTGTTGAATTACACTTGCATAATGATGTGTCGAGACTCGCCAAACGCTTATCAAATATAACATTCAATAGAAATATTAGGTATTTGAATGTAGAAAATTCCACTTCATAATAAAACAGTCAATAATTTTTAAATAGCATTATATTACTTTAAATGATATAAGGCGTCTTGGCACAACATATTTTAGCGTTAAATTAATCTGTTAAGAGTTGTTAAGATGTTAATGGTTGTTAAGGTAGTATCCAAATATTATCCCCCCTTAGTCGATGGTAAACTAAAACGTTATTGTATCAACATGTAAAAATATCTTGATTCATATCAAAGCGAGTCATTAACCTAAGCAAAGACGACAACAATAACAACATACACCTATCTCTTTCAATCAATACAGGGAGTGAAAGAGATGAAACAATATCGGGAAAAAACAAGTTAAAAGTAACTCGCGAGAGACTATCCATCTCGATCTTATTAATGTTAAAGATGTTGCTGTTTTACTAAATTATTGTAATCTAAAATAATCAAATCTTTAGATCTAGACTATAGTTCCGCGCGGAACTAGTTGGCCGCGCCTTAGGTAGGGACAGGGGTGAAGGGGCGGGTTGCTTACTGCTCGCAACGCACATGAGATTAGACAGTGACGACCAATCTCGCGATATCGTGAACAATAATATTATTTAATTATTGAAAAGAATAAATTAAAGACAATTGATCAGTTTTATATTCTTAACTATTGACATCGGCTTTCCGTTTTTTAAAAAACGTACATATGCACTTTAAATATTATTTCCTTATATCGTTTTCGGCATCTGCACTGCCCCGGGGCAGGGTGGATCGACAGGATACGGAAACAGCTGAAATTTGAATTAAGAACATAAACTACGTATTGCACTATGATGATTGATGAGCCACGAAGCACGTGGATTTATAGTGCGTTTCATCGAATAGTTCCTTTGCCGTCGTGTTGGCATTCCTGTCTGTCAATAATGTAAACAAGGAGCGAAGGAGCTCTGCGAGTTTTCATAAGTTTTACTGTGATTTCGTGAGAAAATCAAGCCGAAAACATTAAAGAGTGGTGAAAGAATGATGGTGCCAAGAGTGAAAGAGTTTTGTGAACGTGAAAAACGTAACTAGGCCTCAATAATTCCATTAAACTCGGGTTGCCGCCATTACAGCTTAGTGAAATAGGGTTACCAGCGTCAGTTTAATCACCCTTAAACACAGTAAAACTTATGAATACTTGCAGAGCGTGTCTACCTTGTTTACGTTATTAACAGAGAATGCTAACATGATGGCAAAGGAACTACATATTTGATGAAATGCACTTCTAGGAACGAAAACTACATACACGCGAACGGAGGCGCGGGTAAAAGCTAGTACAATAATATCATCAGGGCGAGCGAAGCGAGCCCTAGTATATCTCACGACCTGTACATTTTGTGGTACACTTTACGGACAAGCTATCACGCCTATTGATTTGTGCTTTAACATAGTATGTATTTACATGTAAACAAAGCTCGGCTTTTAGCTAGCAAATGCGAAAGTGACTTGAGTTATTACGTCTTCACACATAAAGTACTAAGCAGATCATCATGAAACCTTCATAGGTACACGTTGTCTGGCCTCTGGGGTATGGAGAAGAACATAGGGTACCTTTTATCCCGGGAAAAAGAACGGTCCCCGAGGGATAGACGTTAACGCAGGCAGAGCCGCGATCAAAAGCTGTTAGAATTATGTACAATTATTTTCTTTAATAGCATTTTGTGAAAACATATTATCTCCCCTAATTTAAGGTAGCACAGTAAGGATAATGTGGCAACATTAATTTGCATTAGTGCCAACATGACGGCAAAGGAACTATTTGATGAAACGCACTATAGTACTATACATAGTTTATGTTCTTAATTTAAACTTCGCTTATTTCCGTATCCTGTCAGCCCACCCTGCCCCGGGACAGTGCAGATGCCGAAAACGATATTAGATTGCCTTTTTATCGGCGGACTCATCTTGCTATTGCAATCTCTTGTGCTTTTTGTCTTAACTAACCAGAACTGTCAAAATCAAGCGCCCCCGCCTCTCCGTCCCACCGGCTCACATGCCTAAGGCGCGGCCAACTAGTTCCGCGCGGACTATAGTACATGTTGATAGTGATCATTTAGCTAAAACCAACCCATTTTTACCCTCACGTACTGTAGATAGTCCACAAGTAATCTATATTCCTTACGATATTTTAATATCAGCCTTCATGGATTCCTAGTCACTCTTAGTCCTTGCTCCGATATTCCTGTACCGTTCCGTATAGCAGAGTATATACTTGTTTAAAAGTGTTTGTATTGTAATATGTTTAACCTGAAGTCTTTTTTTGTGCCTTGAAAAATTCGCCAGTAATGTTGCTGACGGCCTCCAAGCTTGCTGAGTTGCAATTTGGCAGTATAAATTTACATAAAGTTAGCTTGCATCTATATAATTTCATACTACTAAATTGTAAATTGAATTGAGTAACTAAACAACAATTTATATTTTGTTGTTTGTGAACACAAAAAAATACCTACAATAATATTGAACAATATTTCATTGTATACAATTTATTTTACATAGATTGAAAAGCGCGTCAATGTTCAATATTAACCATAACCGTCAATAATATTGCACAATACGCGATATTGAGCAATAAAATTGATCGTCTACCTACGGGGTCCGCATAGATGTAAGTTGACTTTATGTAAAGGCTCGAGCACATTCAGGCGTAATCAGTGAGTCAGATGCAAAATTATGTATATTGACTGAATACCTATTCCAATTTTAGCGAGCTAGTATATGCTACTGCACAATGTTATGTCTCGATATTTTATCTCGAATATATAAATGTAAATCGACTATGTAAAGCATGTTATGCTTAAGTTATAATTCTACGAGTAAAGGAATGTATTATTTTAATTTAGGCCTATTCGGTGCTTAATTTAAATGCATTATTGTGTTTCTGATCTCATATTGAGTATTATTTATTTAGATGCCATATTTCTTTAAGCGCGAGCAATAATTAGGTTTTAATTTATTTTGTAATATGGATTTTGGTCAGAATGTAAATAATGAAAAACCAAAGACATGAGTTTTGACAATTTATCGTTTACGATAAGGATACTGATTTATATAATTTGGAGTATGATTTTTAATCATGTTAAGATTTAGAAAATGACATGGAATATTATACAATATAATATCATTTCCATATTCAGCTCATTTCGCATTTGGATGATAAGCTAGGGTCATAATTCATTATGAAAGATTATTGTGAGCTAATGAAATAGTGCTAGATTAAAAAATAGATCACATAAGACATAGATCATAGAAATATAGGGCTGAATATGTTAATGGTGGCACTTCACATGGCTATTTGTATTTGCGTATTTGATGTATTCGCCTAACAATCACAATGTGTAGACGGTATCTTTGACAAAGTATTGGCCTTATTTGCCTATTTGACAAATATGACCAATACCAAATACACGTATCTGTACCTTTGTCGGTTTCTGACTCACATCAAAAGAGTCAAATAGGCAAGTAAACAAAATTAAGTAAAAGTTTGGTATTTGACGTTCATGTGTGGAAGGTCGTATTTGCCTTTATTTGCTTGTACAGTATACGTCAATAATTTTGCCAAATGCAACAAATAGCCAATAGCAAATACCAATAGCCATGTGAAGTGCCACCATAAGATGTACAATTTGGCATTATTCAATCCAATTGTTTCCAATTTCCATTCCTAGACCTATTGTCACCGGTATTATAAAATTTACAACACACTGCCCAGATAGACTGAAACCAATTTCATTTTTGTAAAATCATTTTGTTACTTGCATATACACTTTTATTTGAATGCCAAATAATAAAGGTAATTAATTATAAAGTTGTTTTATTTTATCTGTACTTATGAACTATTGTGTAACCAGTCCCAGGTAGTCATCCATCAATGTTCCAATTGCAAACTGAAAAGAAACAAAAATCAGTTAATAATATGAGTTACGAACTTATGACAGTACATCTTCAGTGTAAAGCTCTGGTTTCCTCCAAGAGCGGTGCCGTCGTGTGGCAGCCGTGATGCGATGTCAATTACCGTTCTCTAGGAAACCGCGCCATATTGCTTACATGGACAACGTTCTAGTGACGTCATTCACCGCTGTATTGTGGTCGCTGCATGACGGCGCCGCTTTTGGAGGAATCCAGAGCTTAATGGGGCGTTCAGAGGTCGCGAAAACACGCGCCCTAAAACAGTTCTATACATGGTGTAACAAAGCATAGTAATAATACTTTAGGCCAAGGGTGTGGCATTTTAGCAGTGCTACTTTTACAGTGAACTACATATTACAACGAAAAGTTGCCGGAAAAATAAATTGCTGGGGTCGATTTCTAAATTTCAACAGCTAACAAATTAATTATTATTGTTAAAATCCATAATAATAATATTATGAATGCGAAAGTGTGCGTGTTTGTCTGTTGCCTCTCCACGCACAAACCGCTGAACCGATTTCGCTGAAATTTGCTATGGAAACACTTTCCAGTCCCGGGAAAAGACATTTTTAATCCTCTAAAAATGTAAGGTTCCCGCGCGATAAACGAGTTTTGGCGCAATGGAGTTGCGGGCATCATCTAATATATTATGTATAAGGGGATAAGCCATAAAATGACTCACAATTCCAGTAGCATCGACTCTTGTGCCCACTATCTTTAATCGTATAACATCCTCTTCCTGTATGACATTATCTTCCTGTTTACTCTTGTAGCACGGGGGATTTACATTTGGGCAGAACTCCATATCAGCAGGAATGGACTGAAATTATATTATTTTATATTTTAATTATTTTCTTATAAATTGATTTTAGTTATGTGAATATGTTTCTAAAAACATCTTGATGTTTTTAGAAACATATTCATATTGGGTTAAAATATGTAAACAGAGCTCAGCTATACTTTTGGTTTTAGTAAAGTAAATTGAAATGGAGTATAATAGTTATTTATAAAAGTAAAGTGCAATAGTACAATAGCATTTAAACATACTCACATGATGAGAAATAAAGCAACTTAAAGGACCAATCTGTGCAAACATTCCAACCTGCAAACAGTAACATAAGTTTTACATAATATTTAACCCCATAGTACAGGGGTTCCCAATCTTTTTCAGCCTGCAGCGCACTTACGAGTCAATATTTTGTCACGGCTAACCTACAATAACTAACCTAACTATTACAAAAAGATACATAAATAAACACCTTTAATGATTATAGTTAGGTTAAGCAAGTAAATAATAATAAACAAATATTTGAGTCGTATAGTTTCAAATTCCGCCAACTCCGTACCAAAGAATTTTTCAGTAGGTCAAGTAATTTGTACATAGATGTGTGAAAAGTCCTGGTCTACATTGTTACTTTTTCTTCTTAGATTAGTATGTTATTATGTAATTAAACTACGAATTTACCTGATTAAGGGGCCGAGTACCCTCGAAATTCTCATACATACGTAATACCAAAATCATTTTCTTCTTCTTTCTTCATTTACAACTAAATATTTAAACACTAAAAAATAGAGTAAAACACTAAAAAATATATAAATAAATAGTAAATTTACTACAAAATATTTAAACTAAAAAATTTTTTAGTGTTTTACTCTATTTTTTAGTGTTTAAATATTTAGTAGTAAATTTACTAAAAAAAAATTTAAAACAAAAAAAAAATTTTTGTGTTTAAATATTTTGAAGTAAATTTTTGTGCAGGAACCTAGGTAATTACTATTTTAAACTGAAAAATAACTCAAACATGTTAAATATTTTCGTATGAGAAAATGATTTTGGTATTACGTTTGCATGAGAAATTTCAAGGGTACCTCTTAACCTAATAATATTCAAATAAATTAACAATATTTTTGCCTGCTTTGTATAATTCATAATATTATAATTTTAGTTTATAATATTTGTGGTAATGGATAATGATGGAGGATCGACTCACGGCGCCCCTCTTGCCTTTCCACGGCGCACCAGGGCGCCGCGGCACACAGTTTGGAAACCCCTGCCATAGTACAATCACTTCTAACCCCATGGTACTTCACTGAATATACTGTATACAGTATACTCAGTGAAGATTGACTAGTAAAGGGTAATTGCATTATGTATTTATCAACATTTATAATATATAATGTCGCAGTCATCTGGTTTAATCTATGATTTGATTGAATGACTAGTACATTCATTGAATGGCATCATTCAATTTAATGACTAAAGTACAACTCGTCAAGACATTGGCTGTAACGTTTGACGTCTTGACTAATGGCCGTTCCCAATATTCAATCTATCTCTGGTTTGACATACGACCGATCGCAGCCAACATTGAATTGACATAAGATACTAACTATTCCTATCTCTAGTAGGGCAAAACCAGAGATAGATCAAATATTGGGAACGGCCGTAAAAGTCATATATTATACTGAAGTTGTTAAATGGGTTGTCATATATTTTTTAGTATATTTTTTAGGCATTAATTAATCCTTCGATCGGAGGTTCTAGGAATTCCCATTGTATTCTTTTGTTCTCGCGATCACCAGTGCTCGCGCGGGGCCTGAAGGATTAATAGGTAAATCCACACTGTTATATTATTTTATTACAAAAGACTCAGTTTTAAGTAAATTTAATTTAAAAAATATCAACACAGTGCTATCAGCACATGTGAGCTGTTTGACACCATATTTGTTTTAAATAAATACTGACTGATTTCATGTCCACTAAATTCAAAGGGCTATGTTACAAATCACTAACTTGTTGTTGAGTGACAAATTGTTCAATTAATGTTCGGCCAAGTCATTAAATTGAATGTGCTAGTCATTCAATCGAATAGCAGATTGAACCAGATAACCGCGACATAAATAAATACATCGAGAAATTGTTTGTCTCATCATTGTACTCTTTTTTATTAAAGTGAAAGTTTAAAAACATATTTACATTTTACAAGATTAATTTATAGCTTGTACATAGTCTTTCAGGTCTAAAACATAAACAATACCTTATTGACTTGTGTGACGATAGCATCCAGCACCTCGCCTTTGAAAGGACGGAACACAATTGCCTTGTACTTTACAGGGTAGACCACAAAGCCCTGTCCCGGCTGAATCAAACCCGCGCCAATACTGTCTATAGTAGTCACCGCAATAACGAAACCATATCTGTAAAGTCAAATAACACTTTTGTAGAAACAATTTCGCGCCAATGGCATAGGTTATGTTTTAATGTACTTACTTGCCGGTACAAGTTCCTTCGACTTCGGTATAGAGTTTTTGTTTTACTGTATCTAGTAGCTGCGGACCGAAATACCTTGGATGCAAAAGGATTTCGTGTTCCAAAGATATCTGAAAAAGTAATAAATACACTTTCGTAATCATGTATGAATAACCTTTCGTTTACGTAAACCACCGTATTTCTTACTTACGTGATAAAACATATTTAACGAATACAATGATTACAAAGTTTTAATACATAATTATTTTAATTTAATTTTTAGAGAAATTCGACACATAAAAGTGTAAACTTGGTAAACGACAAAAGCTATCAACAAACTCAAGTCTCAACTAACTGTCAAACTCCTGTCAAAGCACAATCAAAATATGTCAGTCATTTGACTTTTTTTTCATCTTGTCTATGGAGTGTAGATGAATGAAAGGAGAACTATCTTATATGGGGGATATTTGAAAAAGTGTCCAGCTCATGGAGGTACACTATTGAAGGGCGCCTTATATTTTGACAGTTGATCATGTTACTCTTTCTAACTAACAATGCAGTAAGTTGAGTGAAAGAGAAAGCTCATATCGGTGTATAAACGTCAAAAGTTTGTAATGTTATGTCCTACCCAATAGGACATAACAAAGGAGTCGTCTGCATATTTAATTCATGAAGCCCCAAGCGGCCACATCCGGCCGCGATAACAATGAAAAAGCTATTGTGTCTCGTTTTGCCACGACTGATGGGTGTTTTAAAAAGTGCTAATAAAAGTGTTTAGTGAACGTTAAATGCAATATCTTGTTGGGTTTTGTAGTCCCGCTATATAATAAACCATAAAAACGGCCAAGGAATGCCTCAAACACGTGGATTTAACATAACATACGTAAGTTTTCAACAACGTTTTTTTGGGCTTATCAATCGGTATTTTTGTAAGCTAAAAAGAAAATTTATAAGTTTAATAATCCCTCAATCATGCTATATAAGGCATTAGTGATAAAAATGTCACATCAAGTAATAATTTGGCTACAAATATTGCTTAACTTTTTACTTGTACTTTAGGGATGCACTTTACTTGAAGTATAGTTTATCGATAAAATTATTGTCATGGACTAAATGTTTTTTTTTTTTCGGGATTTGAAAATGCTTCAAAATAGACGACGAACAGAAATATTTAGACGCAAGTTTCATGCAAGTTTTTAATCCTTACTCCCTTATGAAGGCATCACAATATAATTGGGATTATCATTTCAAACGTAAATTTGAAATTTAAATGATTTTATTGAAATAAAAAAGTTCTAACGGAGAGTAAAATAATCAACAGCTCTTACACCTCCCCCCTGTAAGTACTTACTCAAATCGTTACTTGGATATACTTTTTGAAATTTTATCCTGGCATTACTCTTTTTTTAATACAATATAAAATTTTAATAAGGCTAAAGTCCTAATCATTTAATAAAACAAATTTAATACCTCGATCGTCGGATACCAGACACAATAGATATTCAGTTGTTATACGGCACTTGAGTTCCGTTTGGGGCTTGATGGGTTAAGTATGGAAAACTTACTTAAAGCATAATTATTGCCCCGTATACAATAATATTATATATGTACTTATATATTTTATAGTATTAAGTACATTTAATGACACTAAACTATTATTTTAGATTCTTGGAATGCTTCTAAAGAAGAGTTCAATATGATGGTGATGACGGAGAGACCTATAATGAAGATAATATTAAGGTTAGATTATAACCGAGTATTCTGGCGGTGAGATGGAGTGAGGAAGGATGGTTTAAGTGAGGAAAATCCCCCCTTATCACTACCACCTTCAAAAGACCCCCCCGTCAAGAAGACTGTTGTCAACTGTTTTCATTGTTTGAAATTTTTCATTTAAGAGGCCGGGTGCCATTGAAATTCTGATACATATGTAATACCAAAATCATTTTCTCATACGAAAATATTTAACATGTTTGAGCTATTTTTCTGCTTAAATTATTACCTAGGTTCCTGCACAAAAATTTACAAAAAAATATTTAAACACTAAAAAATATATTTTTTTATTATATTATATATATTTTTAACTATTTGTGTAATTATATACTTAAATATTTTATAAATGATCATAATATTATATCTTAAATTGAACATGCGGGTCGAATTGATAACCTCCTTTTTTTGATGTCGTTTAATAAAAATCTATAACATAAAATTAAAATTAGGGTCGACTATTGGTCGATAGCTGTAGTCCAATTTTATATTTTTATCGATATATACAAGCAGATCGCCCATCCCTACACGTACACTACGGCAATTGCACACAAGCATAAAATGACCACGCGCTGGCGAGCTAAGAAGCCATCTACCTATATCTTTAATCTGTGGTCCAGCTGTACGCAGTAAATAACAGTTGAAAAATCCTCCACGAGTGGCGCTAGCTGCAGCCAAGGAGTTTAGGAATGAATGTAGCCGTTGGTGACAATATATAAATTATTACTGGAATATAAATTATTAGTGTATGCGCGCACGGGCAACTTAGTTGCTCGGCGATTTATTTGTCTCTTTCGAAAAAATAATCGCCTTGTCGCCGGGGTGCGCGCACGAGAGCGACAGCAACCCGACTTTTTTCAGTTTTTTCTAGACCAGTGCTGCCATATATACAGATTTCTCCGTATTTATACAGATTTTTGGCGAGTAATACCGATAATTAATACTGGATACAGATATTTATACAGAATTACAGAATTTTGTAAATATGATTAATTTTGTAAAAATTCAACAACGCAACAAGCTAAATACAGACACCATTGAAGGTCTTTTGCATACAAAGTAACTGATTGGTGCAAAACCATGCTAAAATCTAGATTCTAGAGGTTGATGAACAGTTGCTGTCGAAATTTAACAAAAAAAAATACATATGAAAATAATATTTAGATCTTATTGCTATGTTTTTTATTTTATTATGTTAAGGGCCTGTTTCACCACTTCCTGATAAGTGTCGGATATTCTATCCACAACTTAACTTGACACCTGACAAAGCATGGAGATTCTGTCAAAAAGTTGTGGATAGCCTATCAGGCACTTTATCAGGAAGTGGTGAAACAGGCCCTTAGCGTGTTTATTTTTTTTTTATTAGATTTTAAATTTATACTGGCTGACTCTCGAGAAATTTCATACTATGTTTATGAAATTGAGAGTATACCCAAAAAAAATTTTCCGTTACTTTAGAATGAGTGTCGAAAGTTTCGATGAACTGTGTTATAAATGTAACTGTGTTATGAATTTACGTCTGAGTATTCTTTTAATTTTTTTTTATTATACAGTAATGGTCTGATTTCTACTTCTTCAATTAGTCTTCTATTATCAATATCTTCTTTGACCGGCATTTTACTTGGCATATCGGAACATAGAATGCGCGCGCGTATCCGTCCGTACACTGCAGCTTACGCCTTACACACAAACTCACGCTGCGGCGGTCGAGTGGTAAATAAAGTACTCTGTGAGTGGCAACTAGCCGGTCGGCGACTTTTTTGTTGCCCATGCGTGCACTTGCATAGAAACCAATAGGGAAGGAGACAGTTGCGTCGCGGGCTCTGGGCAACGAAAAAGTTGCCCAGAGTTGCGTCGCTACGTGCGCGCACTTCCATACTAGCTCCCAGACTTGATCAAGAGACAAATAAATCGCCCAGCAACTAAGTTGCCCGTGCGCGCATACCCTTACTAGAATTACTGGGCTAAGAGCCCGTACTATCTTTTCTACTGCTCTCTTCACACTCACGCCCGTCTTTCATATGCCAGGTGAAAAAGGACGATCGCCAAGTTAGCGGGCAGTTATAGGTATTCTGTTTTTTAAAGGGTTTTTTATATTAAAGTGGTAAAAAGTAATTCCAACATTGTATAGACGACGACTTTCTCAACAGTACATTGTATTTTTTTCATACCGTTAAGACGTCAATACAATCCATAAAAAGGTGATATTCTAAACCTTTTACAGCAAAAATCACAAAACTGTCGCGGGTTTGAGTTGGATTATTTAAAGATACTTAAAAAAAATCTAGCTGCAACATTAGATTATAATTGAAATGATCTTACATGTTGGTCATTAAAACTTATAGAAATACTGTATTTTAACTGTTAAATCACGTCTGTTAAATGAGTGAAATCGGCATTTCGTATACGGACTCTTAATACCAATATATTTTGAAAAATATAACCTAAAATAGCTGAAATAAAAGTTGCTACTTGCTAAATGATTTAAAATTTACCTTGTTGCTACTGTAGCGCCACCTTATTTTATATTAATTCACCATTAGTTTCACCCTAATTTAACGCATTTCCGCGGACACTTTTTACATACAGAGATATTCCTCCTTTCATCTACACTCCATAATCTTGTCTCTGAAAAAAATCTAAGTATGTATTTAAAATCTAATGACTATTAATTGGACAGCACAATTTTTTGGACAGAGCACATAAACACAATATTTATCAAATATTTATTGAGGTTGCTTTAAAATACCTGTTTTTTTTTAAACCAGCCGTTACATTACTTAAAAACCGGCAGTTTTTAAAGCAACCTTAATAAATATTATGTTTTTGTGTTTTGTCCAATGACTGTTACGAAAGGTGATTGTGGACACACAACACACCTTTCGTATGTTGAAAATACCGGCTCCCGGTATAAGCACATGTTCGCCCGCCATGTTGACATACCGGAAGCCGGTATGGGTAAGTGTGTTCTAAGCTTCATTATTGTAGAGATAGACCTTTCGTATGTTGAAATACCGTCTTCCGGTATAAACACATGTTCGCCCGCCCTGTTGACATACCGGGAGCCGGTATGGGTAAGTGTGTAAAAGTCTAGGACTGTCTGTTGACCATACCGGCTCCCGGTATAACAGAAAAGTGGCTAATGTCATTTCAACATTGCAAAGGTTAATAATTATTATTTACCTTAGGTGAATTAATATCGGTTCCTATGTATATGATAAAATCGATTAGAGCTTGTCTAATCGATTTTATCGCGATTATGACGCGCCCCACCACTTCAAAGTTGATATAAATGAAACATTTTTGTACTGTTAATACGAGGGAGGGGCGCGTCATTTTAAGTTAGACAAGCTCTACCCGTGTAAAGTATTATGAAATCGTGGTAAAAACTAAAAAGAACAACTCTCTTTTAAAAATTATAATATTAATTAAACAACACAAGACGTGGCAATTGGCAACACCGGTTATCTACTCAAAAATGCCATTGCCAAATGAATGGCTGATCCATAATCAGTTTTGTGTAAAAAATGGCAAAAACTTACGATTATTTGTTTAAGTTACTTCTAATAGGTGATTCTGGTGTTGGGAAAACTTCTATTTTATTTAGATTTTCAGAAGATGCTTTCAATATATCATTCATATCAACCATAGGTGAGTCCTTTTTGTCTTTGTATCAAAGGTTATTGTCAGAAAAGTATTTTTTATACGTAATTATGATTGACGCATATTTTTTGTTCGCTTAAGTTTTGTTTTACTTGCACTTAAACATGAATAACAGGGTGTGGTTAAGTGATAAAGGGACCCTTATCGAATCAAATTAACAGTTCGTTTATGACATCATACACTCTAACTTTAATTAATTGACTACTCAAAGAATATGCTGTTGCAGGTATTGACTTCAAAATAAGGACGATAGATCTCGATGGTAAAAAAGTTAAGTTACAAATATGGTATGTTTTGGTCATGTTTTATTTACTAAACAATGCAAATCTATTTCTTGTAAGTAAATGTTTCTTGGTCCACAATTTTAGGGATACCGCTGGCCAAGAGAGATTCAGAACGATAACAACAGCATATTACCGTGGCTCTATGGGAATCATGCTCGTTTATGATGTTACAAATGAAAAGAGCTTCGAGAATATTAAGAATTGGATAAGAAATATTGAGGAAAATGCTAGTGCTGATGTTGAAAAGATGATCTTAGGAAACAAGTGTGACTTAGATGCTAAAAGACAGGTAAAAACTTATATTTCTTTGTGTTAAAATTTATCTAAAATATCACAGCAGGTGTTGATTGTATTGTTTGCCTAGGACTACATAAAATTAAAATATTAACTATTACAGGTATCAAAAGAAAGGGGAGAACAATTAGCAATAGAATATCAAATCAAATTTGTAGAAACGTCAGCTAAAGATTCCTTAAATGTTGAATATGCTTTCTACACACTTGCAAGAGACATAAAGGCAAAGATGGAAAAGAAACAGGTAACAACATATTTTTAATAACATATAGTTCATATTTTGAGCACTTACAAATTTTATGTCTGAGCTCTTTCCTTATTAGTTTATTACCAATGTTTCAACTACATTCCGGCAATGGACTGTGACAGAGGAGGATTGATGCTCAAAATAATATGAACTATATTTGCATAAATCTAAAAAAAAAATAACATAGTTGCTTACATAATATTATACAGAATATTGTATATATTATAATATATATTTAATTGTAATAAAATATTTTATGATAAACATAAAACTTTGAAAAAGTAATATATTCTTATTTAAACTGAAGGTTGCAATAGAAAAATTGATAAATAAGTTTTTTATAATTTTTCTGAAATATTTTTTATACTTCTTTTCAAATATTTATCTCCATTTTTCTTCTTGTCTAATCTGTCTATTCTTTTGTTCCATGGCTATCTATATGCAGAAGGTAAACATTTGTTGTTTCTGTAGATGTTTTGTGTTGTTCAAGCATTGTTAATGTTCCTATCAGATTTAAATTTGCTTTTATGTGCCGTCTCGTCGTTTTTTGTGTATATCTCCCACAATCAGTGTCACAATAGCCACTCACAATCTATTTCAATAAATCATTTACATAATGCCAATACCAAGTATATTGTCAATTGGCTTTGATTGATATTAACAATTGAATGTTTGATTTGCTTTGTGGTATAAAATTGTTTTTCTTTGGTTGATTGAAATTGCTACTATATTGATGAGGTGTTTTTAATTTTTTAAATTAGTGATGTCAATACTCATAAGTATGATACTAATACATACTCATAAGAAATAATATATTTAGGTCCTTGATAATCATGCATTAGTTTGCTTTATATATGGCCTGTGCAAATCAAACTCATAAATATTATTGCTATAAGTCTTGATTTGCATGTCTATCGTCAGACTTTATTATTAGAATCAAATTCATTAACCCATCAGTTGTGGCAAAACGAGACACAATAGCTTTTTCATTGTTATCGCGGCCTTGGGGCTTCATGAATTAATAAATAATAATTGAAGTAAACAGTATGTTGCTCCCATTTTGCAAGCTTTTAAATTGAAATAAGTTAAGGCCAGGATCATGGGCGTACCCAGGATTTCAGCTAGGGGGGGGCAACATGGTCTGCTAATTTTTAATTAATGTAGAATATAAATTTTTAATATAAAAAATAATGGAAGGAAGCTTAAAAATCAGTCTTTTCGAACTGGTCTGGCCTTAAAAGATATTTTGTTTCCAACACTTCATTTTACGCAGAGTAACATGTTTTGAATTTCCACTTTCCAGGAAAATTGACGTTTATTTTAGCTTCTAGGGGGGGGGGGGGGCAGCTGCCCCCCTTTGCCCCCCCCCCCCCTCGGTACGCCCGTGGCCAGGATTATAATTCTTTGAATTAGTTCTACTAAGTTCATAGTAAAAACATAATATTTGAAATCACCAACTGCTGGTTTTGTCTACGATGTTGCAAATTTCACTTGACAGACAAGGAAAAGATAGCAACTGTAAATAAGATTTTTTAATATAATATACCTATGGACGCTTCACACAAGTCAGATTGACTACTAACTACATACTTGGTAAATAATTAAACCAACTTCCAATTAAGGTTTCATAATTATTTAACCCATCAGTTGTGGCAAAACGAGACACAATAGCTTTTTCATTGTTATCGCGGCCGGATGTGGCCGCTTGGGGCTTCATGAATTAATTATAATAAATGACATTTATAGGAAGCAAGTAATCCTCCCGGCATGCGCAGCGGCGCTCACCAGATCAAGGCGACCGACCAGCAGAGCAAGCCCACATCGTGGCTGTCCCGCTGCTCCATCCTCTGACGACCTGCCGTACCACTTCACACCCGTATACTCATCAATTAAGAAGCGTGGGCATCAACTCACTGTTATATTTTTCGAACTACACTTTTATCTGGTGCGACTCAAGATCAGACTTGCTTTTGTATTTTTATATCCAATTATTTAGTATTAAAATTTTTAAAACGACATCACACAGTTTTAGTAAATATTATTTGTGATATCTGTGTGGTAGACAATGTTTGGATGTTACATTTTTGTTCAGTAAAATTTTTATCAGTATTTTAACTAAATTCTTTTCAATACATTTTTTATAATCTTTAATTAGTTTATAGCAAATTAATTTGGACTTCCTGCAGCAGCTATGCGTTGGTACGAAGGATTATACTTTATTAGATTTTATTATTAGCTGTATTTTTCTTTTGCTATTTTAATTAAGATTATATATATTTTAATGTAATATATACTACATATTATTTAATTTGATTAAACAGTGCTTTTGTACTATTTTGTATGTTTTATTATATAGTGAAAGTACCTTATTTTCATTGTTATTGATCATAGAATGTCAGGTGATCCGTGATGAGGAATCACAAAGAATTGTTCCACAAATTAACATTTCCTGAATTTTTTAAACCTGTAATTAAATTGAACAGGAGGCAATGAGGACACCCACCCTCAGAATACAGAACAAACATAACACAGTGCCACCATTTTTATCATCAGCTTTAATAGCAATTTTAAATTGGAATTCTCAGATTCCTATTGAAAAAAGGTAACACTTTTAGGTGAATAAAAGTCAAAGTGTAACAATAGTAACAAGAATTTATTCTCAATTCATTCAGAAAAATACATCTCTATCTCGGGGACTTAGTCCAGCCATATCCATATTATAACTAAATGCATGTAAAAAACTAATATCTATGATGTTTGAATTGATTTTGGAGTTGGTTTTGCAATTTTAATCAGACTTTTGGTAACTACTACTATCCCTCTTGGTACAAGAACTAGGAGGTGTAATAAGCTTTTAGCTGTTAAAACTGCAACATGTTTCATCACTTGCGAACCTTTTCGCCAGTAAACTACATACAGGGGGAGTGGTGGGAGAGCTTCTGCCCAAATTCCATGGCGATAATTCTTCGCTCTTGCCTCAGCTGATAAAATAGTAGGTGCCAGTTGTGATTCCAAAGTATTCTTCTTAACTTGTGGCACAGACGCCTTGGCGAAACCTAGTTCCACCAACTTCTGTCCTATATCCAGAGTCTCAGTTGTCTTACTCTAGAAATCCAAAAAAAAACATTGATGAAAAGCACCAGAGAACATAATATAATTTTTTTATGCATATTGTTCCACTTTAATCAATGTGAATGCTAGATTGAAGGTTTTTTAAACATACCTTTGCATTGGGCAAATGAAGTAGGACACTGGATACTAAGTCATCTTTGTCTCTCGAAATAGGTTTCAGTGTTACTTCTTTGCCTTTAGCTACACATTCTAGCCAGTTTACTGCATTACTGCCCACCACGTCAACACCCCATAGCTGAAATTTTAAATTATTGCTTTTAATTTGATAAGAATCAATCATGATGCAATATTATTCCTTCGAACCGCGGATTCATGGAAATCTATTGTTCTCGCGGCCACATATGGCCACTTGGAAGTTGAAGCATAAGGGCAGTATTAAAATATTTTTTAATTTAATTAATTTTATCAATACACAAATCTCTTGTATAAAATATTTACTTTGTAGTTCTAATGTCTTTAATATTATTGTCAAGGGACTTTTTTAATGTATCAGACAAAAACAGAAACTTGGGTTTAGGATAACTAATAAGTTACACTTCAAATCTGTAGTAATTATTTTATGAAGTGGACTACTTTATACCTTAACTGGAAGAGGAGGTTTACTGGAGTGCCAGAGAGGTAAGTACACTGGTGCCTTATGGTTAATCAGAAGCCGCACTGGTGAATGTTGTACTCCTGTATACACACCCTTAAGAGGTTCATGCTGCTTTATGAAGTGATCAGGAACTTTTGTCGCTTTAGAGAACTTGCTAAACTGTAAGTAAACAGTGTTTGTATGTTATGTAATGTAACTCATAATAGAAGCAAAAAAATACAATATTTACCGGACGGATTTTGTGGATAGATATTGCTAGACCAGTAGTAGCCAAAGCGTATACTGCTATCTGTAAAAGTAGAAACTTGGTTGGTAACTGTTTTTGACGTAGGTATAAACACCCTCATCGTATACGCACGTTTACTCCTTTATAATCCTTTTGAAGTAAATTTTCGAGAGAATGTAATAGGCCTCCCTCCGATTTAGACATCTTAATTAGTTATTCGAGAGTAAATTTCATATTATTTGTGAACTTTCCAGTATTACTTCATCAATATTTTCAGATTTTTACAGAAAAACAACTCTAAAGTCATCTGTCAGAACTGGCTGTCAAAAGTAATGTCAACTGACAGCTGTTTCTGACGTTTTTTCTTTTATAAACTGTTTTTAGGATACTTTTTATCCCAGGAAAATGTACGGTTCTCGCGCGACAAATGATTTTTGGTGCAACGGAGTTGCGGGCGTCATCTAGTCTTTTACTTTAATCCTTCGATCGCGGATTCTTGGAAATCTGTTGTTGTTCTCGCGGCCGCATGTGGCCACTTGGGAGTGTAAGTATTAAATCATTTTATAGTCTAAAACATAAAAAATCACTTTTAAGTTATAAACTAGCCGGGGTCAAAGAGAATGCGAAGCCAAAGTCACTCACAAGTTATGAAGTTACTTCTTTTACTCGCATCGTGTCGCTGCTGTGAGCTGTCGAATTACGACGCCCTCTATAGTTTCTGCACGGTCCTTATGGACTGTGAGTGTGATCATCCGTCATCGCGATATCCTCCTTTTATTTATCTATATTTTTTATCTGTAAAAATTTATTATGTTGGCAACACTCAGTTCCACGTCAACTTTTTTGACAATATTGTACAAATTCTAAATAATTGTAATTTGTTGTAATTTTTGGTTTTACAATAAATTAATTTCAAAATGTTAAGTGTTTTAAATACTATTGATACTGGTCATGAAGACATGATACACGATGCTGAATTAGATTACTACGGTTTGCGTTTGGCCACATGTTCCTCGGACAACTCAGTAAAAGTTTACGATATCAAAAGCGGTACACAAACTCTCGTTGCCGATTTGAAGGGCCACTTTGGGCCAGTATGGCAAATAGCTTGGGCTCATCCTAAGTTTGGAAACCTCTTGGCGTCCTGCTCGTACGACCGCAAGGTTATAATCTGGAAAGAGTCTGGAGAGTGGACTAAAATTTATGAATACACCGGCCACGAGAGTTCTGTCAATTCGGTTGCCTGGGCGCCAGCCGATTACGGCCTAATACTTGCCTGCTGCAGCTCCGATGGTTCTATTTCAACAATTACTTATAATCAAGAAGGTGGCAACTGGGAAGTCAAGAAAATCCCAGGAGCTCATGCTATTGGAGTAAATTCTATAAGTTGGTGTCCCGCAATATCGGCTGATTTGAACTTGGATCCGCTCACCAACAAGGACGCCCCAAAACGCATTGTGTCTGGTGGCTGCGATAATTTAATAAAGGTAGGAAGCACTTGCTTACTTTGTTACACAAAACAGTTTTAGTTTACTAGAATTACATTTACATTGATAAATAAGTGGTAAATTTTATATAAAAATCTACAGTTCTGAATATTTGGTGCTGACTCTCGTTAGCAGAGTAGCAAAATATAATATTTTAAATTTGTAACTATATTTTAGATATGGAGAGAACAAGGAGACCAATGGGTTGAGGAGAACCGTTTGGAGATGCACATGGACTGGGTGAGAGATGTAGCGTGGGCGCCATCACTAGGCCTGCAGAGATCCATGATTGCCAGCTGTTCCCAGGACAAGAGAGTAGTCATCTGGTCCAGTGACGACAATGTATCTTGGACGCCAACAATATTGAATACCTTTGATGATGTCATATGGAGTGTGAGCTGGTCTCTCACAGGAAACATATTAGCGGTATCCGGTGGAGACAATAAAGTCAGTTTGTGGAGAGAGAACCCTGATGGCCAATGGATATGCATCAGCGAGGTAGCTAAAGGATTGGGGCAGACTCCCAGCGAAGAACGGAGTACACTTTGAGGGGCTTTATTTATTTTGTAATCATAAGTTTATTCCTTTTTTTTTCTTTAATTTTAATTGTAATAATGTAATATAAATAAACTAATTATTTGAAATAATTTGCCTTTGTTTGCTTACAAAGATACTTCATATTTATTTTTTTAAGACGAAAATCTAAAACAAAAGAAACTACTTATTTAAAAGAAACTTGCATTAAAATTAGCACCTCGATCATGGTTATCGCAGACACGAGAGATTTTCAATTATTATGCGGCAGCCGGCTGCCGCTTGGGGATTGATGGGCTAACTTAGTTTCAATTTCAACTTTTAACAAAATATGTATTATTAAATACTAGCTGTTGCCCATGACTTCGTCCGCGTGGACTTCAGTTTATAGCGCGCGGTGTCAACAAAATTGCTGTCAAAAGCTTTTTAAAATAAATCAAAATACCCAAAAACAGCTGTGCAGTGTGCACATAATATTTCATTATTTTAAATTAAACTTTATTTATGCCAAATTTTAAAGCTTATATTTTAGCCCCCCATTACACAACTTTAGCCATAAACTAATATTTTATCATTGATAGGTTTAAGGTTACGTCACTGCATAAAGTACTGAGTAGTTAGTTACCAATATAAAAGAGTGTATAACAATCGAAAGAATCGAAAAACTTTATTTGAGATGGTACCACCTCTTAAGGTGGGTTTAAACCAAAAGAACATAGAGCAAGAACTGCACAAGAACATTCTTTCGTATGCGTTTAGTGTAAACTATAATTCGTTACAACATACTTTAGATCATTTACACCAATCGAACCAACAAGAACATCAAGAATAAGAATTTTTGCTCTATAGATGAGAATCATTTAGAATTTTAGACCAAACGAGCGAATGCTCATTGCTCATTCGTCAACGATAAGTAGTAAGGTTCACACTACACTCAAAGAGTATATAAACTACGTAACAACTACACTATGTCTGACTGTGATAGCGATATTGTGATTTCAAGTGCTGCATTTATTGTTATAACGCAATTAATGAAAAAGAAGAAATCCCTTTGAAGAGACCGCCTCGAAGAGCGAGCACGCCCGAACACGAAAGAATGCTCTATTCAACTGCTCAAGCGCTCTTGCGTCGGTTACACCAAACGAGCGAGATTCTTAGAGCATTCTACCTATTTACCGCCGAACACGTGGCGAACACACTAGAACAACGAAAGAATGCTCGTTGTTTGTTTACATCAAAAGAGCTTTACTAGAATGAGCATTCGCTCGTTTGGTGTAAACGGAGCTTTATAGAAACACATAAGAGCAAGCGATAGCGAGATGTAGACGACTCTTAGCGGCTAGCGCCATCTGTTATGAATTTTTGGAACTAACTTAATTTGACAGTATATTCAAGACTGATAAGTTTTCTTTACAATATGTAATTTTTTAGTCATTTATGAGGTATCGGTCAGATTCTTTTTTGGCTCATTTATTTAAGTACTAATTTACTTTAATTTTTAGACTTTTTAAACTTTATATAGCTGTTGCCCGCGACTACGTCCGCGGGTGAATCTACTCAAAATGTTATTTTAGGCCAAACATTGTTTTTTTAAAAACCCTTAAATATTGCTCTGAATGTTTCTGGTGTTAAAAGGCACCAAATAGAATTCCCTTTCTGTAAGAGTCACGAAAAAAAATTAAATAATTTAAGAGATATTTAATATTATGTAAAAACTGTTGTTCATGGCAATGACGAAATTTGTGGAAAATGACGTGTTTACTTAGAATAATGACAATTTGTTGAGAATAATGATTATTTTAAAAATCTTATCCATATTCGTGCTGATTATATTATTATTATTATTATAAACGCCTCCGTGGTCCAGTGGCTAAGAGCGTGGCTCTTGACTCAGAGGTCGTGGGTTCGATTCCCGCGTTGGACAAAAAAGTTTATAAAGTTCCTGGGTAATGGATGTATAAGTATTAAATATGTGTATCATATAATAAAAATCTTAAATATATGTATAGTATAAAAGTATTAAATATATTTCCGTTGTCTGGTACCTGTAACACAAGTCCTTCAGGTACTTAGCACGGGGCCAGACTGACGTGGTGTGAAGCGTCCATAGATATTATTATTATTGTTAATTGTTATTTCCAAGTTTGGTTAGAACATTGCAAGCTGATCACCTGATTGTCTGACACTCAGAAAAGGAAAATAAGGTCTGACAAGTAAGATGATCCATGCATAGGATCACGGATGGGCATGTAAAAGTCGGTCCTGCGCCTGATCTCTCGCCAGTCGTGTCGGTCGTCCGTCCCACTGGGTTATGAGAGTTGAAAGGAATAGAAAGTGCTCATGTGTACTGCGCACACACTTGGGCGCTATAAAATTACTCCTGCGTAACTTGCCTGGTTTCAATGAAACCAGCCACCGTCACCGAAACCGGTTTGGGGGTTATTATTATTATTATAAGCAAAAAATTGGATTTTCAATAAAACTTGTATGTTAGTAAAAGTATTGGTTTATTATAAAAATGTATTCCCTAAAATATAGCTAATACCAAAACCTACCTTTAAAAAAAAAAATTCTACCCTTTCATGTCACCTGCAATAAAAAATGTTCGCCTGTTAAATAATAATTCTGATATTTATTATTTCTCAAATAATATTTTATTACCAAACGTTCCGCGCGGCTTCGCTCGCGTAAATTAGATATTTCACAGACAAATTAGTCCACAAAAAATAGCGTATGATCCTTCACGTGGTCAATTTCTTAATTCTTGTCAGTTATCTGTACCAAATAACAGAAAAATTGCCCCAGTAGCTCGTGAGATAAGCCCTTTCAAATAATTTCCCCCGTTTTTTCCATATTTTCCTCTATTTCTTAGCTCCTATTAGTCTTTAATTTAATTATAGCCTGTAGCCTTCCCCGGTAAATGGGCTATCTAACACTGAAATAATTTTTCAAATCGGACCAGTAGTTCCTGAGATTAGTGTGTTCAAATAAGCCCTCTTTCAAATAATTTCCCCCCGTTTTTTCCACATTTTCCTCTATTTCTTGGCTCCTATTATTCTTGGCGTGATAAAATATTCTTTATAGCCTTCCTCGATAAATGGGCTATCTAACACTGAAAGAATTTTTTAAATCGGACCAGTAGCTCCTGAGATTAGGGCGTTCAAATAAGCCCTTTCAAATAATTTCCCTCCGTTTTTTCCACATTTTCCTCTATTTCTTCGCTCCTATTATTTTTAGCGTGATAAAATATTGCCTATAGCCTTCCTCGATAAATGGGCTATCTAACACTGAAATAATTTTTCAAATCGGACCAGTAGTTCCTGAGATTAGCGCGTTCAAACAAACAAACAACCTCTCCTGCTTTATAATATTGAAGTTTATATAACATTTTTACTACTTTTCTTACTATTCTACTACTACTTTTCGAAAAGGTGTCAAATAATTACCTAATTGTAATATCGACATTGCATCGATTCGATATATTTATCCCTGTTTTCCAGAAATACAGTTACAGATTTGGTCATTATTCTGAATGATCGTCATTATGCTTTTAGGGCTATTCAGGAAAATGACGTTCAGGAAAATGACGGATTCACTAAATTCTTTTAATAATTAAGTATTGATATAAAGAAAACTAAGAAAATTATTAAGAACTTAGAAATGTTGCGGGCCTTTATAACTTGGTATAAAAAAAGTAGTGAAAAACAGACAAATGTTGGCACACATCGAGAAAGGTAAATGACGTCTTATTTGGAAATTTTTGTAGAACGTATTTCAAAGACTCACCTGCATAAAACGAAGACCTCTATCCACACCAAAGCACTGCGATCAAATAAAGTGAGCCAGCAGATTTTATCGCAAAATAGGTTTCAACCCGTCACGTAGATACTATCGGCAAGGCATTCAAAACAAACAATGCATAGGACAATGACGCGAATTTTATGAACATTTTAAAAATAGAATTTTTAGTTATTTAATGTAAGTTGATGTGTTATTTGTTGGTATCGAAAAGTTTATTAGTTCTTTATCTTCAAATTAACATTAAGTTTTTAATCCTTTCTAGCTCATTTTTTTTATAAATAATAAATTGTAAGCGGCAGTATCGAAACGACACGCAAAAATTTCACAATTTGGTGCTTTTTTTTATAATAACTTTTGAAATATTAACTCTACTTTAAAATAGTTTTAGCAGCATTTCCGTAAGTTAATTAGACATTGAAATGTGCAATGTTACATCAAATTTACGAAGGCGTTTTGGACCCAACTTCAAAGACATGAATTTTGTCTCTCTCAAATATTCGCCCCCGCGTGGACTTTAGTTTATAGCGTACGGTGGTTCCCGTTTCCGTGGGAATGCCGTAATAAAATGTCCAAAATAAAATATATTTCTAATTTAAAAAATAACATAATGTCCAAATAGCGCCATCTGTTGTCATATAATAAAACTAAATTGACTGCCTTAGATAATATTGTTATTTGGTGGGAATTGGGATAGCCCTGCACTGTAATGTTTACAATACTTATTACTATTTTTATGTAAGTAATTTTAATTTTTATTAAATATATTATGTAATATATTAAACGTCCTACATTTAGTAAAAATTAAAATTGCATTCAACATACGGACTACGGTCTATTAAACATTGTTTAATACGGATGTCGGATAGGTATGAGCATGTTTAAACAATGTTAATATTACTAATTATTAATAATAATATCTATGGACACTTCACACCACGTCAGTCTGGTTCCGTGCTAAGTGCCTAAAGGACAGTTACAACTGGTTACAATAGCTTACAGGTGCCAGACAACGGAAATATAGGTACATTTTAAATTTTAATACTTTTATAACATTATACATAAAATATATTTAGGATTTTTGAAATATAATTATGATACATATTATATAATACACATCTAAGACCCAGGAACATTGAAAACTTTTTGTTCCGTCGGCAGGACTCGAACCCAGGACCCCCGGGATGAGCGCTGACCACGCGCTTAACCAACTGAGCTACGGAGCCATCGGCATTAAAAACGACATCTTCTGTCACGTATAAGAACTACAATGCGAATTAATTTTCATCGATATTTTCATGGAAATAAGATATTTTCCCTCATCAAAATGTAGCCTATGTCCTTTCTCAGGCTCTAGAATATCTGTGTACAAAATTTTATTGCAATCGGTTCAGTAGTTTTGGCGTGAAAGGGAGACAGACAGACAGACAGAGATACTTTCGCATTTATAATATTAGTATGGATTTTCACCCTTAATTTTTTCTGGTAGCAAAAACAAAGCATAATAATTAAAAATGTAACAAATTTTATTTCTTATCAAATATTACTTAAATTAAATTCGATTTGTTCTAATAATAATGGCATCTTGTAATACTGGGCTATAGTCTTCAATGTCTCTAACTGCTGGTGTATCTCTTTGAGAGGCACCATCAGAGAGAACTCCCCGGCACAATCACACACCACTGATAGATTTTCTCTTTTCACCTGAAATTAAAAACAAGACTTTTATAATTGCTATTATATTCACATGTTTAATATAAAATAATATATTATATTTATGTTATTACTTATTAGTTATTACTTATTAGTTTTCTAATATTTGAAATAAATTTTACTCCCACCAATAGAGCTGAGGTAGAAAAAAACCTTGCTAAATCAATCTTTTTAGAAAATAGGTCCAATAAAAAGTAGCGTTTATATTTATAATAATAATGACTAGAGACTGGATTATATGCATTTGCATATCTGCATATGAATTTGCATATTTTAGCGGTAATAGCATATTTTACCTAAGGTCTAGTTATGATGCACGTTTTCGGTACATTTACAACATTTTTCACTAACCCCGCGTTACGCAATGCGACCAAATTTAATAACAATAACAGTTAACAATAATAACAAAAACATAAGGGCTATTGAGTAATAGTTGCGACTTTTACTGCATTTCGAATGCAGTCAGTAGCTGCAGTGCGCGTCTTTGTTTTGACAGTTACGATAGTAAAAAGAACATCGCGCTTGCCAACTACAAATTAATGGGATGGCAGAACTTTTCCCAGAAACTGTATCTAAGTGTTAACAAAGCACCCAAGTTCAAATTCTGCCCAGTTTCCTCAGTGAATGCGGAGCGAACCTTTTCTATCTACAAAAATATTCTAAATGATTGTAGACGCAATCTTAGCACTGAAAATTTAGAAAAATATTTGTATTACGTTTACAAATTTTTTAATGTTACTGTACCTATTATCGCCTATAAAAAAATAATTTAAGTACTTACTCATTGTGTGCGGATTTTGAATTTGCATATTGTCATTTAATTTTGCATATTCTGCCAATTTTCGTGCATATTTCAAGCATTTTTCATGCATATTTGCATGCATAAAACAAGCTTTTTATGTTGCATATAATCCGGTCTCTAATAATGACAGAGTTCTACACTAATTTCATAGTGAGTCCTCAAAGTAATTTTTTGTCACTCCTTGTAGTAGTCAACTTCCTTATAATAATTCTCCTGGCATTAGACTAGTTACCATCGCCACAGGGCACTGTATCAATGCCATAAAAGGAGTAACTAGTAGTTAACTTCCTTACAGTGACAAAAACTCGCATGCAACACATATATAAGTACCTGATGACACCTGGAGCAGGCGAGGTCCTGAAGGGTGTAGCTCATGGTCCGCCGGTTCATGGTCTCTATCAGTCGCCACTCTAGCACCTGGTTCTCATATGCAGTCCCACATGATGGACATAGCAGGACAGGGCTACAACAAACATAGATATTATACTAGCCTGACAATAAAAACGCTACATTCAACTATGATGTTGTGATTAGTTACAGCTTGGTTACAGCCTAAACTGGCCTAAAACCTTATGGAGGCACTTCACATGGCTATTTGTATTTGCGTATTTGCTGTATTCGCCAAACAATCACCATGTGCAGACGGTATGTTTGACAAATATTGGCCTTATTTGCCTATTTGACAAATACCAAATACACGTATCCGTACTTTTGTCGGTTTTTGACACACATCAAAGGAGACAAATAGGCAAGTAAAGAAAATCAAGTAAAAGTTTGGTATTTGACGTCCATGTGTGGAGGGCCGTATTTGCCTTTACTTGCTTGTTTGTGTATTCGTCAATAATTTTGCCAAATACAACAAATAGCAATAGCAAATACAAATAGCCAAGTGAAGTGCCTCCATTACAATAATGTCTTGGCGCTTGAAAGACATTGTCATGGGCATGGACGTATAAAAAAAGGCGGACGGAGTCCCACCATACACAAAACTGTGTCGTTCAGAGTCGGCCAGCTGGCTGTATGTACACGGTCCGCACGCACACATTCTTGCGCTAGTCCATACCATTTGACAGGCGTCAGAATGTGTGCGTGGCCGACTCAGAAGAAAAGTGAAGACACAGTTTTGTATATAACAAGACTCCGTCCGCTTTTTTTCTACGTTCATGGTCATGGGGGTGTAAATAGAAAGTAGCTTTTAATTAAAATGACACTTTCATTACCATCAGATTCAGAATTTTATTGGGATAACATTGAAAGAAGTGACTGTAAAACAGCCAAGTATAAGCAACATTTAAAATGTTTGCGACGGCGTTAGTTCAGATTTTGCGCATCCCCAAAACATTGTTGTTAGTTGTTAGTATAAACTATATATAAAACTCAAGTCTTCAACATATGGCCATTTCAAGGTGGGTTTACACCAAAAGAACATAGAGCAAGAACAGCACAAGAACATTCTTTCGTATTCGTTTAGTGTAAACTATAATTCGTTACAACATACTTTAGATCGTTTACACCAATCGAATCAACAAGAACATCAAGAATAAGAATTTTTGCTCTATAGATGAGAATCATATAGCTCCGTTTAGACCAAACGAGCGAATGCTCATTGCTCATTCGTCAACGATAAGTAGTTAATTTATTTTTATAGTCATCAAAGGTTGGATCCCATAAACATCTTTTGTTATGGTATAATTCTATCATTTGTAAACATTTTTCATTACTCCAATCCATATTTACGAAATAACCTTTGATAAACTACCTAAAACCAGCCGCCAAAAAGTAAAAATATCAAGAACACTAGAATCCCTTTGAAGAGACCGCCTCGAAGAGCGAGCACGTCCGAACACGAAAGAACGCTCTAGGCAATTGCTCGAGCGCTCTTGCGTCGTTTACACCAAACGAGCGAGATTCTTAGAGTATTCTACCTATTTACCGCCGAACACGTGGCGAACACACTAGAACAACGAAAGAATGCTCGTTGTTAGTTTACATCAAAAGAGCTTTACTAGAATGAGCATTCGCTTGTTTGGTCTAAACGGAGCTTCATACGCCAATGTATTATTTGAGTAATGTATTTTGGTACTAACTGGTCATATCCCACTGTAGTAGCCGGGTCGGCAGCCAGATCCACGTCCCGGCAGTGGTTGCACACGGCGCAGCTGACCTCGGGCAGGCGGCACGGCGCGCCGGGCTCCCGCCACTGCGCCGCCGCGCCCCACTCCCCCGCACCCACTAGACGTAGCAACTGACGACGGACTACTAGCACCTGTGAACATTTATATATCAAGCCTTCAGGAATTACAAACTACCATACTGTTAGTGCAATAATTGGTTAATGAATTATTTCGACAAATACATTTGTTGGTGCGGTTAAACTAGAGACGTTATAACTGATTGTTCACAAGTAAAAGAGGTAAGTAGCGAAGGGATAAAGTGCAATTTTCTACGCGTTCTGCTACACATTAGCTTCCTAGGGGCTTATAACCTCACTTCACGCGGCATAGCGCGGTGCGCGTCCGCCCGCAGCCCGGGACGCACCACCACGTCGGCCGGCGACTGTCGATCTCCGATATCGATGCGGGCTCCGCTATCCGCTATCGTCATCCCACCTCGTCCTGTATAGTGTCATCCAGCTCGAGCACGCGGCACAGCGCGGTGATGAACAGCAGCGCGGGCGTGGTCCCGGCGAGCGCGTCCGCCCGCAGCCCGGGACGCACCGCCACGTCGGCCGGCGACTGTCGATCTCCGATATCGATGCGGGCCCCGCTATCCGCTATCGTCATCTCACCTCGTCCTGTATAGTGTCATCCAGCTCGAGCACGCGGCACAGCGCGGTGATGAACAGCAGCGCGGGCGTGGTCCCGGCGAGCGCGTCCGCCCGCAGCCCGGGACGCACCGCCACGTCGGCCGGCGACTGTCGATCTCCGATATCGATGCGGGCCCCGCTATCCGCTATCGTCATCTCACCTCGTCCTGTATAGTGTCATCCAGCTCGAGCACGCGGCACAGCGCGGTGATGAACAGCAGCGCGGGCGTGGTCCCGGCGAGCGCGTCCGCCCGCAGCCCGGGACGCACCGCCACGTCGGCCGGCGACTGTCGATCTCCGGTATCGATGCGGGCCCCGCTATCCGCTATCGTCATCTCACCTCGTCCTGTATAGTGTCATCCAGCTCGAGCACGCGGCACAGCGCGGTGATGAACAGCAGCGCGGGCGTGGTCCCGGCGAGCGCGTCCGCCCGCAGCCCGGGACGCACCGCCACGTCGGCCGGCGACTGTCGATCTCCGGTATCGATGCGGGCCCCGCTATCCGCTATCGTCATCTCACCTCGTCCTGTATAGTGTCATCCAGCTCGAGCACGCGGCACAGCGCGGTGATGAACAGCAGCGCGGGCGTGGTCCCGGCGAGCGCGTCCGCCCGCAGCCCGGGACGCACCGCCACGTCGGCCGGCGACTGTCGATCTCCGATATCGATGCGGGCCCCGCTATCCGCTATCGTCATCTCACCTCGTCCTGTATAGTGTCATCCAGCTCGAGCACGCGGCACAGCGCGGTGATGAACAGCAGCGCGGGCGTGGTCCCGGCGAGCGCGTCCGCCCGCAGCCCGGGACGCACCGCCACGTCGGCCGGCGACTGTCGATCTCCGGTATCGATGCGGGCCCCGCTATCCGCTATCGTCATCTCACCTCGTCCTGTATAGTGTCATCCAGCTCGAGCACGCGGCACAGCGCGGTGATGAACAGCAGCGCGGGCGTGGTCCCGGCGAGCGCGTCCGCCCGCAGCCCGGGACGCACCGCCACGTCGGCCGGCGACTGTCGATCTCCGGTATCGATGCGGGCCCCGCTATCCGCTATCGTCATCTCACCTCGTCCTGTATAGTGTCGTCCAGCTCGAGCACGCGGCACAGCGCGGTGATGAACAGCAGCGCGGGCGTGGTCCCGGCGAGCGCGTCCGCCCGCAGCCCGGGACGCACCGCCACGTCGGCCGGCGACTGTCGATCTCCGATATCGATGCGGGCCCCGCTATCCGCTATCGTCATCTCACCTCGTCCTGTATAGTGTCATCCAGCTCGAGCACGCGGCACAGCGCGGTGATGAACAGCAGCGCGGGCGTGGTCCCGGCGAGCGCGTCCGCCCGCAGCCCGGGACGCACCGCCACGTCGGCCGGCGACTGTCGATCTCCGATATCGATGCGGGCCCCGCTATCCGCTATCGTCATCTCACCTCGTCCTGTATAGTGTCATCCAGCTCGAGCACGCGGCACAGCGCGGTGATGAACAGCAGCGCGGGCGTGGTCCCGGCGAGCGCGTCCGCCCGCAGCCCGGGACGCACCGCCACGTCGGCCGGCGACTGTCGATCTCCGGTATCGATGCGGGCCCCGCTATCCGCTATCGTCATCTCACCTCGTCCTGTATAGTGTCATCCAGCTCGAGCACGCGGCACAGCGCGGTGATGAACAGCAGCGCGGGCGTGGTCCCGGCGAGCGCGTCCGCCCGCAGCCCGGGACGCACCGCCACGTCGGCCGGCGACTGTCGATCTCCGGTATCGATGCGGGCCCCGCTATCCGCTATCGTCATCTCACCTCGTCCTGTATAGTGTCATCCAGCTCGAGCACGCGGCACAGCGCGGTGATGAACAGCAGCGCGGGCGTGGTCCCGGCGAGCGCGTCCGCCCGCAGCCCGGGACGCACCGCCACGTCGGCCGGCGACTGTCGATCTCCGATATCGATGCGGGCCCCGCTATCCGCTATCGTCATCTCACCTCGTCCTGTATAGTGTCATCCAGCTCGAGCACGCGGCACAGCGCGGTGATGAACAGCAGCGCGGGCGTGGTCCCGGCGAGCGCGTCCGCCCGCAGCCCGGGACGCACCGCCACGTCGGCCGGCGACTGTCGATCTCCGGTATCGATGCGGGCCCCGCTATCCGCTATCGTCATCTCACCTCGTCCTGTATAGTGTCATCCAGCTCGAGCACGCGGCACAGCGCGGTGATGAACAGCAGCGCGGGCGTGGTCCCGGCGAGCGCGTCCGCCCGCAGCCCGGGACGCACCGCCACGTCGGCCGGCGACTGTCGATCTCCGATATCGATGCGGGCCCCGCTATCCGCTATCGTCATCTCACCTCGTCCTGTATAGTGTCATCCAGCTCGAGCACGCGGCACAGCGCGGTGATGAACAGCAGCGCGGGCGTGGTCCCGGCGAGCGCGTCCGCCCGCAGCCCGGGACGCACCGCCACGTCGGCCGGCGACTGTCGATCTCCGGTATCGATGCGGGCCCCGCTATCCGCTATCGTCATCTCACCTCGTCCTGTATAGTGTCATCCAGCTCGAGCACGCGGCACAGCGCGGTGATGAACAGCAGCGCGGGCGTGGTCCCGGCGAGCGCGTCCGCCCGCAGCCCGGGACGCACCGCCACGTCGGCCGGCGACTGTCGATCTCCGGTATCGATGCGGGCCCCGCTATCCGCTATCGTCATCTCACCTCGTCCTGTATAGTGTCGTCCAGCTCGAGCACGCGGCACAGCGCGGTGATGAACAGCAGCGCGGGCGTGGTCCCGGCGAGCGCGTCCGCCCGCAGCCCGGGACGCACCGCCACGTCGGCCGGCGACTGTCGATCTCCGGTATCGATGCGGGCCCCGCTATCCGCTATCGTCATCTCACCTCGTCCTGTATAGTGTCGTCCAGCTCGAGCACGCGGCACAGCGCGGTGATGAACAGCAGCGCGGGCGTGGTCCCGGCGAGCGCGTCCGCCCGCAGCCCGGGACGCACCGCCACGTCGGCCGGCGACTGTCGATCTCCGGTATCGATGCGGGCCCCGCTATCCGCTATCGTCATCTCACCTCGTCCTGTATAGTGTCGTCCAGCTCGAGCACGCGGCACAGCGCGGTGATGAACAGCAGCGCGGGCGTGGTCCCGGCGAGCGCGTCCGCCCGCAGCCCGGGACGCACCGCCACGTCGGCCGGCGACTGTCGATCTCCGGTATCGATGCGGGCCCCGCTATCCGCTATCGTCATCTCACCTCGTCCTGTATAGTGTCGTCCAGCTCGAGCACGCGGCACAGCGCGGTGATGAACAGCAGCGCGGGCGTGGTCCCGGCGAGCGCGTCCGCCCGCAGCCCGGGACGCACCGCCACGTCGGCCGGCGACTGTCGATCTCCGATATCGATGCGGGCCCCGCTATCCGCTATCGTCATCTCACCTCGTCCTGTATAGTGTCGTCCAGCTCGAGCACGCGGCACAGCGCGGTGATGAACAGCAGCGCGGGCGTGGTCCCGGCGAGCGCGTCCGCCCGCAGCCCGGGACGCACCGCCACGTCGGCCGGCGACTGTCGATCTCCGGTATCGATGCGGGCCCCGCTATCCGCTATCGTCATCTCACCTCGTCCTGTATAGTGTCGTCCAGCTCGAGCACGCGGCACAGCGCGGTGATGAACAGCAGCGCGGGCGTGGTCCCGGCGAGCGCGTCCGCCCGCAGCCCGGGACGCACCGCCACGTCGGCCGGCGACTGTCGATCTCCGGTATCGATGCGGGCCCCGCTATCCGCTATCGTCATCTCACCTCGTCCTGTATAGTGTCGTCCAGCTCGAGCACGCGGCACAGCGCGGTGATGAACAGCAGCGCGGGCGTGGTCCCGGCGAGCGCGTCCGCCCGCAGCCCGGGACGCACCGCCACGTCGGCCGGCGACTGTCGATCTCCGGTATCGATGCGGGCCCCGCTATCCGCTATCGTCATCTCACCTCGTCCTGTATAGTGTCGTCCAGCTCGAGCACGCGGCACAGCGCGGTGATGAACAGCAGCGCGGGCGTGGTCCCGGCGAGCGCGTCCGCCCGCAGCCCGGGACGCACCGCCACGTCCTCCGCCCGCAACGTCGGCCATCGGGTGTTGATCTTCTCCGTTATTCTAGAAGAGTTTAGATGTTGGTAAATCCTTATGCGAAAGATTCTAGAAGACTTGATAAGAATATAAGTTCGCAATTTAACTATAATAGTTGAAATTCAAATTATTTTTGACGTCTGACTCTTATGCTACGTTTTGATGCTTGCCGAGCCACGGCAAGCCTCCACAAGCCCGAGCGTGAAAACAGGTAAAATGGCTTGGCTTGCGTGAGCTTGCGGACGCTTGTAGACGATCGGGAGTAGTGTCGGTTTTTGGACAGAGATCAAAGGGCATTTGCGGCAAACGTTTGCGACGTGTTCACACGTTGGCTCGCGCTTAGTAGCCGCTGTGATCTCGCGACGAACGCACGTCATGGACAAAATGAGTGGCTGGCCGAACAAAGAGAGTTTATCGTTTTTGGAATATTACCAAACCGAAACGTGTATCTGGAACCCCAGGGATGTTAACCATAAAGATATAAAGTTCATTTGTTTATTAATTTATTTTAACCGACTTCAAAAAAGGAGGTTATCAATTCGACCTGTATGTATGTAATATTTCCAGAATTGCCCAATTTCCGTATATGTTAGTCTATATCAGCGTCTGAACAAATGTGCCAAATTTCAAAAGTTTATGTATGTATGTATGTATGTTTTTATGTTTGTGTTCGCATATCTCCGGAACTACAAGTCCGATTTGAGTTTTTTTTATTATACTAGGTATTGTTTAACTTAGGGAACAGTGCAAGTTTCATCAAAATCGGTTCAGTAGTTTTTGAGATAGGGCATTTTAATTCTCAATTACGTACAATTTTGAAGTCGGTTTTATCTTTTTAATTAATAGAATACTATATTATGTGATGATACTTTTGGTTATAAGAGCATTAAAAATAATAGGAAACCAAACGTAATAGCCGACACAAGTTCGGTGTCCGCCATACTTGGATGTACGTAATACACTGACGCGTTCACGAGCGTGAAAACGACTTACAATGAATGCAAAGTGAGATTTGTGGAGGCTTGTGGCTTGTGGAGGCTTGCCGTGGCTCGGCAAGCATCAAAACGTAGCATTAGGCACGACACGACAACGCCGGAATTGACAACTAGATTCGGCTTGCGCTTGACCCAGCACAACTGCGAATTCGCATCGCATCGCAATGTAATTTCTATTATGAGTTTTGCCGCAGATATTTGCGATGCGATGCGGAGTAAGGCTGCGTTTCCACCAGAGATGTGTTGCGAGGAATTTGTTTTTGAGAACCAATATAATCGCTTCATTGACGTGAGTTCGCCATGAAATCGCTCGGCGATGTTATTGGATTGGATTGCTTAAAAACACATTCCTCGCAACACATCTCTGGTGGAAACGCAGCCTATGAACCCTAAATCGGTTAATCTTCTTTTGGAGGCTTCATCGCGTATTTTATGATTATTCAAAATTGAAGTATTAACAGGAGTACATAGAGTACATACTGGAAGAGCTTCTGCGCCATCTCGCCGGTGAGCAGGGCGGGCAGGGCGTCGCGGTGGGCGGCGGCGGCGGAGATGTACCCGCCCACCGCCCCCAGGAAGTACTCGCGCACCGCCGCCGGCAGGAAGTTGGCTATGTTCCAGTGCATGCTCACCGCGCCCTGAAACACGTTTAAGGTTAATAATAATTATAGTGAAAAAAAAACAAAAAAACACGTTTTTTTTAATTTAACAAACTATTGCATTGCTGCATTGTCGTTAACTCTTAATACGTAAGCGGACCTACGTAATTTGATATCATTACGTAAAACCCAGTCGTCAGATCACGACTAACATTGAATTGACACAACCGTCACAACCCAATCAAATGACGTAGGTCTGCCAACTGCCTAGGAATCAATTTCCTCGATTGTACTATCAGAGAAGTTTATTCATAGGCAGTTGGTGGACCTAAGTAATTTGGCCTCGTCACGTCAAACCCAGCTATCAGATCACGACTAATATTGAATTGACATAACCCGATCAACTGATGTAGGTCTGCCAACTACCTATGAATCAATTTCTGTCATGGTACGATGAGAAAATATGGAAAAATTGTTTATTTCGTTACCTCGCTTTCACCCTCGCCATCTTCACCAGGAGTAGCCTGCGAGGAGCCCACCTCCGCAAGCCCCTGTGGTAGTCGACCCTGTATTAAAAAGATTGTGTATTATTTCATTATACTCGTGTTTCGTCCTCGAGATTAGTATAATTAGAATATGAACACATTTGTAGAAACGCCAGTGACTCCACTCCAAAAAGCACTATGTTTAGAGACTATAACTCTAAAAAATACAAATAAAAAACTTACAGTTGCTCTCTGGTATATACTCTATGGTCCGCGGCTTCCTGTTCCGGTGTCTTACCTCGGCCAACCGCCATGATTCGACTTCATTGAGCGTTTAGTGCCCGTCCACTCCAAGTAATTCCGCGTTCGTACACAAAACTATTTAAAAAAAATGCCAAAAAGGTGAAATCAAGATAAATTGGTTTTAATAATCAGAAAGTACGTAAGTTGGTAAAACATAATATAAAGCGGGATCGCCATTATGGACAACAAGATTCTTCTAGCTTCAGTTACAGCTCTTCGCCCAGTTTTTCTGAGTCTACGATGGATGAAATGAACCACCAGAAGTATCGGATGGTATGCATTTATACACAATATTAATAAGCCTAACGTCCTTCGGGACATAAATTGTTCCAGCTTCCACGTGTTGCTTTGACAGGTGGAAATATTTTCAGCGTACATAAATTGGATATATTTTTACGAAAGAACCGTTTTCTCGCGTCACAATAGTCGCTTGGGCTGTATAGACGTGGTGATTTGTAACGGATTCTTGCAAAACAGCGCTTTTCAATCGCATGAAATTTAATGGAGCACGTAATCGGTCTTCCCGACAGCAACAGCATGCAATAGCCTATACCTATAGCCTATAACCGGTTTCTCGCGTCAGAACAGTGGTTTTTAGCCGTATAGACGTGGTGTGTCCGCTTACGGCGGTTTTCAGATAATAATATGGCTATAAGCGATACACACGTCACAAAAGCTCCGCCAGGAGTAAATGTGTTCTGTGCACAAAAGTCGCTTGGACTTGTAAAGACGTGGTGTTTTACCGTTTACGACGGTTTTAACTTATTTCTGATAATATGGCTTATGATCTTATCCAAAACGTGCTTCCTCAGACGTCTTACGCCTGCTTTAGCGCCTCAGTTAGAGGTGTAAATAAATTTCGATGCAAATTTGCTTCAGAGTAAAATATTTACCTATAGGTACAGCCCGAAAGGGCTAGATATAGAAGCTCAAAAATGTAGTAGAAAAATTGCAAATGCCCAATATTAGCAAAATCATAGCAGCACAAAGCTCAAAGCTGAAGGTCATAATCGAAAGGGCAGTAAAATGTGACAAGTCAATTAAATTTAGACAATGTGAAATAGCAACAGATATCTCATTGCTGGGGACTATTATTTCTAACAATAATGAGAGCCTATACAAAGTATATGATTATGATGGACCTGGGTCGGCTATTGTGTGATAATCAACACAGCAGTCCATAATATTATGTAAAATACCTTATTTTAAATCATGTAAGAAAGGTATAAGACAAAATCTTTCTTCAACAAATATGGAGAATCTCTTGACTAAAACTTTGAAGAAACCATAAAAACTGCAAACGCAGTGCCTTATTCAAGCTCCGATATGAAAACAGAAGCATGGAGGCTTCCTCAAATTTGTTTCAGCAAGTTCCTTATGAGGTAATGTTAAACTTCAAGGCGAGGCCCATTGCTAGTAAGCAGCATACTAGGAAAAATGCCACGCCAACAACAGCCTGCTGGGGCCAGGGCCAGATCCGTGCCAAAGGACTGGTCAACCTTACTCGGGGACATCAAATCAGTACTGCATCCAGTCAAGGCCCATTATGCAGGTACACTCACTCAATTTTATAAGCAGTGGAGTTTAATCCCCTCTATTAGTACTTTAGTATCAGTTTTTTCAACAAAAAATATTTTAAAACTTCTTCAATTTATACATGCTAGATGTAAAAGTGTTAGAAGAACACGATAATTAAATAGTTAACATCAATGAGTGCTGTATAGTCATATATTATCCTTGTGCTGGTCAATTAATTGGTCCCGGGTAATTCCTAAACCAATCTGGATATAATACATTTTGAAACTTAAAGAATAATATTAATAATCAACAATTTAAATTCAAGGATATTCACACCAACGAATACTATACTCACAAGGAGATTCACACAGTGTTAATCTCATTGTAACAAAATGACTTATCTAGCAATGTTACACTTGAAGGATGCATATTTAATATTTTTTAATCACTTATACATAATTGTTCACCATTCTTCTAGATGTTAAACTTATCTCTATGTTGGCCAACAATGTATGAGTTCAATGTTTTGACATTTGGTTTATTGTATATAAGTATATAATATAATATACCCCATATTATTTTCACAACAATAATGAAGCCTTTGGATCTAATGGTAACTGCCCTCGATTTATCTCGATATTTAGCTGATTGGGGCTAATTATGACGAGGTATTTAATTAGAAACATGGATATTACACGAAAGTTACTTGTGAACTTACTGGGGTTTATTATAGACAAAGAGGTAAAAGGGTTAAATATATCCATCAAAGACAGTAAAGGTATGGACTATGGTACATTATAATCAATAATGGACATCATTTGTGATATTTCTTACTCTAAACATCGACAAATGTGTTCATATTCTAATTATACTAATCTCGAGGACGAAACACGAGTATAATTAACGATCAAACGAACTTACCTGTACGTGAAGTTCGATCGTAATTATACGAGTGTTTCGTCCGAAGAGATTAGTATAACCCACCCTCCCTAACAGGTATACCCATAGATGAAATATCACAAATATCTCTCAAGGAATGAAGTCGAATCATGGCGGTTGGCCGAGGTAAGACACCGGAACAGGAAGCCGCGGACCATAGAGTATATACCAGAGAGCAACTGTAAGTTTTTTATTTGTATTTTTTAGAGTTATAGTCTCTAAACATAGTGCTTTTTGGAGTGGAGTCACTGGCGTTTCTACAAATGTGTTCATATTCTAATTATACTAATCTCGAGGACGAAACACGAGTATAATTACGATCGAACTTCACGTACAGGTAAGTTCGTTTGATCGTTAATTATACAGAGTGCAATTTAACCTTCCTGCCAAATTTGGATATATTTATCCTTGTTAAAAATAAAAATACACGTATTTCTTCTTTTATAATCACTCAGTACTAAAATTTTGAGAAATAGCCTCCGAAAGTTATCCTACCAAACACCACAAAATATGGACAGATGCGCGGCCCGGCCCCGCCCCGCCGCGCCCTTCCGCTTAAACGTAGTTCATTGACATTCTTGTTATTATCATAAGTTGCGAATTTCCCCTTCATACTTTGACGGGCTTAGGACCGTAAAAATTAAAGGACATCGACAGGTATGTTTAGAATAAAATTAATTGATACACATCAAAAGAATGGAAAATTACAACTTAGTAATTACGAACAATAAGCACTTTAGAAATTAATAAATCTAAACCACATCCTTTGCATTTAGGCGTATTTAAAAAATTCAATCAACTTATGTACACAGTACAACTAGGTTATTAAAAATCAAAACCACCCACCTCTAAATCTTATTATCTTGTTTACACTAACAGTCCTTTTGTTAAAACTGCAATCCGTTTCGCTCTCAGCAGAGTCTTGCACGTTTTTACACATTGTTTTTAAGTTTGAGCACAACTCTGTCACTTTTAACCTCGTCAGACGCATGTTCGATACGCGATTTTAGGTCTTCGAGGCTGGCCAGGTGTGTGCAGGTATAGCGAACTGTCCATAATCCAAGTCTTTGATTAAATGGACAAAATTGTTTCGCGGTTCAGATTCAGGTACCTACAACTGCATTCGTGATCAGCTGTTACGAAGATGAGAAACGCTTTCTTGCTCGTACAGTCTCTGCGCTCCGCCGTCCGCGTAAACTTTCGCCGCTTGAAATGTTAACACTCGCGAGTCGCGGTTAGAGTACATTTTGTTACAGATACTTAATTACGAGCGCGGCGGGGGCGCGGCGGTGACAAATTAATTACATCACTGCAATTCAAACGTGGACGGACGACTGCGGCGGCCGGCGGGCGGCGCGTGAGACGGGCCCCCGCCGCCGCCCGCGCGCCACCCCCGCTTTACCCGTGTAGTCGGTTTTTGCCGACTCCGCGCGACAGACTGGCGCCGCTGCCAGTATGACCAAGCTGTACTGAATTAGGTTGGGATAAAATATGTTATTGTAAAAAAATTAACACCCTATTTTTTGTGGTTTAATGGACTCTCCTAATGACACCTAAGCCCCAAAAAAAATTTGGCAGGTAGGTTTAATTGCACCCTGATTAAAGATATGTCTTAAATAAGTTTATTTTAAGATTATATAATGTTAAAATACATATTTGAAAGATTATACATAAGGACTATATTTTTAGAAAAAAAGGAGTTTTCAAGGCTTACTTAGTATGCAAGTGTGATTTTTTGTAACCGTATTTTGCCTCTATATTGCCTCTATATTCTAACTCCACGCAGCCTATAATACGCCACTGCCATATGCCACTGTAAGCCACACCTGTATGCCGGCGTAGTTGGCGTGGTCGAGCCACACGAGGTGCGTCCAGCAGCGCGCGTACCGCAGCTCCACGCCGTAGAACAACTCCTTGTTGCGGATGCTCTGCACCACGAACTTCACGTAGCCTGCAATATGCCACAGCCACTGCCATATGCCACTGTAAGCCACACCTGTATGCCAGTATAGTTGGCGTAGTCGAGCCACACGAGGTGCGTCCAGCAGCGCGCGTACCGCAGCTCCACACCGTCGAACAACTCCTTGTTGCGGATGCTCTGCACCACTAACTCCACGTAGCCTGCAATATGCCACTGTAAGCCACACCTGTATGCCGGCGTAGTTGGCGTAGTCGAGCCACACGAGGTGCGTCCAGCAGCGCGCGTACCGCAGCTCCACACCGTCGAACAACTCCTTGTTGCGGATGCTCTGCACCACTAACTCCACGTAGCCTGCAATATGCCACTGTAAGCCACACCTGTATGCCGGCGTAGTTGGCGTAGTCGAGCCACACGAGGTGCGTCCAGCAGCGCGCGTACCGCAGCTCCACACCGTCGAACAACTCCTTGTTGCGGATGCTCTGCACCACTAACTCCACGTAGCCTGCAATATGCCACTGTAAGCCACACCTGTATGCCGGCGTAGTTGGTGTGGTCGAGCCACACGAGGTGCGTCCAGCAGCGCGCGTACCGCAGCTCCACGCCGTGGAACAACTCCTTGTTGCGGATGCTCTGCACCACGAACTCCACGTACCCTACAATATAGGATATTCTATAATGTTGCGAGAGAAAGAAGGAATGCCGCTTAAGAGCCTACTGTCAAAACGCTAGCCCCGCCTACACATAACGCTATCCTCCAATCGTGATACAATGATTCCATGAATCGTGCTCAAGAGCAATGTGCTTTACACTGCAGCTAATAGTGAACAATATCGCGTAAGAACGGTTCCCGCGTTATAGCACGAAAGTAAAGGTCGTAAGTCCTAAAAATGTTTTTGATGATTACTTAAAAATTAAATACAATACTAATATTTCCTTGCGCTATTATTTTATAAAGTGTGTGATTGTAGTAGTGCAAGTTATTTAATGATAGTAACTCAATAAGTATAACTGCAGATATTAAGTGAATCGTGTTTTCCGTTAGCCAAATATCAGATAAATATACAATGATTAAATAAATCTCAATTTAATTTGAGTCAATCGTCTTCCGGGATCGTAATACTTATTAGAAAACACAGCAAAATTTGACAGCCCGCTCTTAAAGGTGCGCATCTACCGGATACGAATCGGAACGTACGCAGCGGACGGACTTATTTGATTGTTAATTTCTATGTTACTGCGTGCACTGGAACGTTCATCACGTCATTTCTGCGCCTGACAAATTATAAATGGCGACGCTCCGACCGCACCGTACGCTCCGATTCCGTCCCGGTTGACGCGCAGCTTTAAAAACGTGGAAGTCTTCATTAGATTTGTGCGAGTACTGAAAACCTACACATAGAAAACAAATGATAAAAATTACCTATCCCCTCCATTACATTTTCCTTCCCAGTATGCAGCAATATTTTGTTGAAGTCAGCGTATACAACTTTAGCGCCGAGCCGCTTGAGCTCCGCGACCAGCATGAGAAACAGTTTCTTCATCAGACTGTATAGAGTACGTCGTAAGGCTGGCTCGTACAGCAGCGCACGCGGGCTCTTTAACCATCTGAAATATATTGTTTGCAGTGGCGAAGCCTCCATAGAACACGATTCCTACCGGCTTACCTTGGCCAATTTTAATATATACATTTTTTATTATTAATAATTATAGCTTGCCCCGCTTCCTACAATTTCATAAAAATAATTCGCCATGTATTTAAAATCACGCAAACGCACACATACCCGTTTTTACGATCGCACTCAGAACGCGTACGTACTGCTCCTCCTGGGGAACTCGCTCAAAACATCGGGAATCCAAACATTTGAAATGTATGAAATTCACGCACACATACACATTACTACTACATGCAAACGACTCGTCGATATTGTCGAACAACAAGCCGATCCCACATAGCCTACCTAGTCTTTATTTGTCATGTGTTAAGGTTTAGTTTCGCATGTTTCGCTTTAAAAGATTTCGTCCAATCACAACAGAGCTAATTGCAGCGCGCGACGCGACCGGCGCGTGCTGTCATTTCATCACATAAACAATTATATTACGCGCTAATTTGCACTCATTTTGTACTGTTATTATTGTAATATGCAAAATTTTGTTTATTAAGTTAGTGGGCTAGCTTGATTGTAATATTATATAGTTTAAAATAATCGAAAGTAGTGAAATTTTACTTGCCAAGTGTTGTGTTGTGTTTTTGTTTGTTACATCGTAAAGGTTGGTTTGTTTTACTTACTTTGTAATTTGTCGTGACACGGTTAGGTGAGAAATGGCAGCATTAGTACAAATTGACTGTTGTCTTACGGATTACCTATTATATTTTATAATAATATTAAATAACGACGACAGACGACAAATAACAAAATTAAACATTTAGGTACGTATTTCTGCTGATATTTCTTTGCTACTAGCTTTTGCCCGCGATTTCGTCTGCGTGGACTTCAGACAGGTAGCCTATGTTCCTTTCCATGTTTGACATGGGATGCATGCAAAATTTCATCTAAATCCAGTTTTTGCATGATTGAGTAACAAACATCTACACTGGCAAGTCAGGATTCACTTATTTTTGGTGTGTGAGTGTGAGTGACGTGTGCTTAAAACGGCTTTTTTTAAAGCCACTTTTATCATACTCGACATGCACTGTTCATATAATACCAGTGATGTCATGTATGGTGAAGGTGGTGAATACTAACAACACTAACACTGCATGCAACGCACACAATGCAAGCAAAGCACCCTAGTAGTTATGGAAAAGGTAAACTAACACACTTAATACAGGTATGTAATTTATTGCACGTTTTTTTTACAAGAATTGAAATTTTGCTTATTCACGAGTTAGCCGTTTTTTGGTCCGGCTTTACCTTTATTTTTTTTCACCCCACGCCACTGATTGTTTGTTATATAACAATTCACATACAATAGAATTTATAATTACCCAGAAAAGCCTTTTATTAGCTCGCTAAAGGCGCTTAATACATGAAGAAAATATTGTATATTATCGGTTCCAAATGTGATTGTGTAAATATTTATTAGTAACTAGATGACGCCCGCAACTCCGTTGCGCCAAAATTCGTTTATCGCGCGGGAACCGTATATTTTTCCGGGATAAAAACTATCCTATGTTCTTTCTCGGGACTCAAAGTATCTCCATGCCAAATTTCAGCAAAATCGGTTCAGCGGTTCGAGCGTGAAGAGGTAACAGACAGACAGATAGACAGACACACTTTCGCATTTATAATATTAGTATGGATTGGCACATACATAGAATCAGATAGATACCGCATGTTTATGTACTTCGCGTGCCATATCGCGTTCCCAAACGACGAGCAATGCTCGTCTTTTGAAAGTCTGTTAAAGAACATGACGATAACGATAACCGTTATCGTCAATCGGAATTTTAAAAATGCCTAAATAGTAAATATCTAATTGTGCCGTATTGAGCTGTAGAAATTCGAAATAGAAACGTTGGCCTACATAATGGACACGTTTCTTATCATCGGACCGTCACAGTAGGTAGGAAAAAAGTGGCACGCTTGTTTTCATACAAATGGAGGGACATGCAGGTATCTATCTTGATCTATGTCTGTACTAGCTGTGTACAATTGGCCTGTATACCTGTAGAAGTGCGATATCTGGAAGTCAGCGAACACGTTCTTGTAGTGCGACACGTCGCGCAGCCACGCCGCCACCATGCCGCGCAGCACGCGGAACGCCGCCGCGCACTGCGCCGTCTCGTCGTAGTTGGCCGTCGCGTTTGAACCTGAATAAGTTGCGTTTTTCACAAAGACATCGATCAAGATAGATACCGCATGTGTATGTATGTACATCGCGTGCCATATCGCGTTCCCAAACGACGAGCAATGCTCGTCTTTCGAAAGTCTGTTCTTTAGTCTGTGCTCCACCGTTCGGAATCGGACGTCAATCGGAATTTTAAAAATGTCTAATTGTGCCGTATTGAGCTGTAGAAATTCGAATAGAAACATTGGCCTAGATAATGGACACGTTTCTTATCATCAGTACGTCACAGTAGGTAGGAAAAAAGTGACAAGCTCGTTTTCATACAAATGGAGGGACATGCGGTATCTATCTTGATCTATGTCTGTGGTTTTTCATGTATGTAAACAATTAAGTTACATAATATACTTTCTACGACATATTTGTTATTATGCAAACAAAAATACGTCGACGGTATTTTGCACCAGCGAATGCGTGATGGCACGTTCTGAATTGTCGCGTTACGTTGTTTAATTTAACTTAATGCGTTATTATTTAAACCACCCTGACCCATGCCTAATTGCTTTACTGACGTGTAGTTATACAAAGTGCATAAATAAACGGCAGCACAGCGTAGTTTTCCAGATGCATACCTGTAGTAGCCATGACGTCCTGTATATTCGCGTGTTGCGCTCCGAATGACGTCGCCACACTGGTGCCCTCTACCTGTCAATTAATATACACATAAATAAATGACGTAAATTAAGTTACATTTACGTGGACATAAAAAAAAAACAGTCTATCTGTTTCGATGCTACGAAGTCACGGTCCACGGATAGATAGATACATCCCTTACATGTTTATTTTGATTGGTACAATATCTAATCCGATATCGTGCCGCGTAAACCACTACAGTATACCTGCAATATTGCGTGCGCTTGCAGCAGCGCGCACACGGCGAGCGCGTCGCACGACAGCTCCACGCTGACGCCGGCGTACGCGCCCGCCGCCGACACCACGCATCCGCCCTCCTCCTCGCTCACTAGCCTGCAACACGAGCGTATAAGCAGCTATAAAGGAGTTTTTATAGACACAATATACACATACACAGGTACAAGAATCTACGTTATTTTGTCAAGTCAATATCAGTCGTGACTCGTGATCTGATGGGCTTAATATAAGAGGCCAAAAAATTATGACGACAGAGTATATCCTACAATACTTTGGTAACTGGTTCTTTTTGAACCCAATTTGTCCCAACAGTATGCAAAGCACCCAATGAACTACTGTTAAAAGGGAATTATCGCGTTATTCATATTTTTCTTTCCCTATCTTTTAACAAAACCTCTTCTATCGATGTCTCTTTCTATCACTCACCTATTATCGTCCGTCTCCCTCCCGCCGAGGTCAGGACGGTCGAGGGGGGAGCACCACAGCACGAAGTTGTGTTTGCCGAGGTGGCGCGCATAGAACAGGTCCGCGCCGAACAGCGTCGGGTCCGCCGGCATGTTGCCGATCGGCACGTGGAAATATCTAGAGATTGTAGATGATAAAACCAACAATTCATTTAAAAAAATTATTAAAACATAACTGGGTCACAGTTATGGTTTGTTTTGCTCGCAAAGTTCGATAGCTTTGCGAATAAAACAAATCGAGTCAGAGTTAATAACGATTAAAATTTCGATTTCTCTATTTAAATACATTGCACATCAAGAGGTTTAGTCACTTCTCATGGTGAGAACGTTAGCTAAAAGTAAGGTGATGCCTTAGTTTTGTAAACAAATTAGTTACCATTATTTACCACTGGGGCACTAGTTCGATACCATAAATACTCATCATTCATCAACGTCTTCACTGTGACAAGCGAGATAAACTAAAAGCTCTACGTAGCGTATCAACGCTAACTAGTTCTATGGATCATATTAAATAATACAACTAACCTGCACTGTTCTATAGTAAGATTGATAACGGAGTCGAGGTTGAGGTAGTGTCGCACGATGGCCCGCGCGCCGATGCGCTGCCACTCCAGCGCGCTGTATAGAGAGTCCACGTCGCGCACGTGGAGCGGTACCAGCGGAAACTCTGATAGACCTGCGAGAGTATTGTGACGTTTATAAAGTCGGTATATGCTTTAATTTTGGAAACTTACAGCCGAAGACGCTAAATAAAGAGTCCTTAATATTGCTCTGTGTGCTGCCTTATATTGCTATGTTTGGCAAATGAAAAATGAAAAAAAAATGAATGCCTTATTGCCAGATATCGTTTAAGTTTGTTGACGTTGACAAACATCGACTGACGAGACCATCGGATTAATAGAATCTTCGTGGTAAATAAGGTACCAGACCTGATTTAAAAATGTGTTACAACTGTCAGTCAATAAATACTTGCAATATGCGGAAAGATGGCTTTCAATCGTTGGTAAATCGAGTCGAACGGGAATTTTCTAGCCTGTTGCAGGATTCCGCTGGACTGTGGACGTGCCTTCTACATTCTGCCTCACCTGGCATGAGGTGCACGAGCACGGGCGCGGAGAGCGCGGTCTGCAGCGCGAGCAGGGTGGGCCCCGCGCGCTCGTCGCGGTACCGCGCCAGCGTGCGCGTCACGCCGCGCCACACGCCCCGCCCCTCGCTCTCCGCAGACACCTCCCACGTCATGTCCGCGCCCGGCAGCGACTGACTCACCTGGCATGAGGTGGACGAGCGCGGGCGCGGAGAGCGCGGTCTGCAGCGCGAGCAGGGTGGGTCCCGCGCGCTCGTCGCGGTACCGCGCCAGCGCGCGCGTCACGCCGCGCCACACGCCCCGCCCCTCGCTCTCCGCGGACACCTCCCACGTCATGTCCGCGCCCGGCAGCGACGACTCGTCGGTACCCAGGTTTATCCTGCACATAGATTTATGATTGAATAATGAGAAAACTGACTAGATATATCTAAATCTTTTTTTTGCTTGACATGTTAATAGCAGCTTTTTAGGGCGGGACAGCAATATTGCGCGACAAAAATGTGAAGGTCATTTCGAGCTGTTTCGTTGTGGAAAATACAACTATCAACACGAGGGGTTTGGAGAAATAGCTGCCGCTAGATTCTAGATTCGACAAGGTAACCAGTATTCGCATATTTAACGTCATCTAATAGCGAAGTAGTGACCGAATATTGTCAATACAAATATTCGAAAGTTTTTTTAACGGTAGAGCTGCCTTTGCATTTGTTCTTATTCTAATACAAAAGGTACACTGACCTCTATTACACAAGTACGCTGTATAATGGAGGTCAGTGAAAAGGTATTATACCGCAAAAGTCTGGAATCTAGATTTGATGACAATAAAACTTAGCAAATAACATACTTGGCAGTCCTCTCGGCGGCGTAGAGCGTGTTCATGTTTGGCACCTGATTGTTCTTGACTGTGTCGAGCACGAATATGTATCCTCGCTTCATCGGCCCCAGTATGAGCGCCCACATGCTGCGTGACGAGTTGGGAGCCGAGTGCTGGTACAGGAATATGTGCTTTACGGCCGGCACGCCGTTCTGGAAAAAGATACACGCATGAAGGTATGTGCATACGCACTACACATGTTAAAATTGATTTATACTTAGTTTTTTGACCAACAAATAATTACTCGCCAATCTAGTGCCCGTGCGGCGAGTTTGCAGTCAAACCAGTAAAATGGAAAATGTTATTTACAAGGCAAATTTTAGGCACATTATCCAAACTTATCACCTCTGTTTTGAAGGCAAGGTTGTGTTAAAAAATGTCTATCGGTCATATAATATTATTTTATTGCTAACTATTGCGGCGACGAAATATATATATAATAAAACTTGAGACACGTGTATTATTTCTTTATGACTTGAGAGGTGTCAAGAATGTCAAGGGACACCCGGATGGAACTAAGTTATAAAAAAAACGCCATCTAGTTGACGCCCAGGAATACTATCAACGCCGTCTGGACTGCCCCTACTTCGCAGGTACTAAGAGTGTCGGCCGACAATTTTGTGTCATGTCGTTACAACTTTTTCCGTCCAGCCCCCTTTCGCAACGCGCGATAAGGAACTTCGTTCCAAAAATTTGTAACTTACTTGACTCTGTAGGTACGATTGGTGTGCCACACTTTTGAACTGTAACTGGTCTAGTGTAAACGAATCTGTGTTGTTGGGACCGAACTGGATGATTCTGAAAGAAATTATACAGTTTGTAAAGCAGGCTTCTACTGTCGTAATCGAAACACTAGGCCATCTAAACTTTTGTACTCAGAAATACGTACAATTGACACATCCTTATCTCTTTCACTCGTGCATTTATGCAGCCAAGCGAAAGAAGACATTATACTCTTATATTTGCAGCGTGAGTGAATGAGAATAAGACATGATAAGTCAATCAAGTGATTTCCGATTTTTTGGGTTTTGTATAACTGTGCGACGTGCGTATGGGCAAAGTAAGAAGTACGGCGAAACATATACCAGCTACCTTATCGGCGGTAGGTATCATGTAGGAGTATGTTGATATTTTTTTTCTAAGCAATTTAGACATATATTTATATACTTTTTTAGTTGTGACATTACCTTCTAGCCTCCTGCGGGTCGACGGCGCACACGCAGCCCAGCTGCATGAGAACTCTGAACTCCAGGCTCATCTGCGTCTCGTATATGCCCTCGATCTCCGGCGCTGATAGCTCACTCATCAGCTCTCTGTGAAACAAAGTATAGGACTGCGTTAACACCTAACTGACTGTCAGCCGCCAAACGTGAGCAAGCGTTACTTTAATCACTATATTATGTCCGAAGCAAAAGCGAAATGATAATATTTTGAGCAATAATTTCTACGTTTCTTACATTTGAACGAACAGATTTTGATGCAATTTGTTTGAGGGTCTACAATAACGAATATGTTATTTTATATTTAAAAAAAACTGTTGGATTTACTTGAGGGTACCGCGAGCGAAAGCTCTTCCATAACACTAGTGCAATTTACGTCAGTTCTCCATTAAGTATGTTTACTCACTGCTGTCGCTCGCGGAACAGCGGCTCGGGCACAGTATACTGGTACAGGTGGGGGGCGGGGCGCGCACGCGGTAGGACACGCCCGCAGCGCCGCCAGTGCGGCCCGCGCTCCGCCGCACGCGCGCTCACGCGGTTCACGTAGAACACGCGCGGCACTGTCAACTTGATCTGATGAAGCTCTGTACCCACCAGCGCCCATAGACGGAATAGACCCGGCTCACCCGTTTCTGCCACCTAGAACATTTGAAATTTCTAAAAATCACGACTCAAACACCTTATGCCTAGTTTTCAGATAGGAATTTATGTATACACTTGCAGTATAAACATCAACCGATCGTCAACGCTGTTGAAAAGATTAGACTAATTTCGCTATTTGTCGTTGTAACTTTCTGGTTTGTGTACCTGTATAATTTGCCACGGTGTGTTGAGCAACGTCCGCTGCGCCCGGCGTATGAACCCGCCCAGCGTGTGCGTCGGACCCATACTTTTAGGCAGTATAACATCGTTATCAGTTTTGCCTGAAAATAAATACATTTTGTAGCTTTCATTTAAAACTTAATTAGGTTAAAGTTGAAATAAATTTTACCTCGCTTGTTTCTGTTCCGAAGACCTCGTCTCTCCATTTGCCACATCCATTTCTTCTTCTGGAATACTATCCACGCTTTATGTTCCTCCTGCAAGAATTAAGCATATTTAAAAATTATAATCCAGTTAAAATACTTATACAATTTGATCCTTATTATTATTTAAAGAGGTATTCATCGAGTTAGACTTTAGCGAACTTTATAAATCACAGCTATCACGAGACGTCAGGCCTATGTGTGTGTTTGTCGACTACATCTGTGTATAATAATCATTGCCCATTGGACTTTTATCTAGTTATCACTAATGTAAGGACAACTAACCTTAGTAGTACCAAAGGGCGGGGGCGGACCGAGCGCCTCGCGCCACGTGGCGGCCTCAGGGGGCGGGGACTCCTCGCGTTTGCGTTTCGCCGTGTGCACTAGCGGCCTGATCACGGCAGTGGACGGCTCCTTGCCTATGTCCTCTATGTCCACGTCTACTAGCTAGGAAACAACAAAAAATAAGTTTGGCAAGCTTATCTGTTATTTAATTTTACAAGATAACCTCAAAATTTTAGTTTGCCTAAATGATTGACAATAAATGAGGAACTGATTTCATCATAAGTGGTTTTTAATCTTGGTTGTTACTTACCTTGGTTCTTCTTTTAGGAAGCCGCATAAAAATTAATATAAGTATTAAATATAGATAAAATAAAGTAATATTTAAAGCACACACGCAATATGAGATCTATCCATTGAGCTATTTAGTTACTTGTCTTTTTAGCTATCTCGTTTCCAGAGGTACGATAGCATTTTTTTGCCGCGAATAGAAAGAGAATCCCTACCGTAAACGCCAACAAAATGTATGCGATTTAACATAGGCATCGCTTCGCTAGCGAATACTAATGTCAAATAATACATTTTGTTGGCGTTTACGATAATCGCTTGCCACTTGTCTAGGCCCTCAGTTAAGACAAACTATAGACTCTTTTATTATATTTTATTATATGACCTTACCACTGAATCTCCATTGATTTCAGTACCATCATCAACTTCGGCGACCTCCTTGGGTTTGGCGGAGAACATGTCAGTGATTTTCCTTGTTTTGTACTTGTCTGTCTTAGCCAGCATCTTCTTGTGAAGCCAGTCCGGGTATTGGACTCGCGGTACTGGGTTGTCTAACTGCATTAAAGGTATAAAATTATCATATATTTTGATGATCATGATTTATTGGCTATTTAAATGATTTCATACATTTTACTTACCCCGATATTGGATCGGCGTCCGACACCGATATCGGATCGGATAATGTGAAAACGCCCTCAGGGCCTATCGTGTCAAACTGCTGTCATATGTCACGACTCACGATATAGCTGTCATGTGTCAGCATTGTGCTCCGCTGAGTCGGATCACGTGATTATACTCTGCATTTAAAAACAGGGGCCTATCAGCACTTACCCCTTGCATAGCAGCCGGTATAGTAATAATCTTCTGTATGGCCCCACTGAGCCGCTCTATATAGTAGGGCCAGTCCAGCACATCTCGTATATCAACGTCATCAGCGACGCTCGGGTCGCGCAGCCAGCGCCGCAGGTGGTGTCTCCTAACGCTCGCCGCACATTGGAAGATCGCGAGCGGTACCGCCCGCTCGGTCACCGGCGCGCCCTCAGGCTTGCGGGATATTATGAACCTTGATAGGGGGGGATAAGGTGTATTATATCGCATCTATCTAGAAGCTTCTCGTACAATAAGAGAACCTTGAGATTACATTGAGATTTAACTGTATATTGTATCTGGTGTTTATGTGCATGATGGAAGAGACTGGTCTCCACGACACAGGGAATCCTAGTGCGGAGATCAGTGATTGTGTAAGATTAGCGTGTAGAAAAAATGGTAAGTGAAAATAAAGATTTGTTTATTTGTTCAAATACATAAGGATGACAATCGTATCATATGTTCAGAGTCCGGATAATGTATCCCAAAGTAAGATATTCTGGGTGCACGGTAGTGCCCTCGCCAAAACGAGCTAAGCGAAGCTCAAGGGCACTACCTACCTTTTCTGGATATTATGTATTATGGAGAATGAACATGAATGAATAAGATGAAAAAATTAGTAGTTAACTAACTTGGAATTAAATAGGATCATTCGTGTCCGCACCATAAAGGTAATATACCTATCGGAATAGAGAAACAATCCCGAGCTGTCAAGCTTAACCAAAATTTGATTTACATCTGTGTATACAATTATGTTTACGTGTGCGTGTCAGTGATGTACAAACATCTTGTAATTCGACAAAATATCGATCATGGAATAATAATTGTAAGATTGTAAAAATAATAAAATGGGATAGAATAAAACTGCATAGATATATAATAAAATTGTACTTAATTTTGAAGTAAAATATGACTTTTCTTCAAAATGCTTGCTGCATAATTAAGTATGCATGAATTTTTCTTCAGAGTCCAGTTTGGACGGTTAATTATTTTAAGCCATGAATTTCTGGTATCCAGGTCAGCAGGAAATCTGAAAAATTGGCCAAGTGTGAGTCGGACTCGCGCATGAAGGGTGACCGGTTTCAACCGAGCATTTTCTAAAACCCGGCACGATACGACACGACATGTCATGACACGATTCGACACGACAGGTTACGTCACGTCACATCAGTACACGACACGACACGACTTCACTAGACCCTAATAATTTTCAATTCACTCTCAATGAGCCCTTTTGTATTTTGATGCCCATCTTGCAGAAGTGCTTTTAACCATTCCCCTATCTTGGATGAGCAGCCATATTGGATGTAGAATGACATTACATCTGTGGAAATTCATCATCACCTGTGAAATGAATATTTGTCCGGGTTTTTTCGATGTGTGGTACCACAGTCAATCCTCGACCATGTAACCATGTTTCTAGAGCAGTATTTCTAAAAAATATTCATTATTTAACTTAAAATCACAATTTTTCTATGAGCTCAAATTGACAACGATCGGCACAGGGTCAGACAGATTGTCAAACAGATGAAAAAAAAGCTATGTAACCTCAAATCACGCTTCTCTTTCTACCACGCAGTGTTACTGATAGTGACATCTCGCTTGCTCAGGCCTTTGTTTCCCTATTCCGATAGGTATAATAACTTTATGGTCCGCACACAAGCACGCAATTTCTTAGTGCAAACGTATACGGCTATACGCATTCATCCTCCTTACCATCGTAAGTAGTATTAACATTTACAAATGATGTCTAAAAGACAAATCCAATTTTTATTTTTACCTGCACGCTAACCCCGCGTCCTTCACCATCTGATCACCTAGAAACTCTGCCAATCGTTTCGCCGTAGATATAGATGTTGACTTCTGCCCACCATAGTCTTCTAACTTCTTGGACATACTTCTATTCTCTGAGATGAGCTCGAATAGTTCTGAGTCGGGCATATTGGCGCCTCTACTATAAAGCACATCCAGCCAGTAATCCGCAACTTTTGCTACCGCACTGTAGCATGATTTTAAATCGTTGCCTTTCAGAAAAGCCTCGAATACTGAAGACTGGAATATCTTGATTAGTTGCAGCTCACCGCGACGTTTTACTTCGAATCCTGTGAAAAACATTTTTTTAAGTTGTGGCTTGAAATAAACAGCCACAATGTAAGGTCCACTAGTATCTGTATGGGTTAAAGTTTAACGTTTAGTGAAACGTCACGATCTCATAAGAGAGAGAGGTCATTATAATTACGAAGGAGAGGCATAATATTTTAGTTCTTAACACAGGTATGACAATATTATACAGGATTATTTTTTCACCAGTACAATAAATCAACATACGTAATAGTTGTCAAAAATAAAAAATACTAGCGATTTTTGTTACTACCCCTTTGGACCAAAAAAACAAAAATTTATTTACTTACCCGCTAAACTACAAAAAAATGTGGATGCATTACGCATTTGAGGCAACTCGTGCGCGCGCGGCCTATGGCGCGGCCGATCGCTTACCTCACCCCGCCGCCCCCTACCTCATACCGCACCCGTTGTCGCCTTGTAACTAATGCGCCCAAGCGGTATTAGATTGGATAAAGGATAAATTAATTAAAATGAAAAAACAAAATTATTTGTGAAATATACTCTATTATCGATACCAATGACGTGGTAAAATTTATTGTACTGGTGAAAAAATAATCCCGTATTGACGATATTGTAGGCAACAAACAGAATTACATCTATCAGTAATCACTACAACTTTAACTATATCTTTACAATATAAACAACACAAACCTTTCAACTCAGCCAAAGATCCATCAAAGTTGAACACAGCGTATCGTTTCTTTAGCTTCTTTCCCTCTTCTTTCGACGCAGGCAGCACCATTGCCAGGTACGGACCGTCCACTTCAAAGAAGATGGAGTTCTCTGACCGCTGCTCATATTTCTTCGTCTCTGGATCAACTAGCTCGTAGTATTGGTCGTTTGTGAAGTGATCCTACAAATGAATCTAGATTAAAAAGTGCAGCTGTGCAGTCTGTTCGTCTGTTATCAAGTCCCATGTAGCGAATTGAAATCTCAGTAATAGGAATTAACTCAGATATGAAGATCTTAATTGAGATCTTAACAGTAAAATTAACTCTATCCTTTCTTGTTTTCAACACACGAAACGCGTAAATTCTTCAATAGAGTATTGTTCTTTATAGCTGTGTTTGTAAGTACCTTGGGTTTTATCGTTAAAAACTCTATTACAGTTTTGAGTGGCATGTTTTATATTAATTTTTATACTGTTACGCCCTTGGAAAGCCACAAATAACAAATAACACTAACCTTGACCATGGCATTGAGCACGGCGTTAGGGAAGGAGACATTGATCTTGGTCTTCTTGTGATGTGTCGTGTGGACCGTCACGTTCTCCGGGAAAGAAGACGGCAGGATGCACCAAATACCTGCGATAGTTTAATTGGTTTTATTTACTCGTCGAAAATTATTACTATGAAAATATTGCTGACTCAATTCTAACTTGACTAACAGTAAGGCAAATTAAACTGTCAATTTATAATTGCAAATATTTATATTATAAAGTCACAATAATATGTGACTTGAATCTAAATCTTCTCCGATATTAGATCGAAGGACTAGATGTCTAAGCTTTAGATGCAGATGACAGCACGTGACAGCGGCGCGTGCGAGTTTGCGGTCGTACCGCACGTCCGCACGACGCGACATTCGTCGTGTGAATTGTTTTATGTCCTATAAAATATCATGTATTAAGCAGCGGCTGTCGGTCGCGGGTAGAGATCGCGTGCTGTGTGCTGCTAGAATCGGAAGGCTACCTTTACGTTTGGGCAGCAATCCTGAGGGATTCAATATTAATAAGGTCTATTTTTGCTTAGCAGGACATGTCAAATCAGCCATCACATACCGTCAATGTCGAGCTCGAGCGGGCGGCCAACTTGCTCGATGATCTCGCGCGCCTTCATGATGATGTTGGCGCCGGTGTAGCACACGATGCCCGCCATCTCCATGCTGTGCCAGCGGGCTCTGGCAATATATACACTAGTTATCACATACCGTCAGTGTCGAGCTCGAGCGGGCGGCCAACTTGCTCGATGATCTCGCGCGCCTTCATGATGATGTTGGCGCCGGTGTAGCACACGATGCCCGCCATCTCCATGCTGTGCCAGCGGGCTCTGGCAATATATACACTAGTCATCACATACCGTCAGTGTCGAGCTCGAGCGGGCGGCCAACTTGCTCGATGATCTCGCGCGCCTTCATGATGATGTTGGCGCCGGTGTAGCACACGATGCCCGCCATCTCCATGCTGTGCCAGCGGGCTCTGGCAATATATACACTAGTCATCACATACCGTCAGTGTCGAGCTCGAGCGGGCGGCCAACTTGCTCGATGATCTCGCGCGCCTTCATGATGATGTTGACACCGGTGTAGCACACGATGCCCGCCATCTCCATGCTGTGCCAGCGGGCTCTGGGAACTATACACTAGTCATCACATACCGTCAGTGTCGAGCTCGAGCGGGCGGCCAACTTGCTCGATGATCTCGCGCGCCTTCATGATGATGTTGGCGCCGGTGTAGCACACGATGCCCGCCATCTCCATGCTGTGCCAGCGGGCTCTGGGAACTATACACTAGTCATCACATACCGTCAGTGTCGAGCTCGAGCGGGCGGCCAACTTGCTCGATGATCTCGCGCGCCTTCATGATGATGTTGACACCGGTGTAGCACACGATGCCCGCCATCTCCATGCTGTGCCAGCGGGCTCTGGCAATATATACACTAGTCATCACATACCGTCAGTGTCGAGCTCGAGCGGGCGGCCAACTTGCTCGATGATCTCGCGCGCCTTCATGATGATGTTGACACCGGTGTAGCACACGATGCCCGCCATCTCCATGCTGTGCCAGCGGGCTCTGGCAATATATACACTAGTCATCACATACCGTCAGTGTCGAGCTCGAGCGGGCGGCCAACTTGCTCGATGATCTCGCGCGCCTTCATGATGATGTTGGCGCCGGTGTAGCACACGATGCCCGCCATCTCCATGCTGTGCCAGCGGGCTCTGGGAACTATACACTAGTCATCACATACCGTCAGTGTCGAGCTCGAGCGGGCGGCCAACTTGCTCGATGATCTCGCGCGCCTTCATGATGATGTTGACACCGGTGTAGCACACGATGCCCGCCATCTCCATGCTGTGCCAGCGGGCTCTGGCAATATATACACTAGTCATCACATACCGTCAGTGTCGAGCTCGAGCGGGCGGCCAACTTGCTCGATGATCTCGCGCGCCTTCATGATGATGTTGGCGCCGGTGTAGCACACGATGCCCGCCATCTCCATGCTGTGCCAGCGGGCTCTGGGAACTATACACTAGTCATCACATACCGTCAGTGTCGAGCTCGAGCGGGCGGCCAACTTGCTCGATGATCTCGCGCGCCTTCATGATGATGTTGGCGCCGGTGTAGCACACGATGCCCGCCATCTCCATGCTGTGCCAGCGGGCTCTGGGAACTATACACTAGTCATCACATACCGTCAGTGTCGAGCTCGAGCGGGCGGCCAACTTGCTCGATGATCTCGCGCGCCTTCATGATGATGTTGACACCGGTGTAGCACACGATGCCCGCCATCTCCATGCTGTGCCAGCGGGCTCTGGGAACTATACACTAGTCATCACATACCGTCAGTGTCGAGCTCGAGCGGGCGGCCAACTTGCTCGATGATCTCGCGCGCCTTCATGATGATGTTGGCGCCGGTGTAGCACACGATGCCCGCCATCTCCATGCTGTGCCAGCGGGCTCTGGGAACTATACACTAGTCATCACATACCGTCAGTGTCGAGCTCGAGCGGGCGGCCAACTTGCTCGATGATCTCGCGCGCCTTCATGATGATGTTGACACCGGTGTAGCACACGATGCCCGCCATCTCCATGCTGTGCCAGCGGGCTCTGGCAATATATACACTAGTCATCACATACCGTCAGTGTCGAGCTCGAGCGGGCGGCCAACTTGCTCGATGATCTCGCGCGCCTTCATGATGATGTTGACACCGGTGTAGCACACGATGCCCGCCATCTCCATGCTGTGCCAGCGGGCTCTGGCAATATATACACTAGTCATCACATACCGTCAGTGTCGAGCTCGAGCGGGCGGCCAACTTGCTCGATGATCTCGCGCGCCTTCATGATGATGTTGGCGCCGGTGTAGCACACGATGCCCGCCATCTCCATGCTGTGCCAGCGGGCTCTGGGAACTATACACTAGTCATCACATACCGTCAGTGTCGAGCTCGAGCGGGCGGCCAACTTGCTCGATGATCTCGCGCGCCTTCATGATGATGTTGACACCGGTGTAGCACACGATGCCCGCCATCTCCATGCTGTGCCAGCGGGCTCTGGCAATATATACACTAGTCATCACATACCGTCAGTGTCGAGCTCGAGCGGGCGGCCAACTTGCTCGATGATCTCGCGCGCCTTCATGATGATGTTGACACCGGTGTAGCACACGATGCCCGCCATCTCCATGCTGTGCCAGCGGGCTCTGGCAATATATACACTAGTCATCACATACCGTCAGTGTCGAGCTCGAGCGGGCGGCCAACTTGCTCGATGATCTCGCGCGCCTTCATGATGATGTTGGCGCCGGTGTAGCACACGATGCCCGCCATCTCCATGCTGTGCCAGCGGGCTCTGGCAATATATACACTAGTCATCACATACCGTCAGTGTCGAGCTCGAGCGGGCGGCCAACTTGCTCGATGATCTCGCGCGCCTTCATGATGATGTTGACACCGGTGTAGCACACGATGCCCGCCATCTCCATGCTGTGCCAGCGGGCTCTGGCAATATATACACTAGTCATCACATACCGTCAGTGTCGAGCTCGAGCGGGCGGCCAACTTGCTCGATGATCTCGCGCGCCTTCATGATGATGTTGACACCGGTGTAGCACACGATGCCCGCCATCTCCATGCTGTGCCAGCGGGCTCTGGCAATATATACACTAGTCATCACATACCGTCAGTGTCGAGCTCGAGCGGGCGGCCAACTTGCTCGATGATCTCGCGCGCCTTCATGATGATGTTGGCGCCGGTGTAGCACACGATGCCCGCCATCTCCATGCTGTGCCAGCGGGCTCTGGCAATATATACACTAGTTATCACATACCGTCAGTGTCGAGCTCGAGCGGGCGGCCAACTTGCTCGATGATCTCGCGCGCCTTCATGATGATGTTGGCGCCGGTGTAGCACACGATGCCCGCCATCTCCATGCTGTGCCAGCGGGCTCTGGGAATTATATGCTAGTTTTAGAGCTAAAATACGCCTATAATAGATCTTCCAAGCGAGCGAGATGATATGAGTGGTCAGACCGAAGCCCACGTAATTTGATTTCAGCTGTCGTATATATACCGACGCACCGAAAACTTCGATAGCGCGATACAGGACTATAGCGTTAGTTGTACCGCCACAGTATCCTGCGGCTGGATAAGTTTTTTGACTTTTTACATTATTAAGAAAACCTTCTCGAACTCGGTACGGCACATTAAAAGCAATTTGTTCCATGGTTCAAGTGATAGGCCTGACCGGACCAAACTGGCTTTTGGCTTTTCGTCTCATCCAGATAATTTCAAAATTTACAGACAGAAGTGTCTGTCCAAAATCATGACAGCGTTGTTGCGTCAACGTACTTTTTCATAACGCGACCTTGAAATACTCTCAATATATAAATAAGTTTCACTTCATCTTACCCGCGCCTCATGACGTATCCGTAGAAGGAGTTGAGGATGCACTTGTGCGCGAGCTGCAACGAGTCGTAGAGCACCTCGCGGGACCGCGCCGACTTCACCTCGGCCGCGTCGCCGCCGCGCACCGCCGCCGCCACTAGCGCCTTCGCTTGTTTGTTGAGAGCCTTGTACTCGTAGCGACGGTCTCTGAGAATGGGAGGATGGTAGGCTATATTTTTATAACTAGTGGTCCGCCCCGGCTCCGTCCGTAGTACATATTGTATAGCCTATAACACTCAGGGTCATCTTAGCTATATATTAATAAAATAATTTTTGAAATCGGTCCAGTAGTTCCTGAGATTACCGCGTTCAAACAAACAAACAAACTCCTCAGCTTTATAATATTAATTAATATACTATAGTATATTATACTTATATATAAAATTCTCGTGTCACAATGTTAGTCAGCGAACTCCTCCGAAACGGCTTTACTGATTTTTACCAAATTTTATATGCATATTCAGTAGGTCTGAGAATCGGCTACTGTGTACTTTATATATACGGTATTGATAAGTGCATACTGCATTTGTTGAATAATAAATTATTACAACCTGAGACTGACGGCGACCATTGTTTATGTGACGGGATAGCGATCGACATTGCCATGGCGATATACTAATTTAGTCACTTCAATAAAATAATATGGGCGAAATCTAGGCGAAATACTTTATATTATGGCAATGTAATGTTTGCCGGGACAGCTAGTATAGTATAGAATATAGATGGTAAGTGAAATGTTTTAGCGGTTTTTAGTTTAATAAACTAAGTAACACGTGACGAGTTGACTGGCTAATTTAATCAGATGGCTGTAACTAAGCGGTTCTTAGCTTTTCAAATCTTCTGCATATTTTCAATATATGTATTTGTGTAAGGTAATGATGCATACTTCTATAGCTAAACATTTCTCTACGGAAAAGAAACATAGCCGTGTCATGTGTGGATGATTTCGAACTATTATATCAAAGTAGTTCAAAAACCATCAAATGCCTAAGTAATAGTTACATTTTAGTCTCAATTATGTGAACTTCTAAAATCATCACCTGAAAGCTCTGACTGTGTCGACATAGAAGGAGTTCTCCTTCTGGCATATGGTGGTCTTCCGAACCTCGGTTCTCGTCACTTTGGTTTTCTTGTACGCCACCTTACAGTAGTCCGCCAAACGTTTCTTCTCGTATGCCGCCTAAAAAAAGTCACAAAGTGTATTTAAACTTTTTTGAGTACAGTAATCAATTCTTGTTGTAAAACCGTAATAAAACGTTACTAATAAGCGACTTCTAGCATTTCCGTTTTGGTATCAAAGCCAACATCACACGTTGCTGCTAGTTAATTTTCTCTACGAAAGTATAAAAGTATACCTATTGCCTGACTAGCTTTGCCACGGTAAAGATAATCAACACTGGCCTGGCTGGCTGATTGAAGTAGCATTTTAAAACAGTTTTATAACTTATAAGCTTGCGTATCGAAAACCCTAATTTATGTCTAAACTCTAAGGAGTTTAGACATAAATGAGGGTTTTCGGTATAACATATTTTACCACCAGCCACCAGGACGGTAGGGTCTTTCATGACAGCTGTATCGTAACATGTTACGTTACCTGTTCCTCCTTGGGCAGCGAGTGGAACGCGCGCGGCGGTCCGCCGGGGTGCAGCGGCGGGAACTTCTCCGTCTCCAGCTGCTGCTGGATGCGCTGGTACTCGCTGCGCGTCGCCGGCACTGACAGAGTGTTACGTTACTTCGAGACTACAAGACTGCAGATGATTTTTATACTAGCACATTAGTGACATTTGTTTTCATTGTAGACTACACGAATCGATGTTTGCAAAAGTATTTTCTTTATAAAATTACTTACACAGTCGCATTAACGCGGCATGTACAAGTTTGCTTGTACGCATTCTTGCGTACAAACTTCTAAAAATTTGCCTGCATGTAAAGTGTAGCTAGCGTGAAAATTACATACACATTTAGCCGCGTACTGACCAAGCGAGCAGCCTCGCGAGGTTCGGGCCGCGGCACGCTCGGGCGAGGCAGCGCGTGCGTTGACCTCGGGCGAGGCACGTCTTGACCGACCGAGGATTTGCCTCGCGAGGCTGCTCGCTCAATCAGTACGCGGCTTTTAACGTGCAAGCTTCGTACACATTTGCGAGCATATTTGCGTACGCGGTTGCATCATTACGTATGCAATTACGTTCGCGTACACTTACGCACGTATCTACGAGCGTTTAAACTCACGAAAGTCACCGCGCCACAGCCACTCCATGTCGCGCTGGCAGGTGGCGCCGGGGCGGTTGTGTGCGCACGCCGCGCACGCACTCGGCCCGACCATCGCAGAAGGCTGTAGCCTGCACACATCAACAAGATTATGATCGCTAGTGAGTAGTGACAAGGAGAGTGAGAGGGTGTTTGACCACTTTCTGATAAGTGCCGGATAAGCTATCCACAACTTATCTGACAGATACTCCATCTGTCAAATAAGTTGTGAATAGCTTATCCAGCACTCATCAGGATGAGGTGAAACAGGGCCAGAGAAATAGAGTCAATAGAAATATCAATTGGTCAGGCGGGCACAAATACACTCCTAAAGGTACGCTTATACGGGCAACTAAAATTGCTCAATTCCAGTAAATTCTCGTCAACTATGACGTCACGACTACAATTAGCAATTTTCGGCAACAAGCAGCAATATTGCGGAATACAATTGCCTGGAATTTCCAAGCCCATACAGATATACGTCAATTCGTATCTGCGACATTGAGCGATAAGAAATATCTGGAGCAATTAGAAGCAATATCGCCGAAATAATTGCTGCAATTTTTTTAAATTGCTCCATATTGTTCCACTAATTGCTCCAGATCAGTCCATTCGTGTCGCCGAGCAATTATTGCTCGTGTAAGCGCATCTTTATACATACATAATAATTCTTTGTTACTATAATTATAATATATTTTACCTGTTCGTCAATATAATATTGGGGTACATAGCTCCGACGTCCAGATGGTATATAAGCGGGTTTTCGTCTCGTCGCGGATGGTCTTTCATGTGCTGCAATTTCTCCTTAATTTCAGCGCAAACTTCATCGAAATTCGTCACTAGATCCAAGGGTACCCCTTCTTCTACTTCTATCGCGTGTTTCATGGTCTTCTCTGTGTTTTCCATCAGCATATCTATGGCCGATGGTACTATTTTGAACTTGCATTTTATGTCTGCTCTGAAGACACCTAGTTAAACAAAAAGGATTATTTAATTTAGTGCAGTCTCTCCAAGGTATTTATTTTGTGATATTTCACTTATAATATAAATAAATGTAAATAAAGTGTATTTACAACTATGTTTCGCCAGCGGTTATAATCTGGGTAAGCTTCCGAAACTATATTACAAACTATACTAGTTTTGAGCTTGTAATATTATGTTGCCAATTAAACTTAAAGCCATAAGTTTTATAGAACCTTATGGACACACAATTAAGTTACTACAGAGAGCTACATGGAGTTTTTGGCGCGACAATGAGGCGTCACAAGGACGTAGAATCGAAGCAGCTGTCAATCATGATTCATGACAACCGTCAGCTTCAAATTTTGGAACGAAGTTCCTTATCGCGCGTGGCGAAAGGGGGCTAGACGGAAAAAGTTGTAACGACATCACACAAAAGTGTTGGTATATTACAACTAGAGCAAAAATGCTATAGTTGTAAGCCGTGCGGTAGCGCGTGCTTTTTTTTACTCTCTCTCTCCCTCTCTTTTTTTTTGCTTTGTTTTGTTGGTGTTGTTTGACAAACTCTCCCTCCTTTTACCTGACTCCAGCGCCTCGACGTGTCCGCCGACGTAGGTCTCGGCGTCGAGCACGTGACCGTCGGCCGTGAGTTTGTTGAGTGCGTCCACCTGCTTGTTGGGGAAGATGATGTTCGCGTGGAACGCCTCCACCATGAGCAGCGACTCGCATAGTGTACCGGAACCCTTGCGGAGGACCTGCGAATGGTAATGAGCTGCTGAGACAAGGACACATTTTTGCTATTGCACTCCTGTACTATCAGAACAACTTAATCATAAGCAGATGGCTGACCTACACACTTGATTCGATTTGATTGAGTTATTTATAATAATTAATGTTAGTCATGATCTGTCAGCTGGGCTGGACTTAAACCCAAAGTTCTCTTACAAACCGGCCAAATCACGTGGTTCTTTGATAGTACTTGAATACATTTTTGTAACATGCCAATGGTGATAATTTATTTTGCAGATTTAAGGTATTTTGCTGTTTAATTTCTACATGTTGCTTACCTCGTCAGGCTCCAGTGGTATAATAGTACACAGGGCAAATATGAACGGGTGCACATACTTCATGTACAGGTAGTAAGTTGCCACCGCATCTGATACAGAATAGTTAGACAGCACCTGAAAAATAATTTGAATGTTATGAAGTTACGAGTTAGTACATTAGTTAGTAGAGAGACCTGTATAATATAATTTCATTTACTTTAGGCGATAGAGAAATAAATGAGGACGCAATTGAGTGCAAACGATGAATGCGTTTACGTGCAAATTGCGTCTACGATTACATATGCATTTGCGTGCCAATTATGTATGCGTTAGCGTGCAAACGATCGTCCTTGCGTGCCAATTATGTACACGTTTATAAACAAATTACTTGCATATTCGTAAATTATGTATGTGTTTGCGTGCATGTGTTTTTTTTGTGTACTTAAGTATACATAAACAAGGTCAGTTCAATGCTTTTTACCTGCGGTTGTTCAGAAGCCATTCTGCACATGTCTTCAGGGTCAAGCTCGACAGGATCGTACCTCAGCTTAGCTTTAGCCACCGCCTTCAAACCTTGCGACCCCACTGGCAAATATGAATCTCTTTTCACCCAGCTATAAAAAATATATCACAATTTAGTTACCTATATTAATCGTCATTAATTTATTAATATAATAATTATGTTAAGTTATTGTTAAAAATCTCCTATTGTTAAAGTAATTACCATAAACAGTCCATGTGCATGGCCGGGCGACACGCATATGTGCCGTCTCTTGCATTGATCTTACTGAAGCCAATCTCTTGCTTCATGTCCAAGCCCAGTATGGCTGCACGAGCTTCGACAAATGGCCAGTCGAAGAAGTCACCTAAAAAAACAACCAGTAACATTTTAAATGATACTTTTACGATAAGTGTGAAATAGTACTTCTGTGATCCCCTTACCATTGTAAGTAACAAATATGTGAGGTTTGACATCCATTATGTGGTCAAAGAACTTTTGTATAAGAGCCAGTTCATTGCATTCATTAAATACAATAAATTGTCTGCAAAAAAAGGAAAACATATGAGAAACCACACCAACACTTCTTCAATATTTTTTGGCACCACAACAGACGTACCCTTCGAATTCTGGTTTCGGTGTGTACTCAAAGTCTTCAACATCAGTAGAAATTATTTCCCTGTTAGTTATTAAATAGCCCTGTCCGTCGATCATGTATGATATCATCATTATTTGATCAGTCTGTGAGTCGGGGAATTTCAGGGGCAACTTAGTTGTTTCAATATCAAATGCTAGTACAATGGGATCTGGACGCTCCAAAATGTCATCCCGTTTTGTGAATATTGGTGTCTCTGTGCCTCTGCTTTTAACTGTGTACCATGTACCGCAGAATATCTTCATGTCGATAGACACACGCACATGATATGAGACATCATGCTCCCTGTAAAATGACCAAATATTAAGCAAGTAGATGCAATAGAAGACTTTATTTCATTCAAACTTTGCTAAAAGAAATATAATGCAAGGCATGTCAAGGCAAGGCAGTATTTGATTTAATTAGATTATCACTACGAATAATAAAACCTAAGGAAACGTAACTCCCATACTAATACAGTTTTAAATTTGGTTCCATTCGAACTGTCATGTAACGTCAGCCTTTGTACCGCTCAAGGTCACCAAATATATGAAAAGTGAACCTAAGGTACACTTTTTTGACAAGTATTTTGGAGCATGTTTTTTGACGGAGTTACTCTTCCTTAGTTTTTATTATTCGTAGGATTATCATTATTTATTTTCCAAAGTCCTACACATATATTTCTAAACAAAAAATTAAGTTATAATATCAATATGTCCTGTTTTGGGTACCTGATATCCAATATATTTTCCATGTGGTCAGTTGTCTTCTTTGCATGTTCAATAGCTGCTGCACTTGTTAATGCATTTGTCAACATCTCAGCATATATTGTGTCTTTCTTCTCTCTTTCCTTATTCTTATTTGCTGCTGTTAAGAGTTCCTTCCTGACTTTGGACATGTCGTTTTGTGATATAAAGGACAGTTTTATGTATGTTTGCTTTATGCCTGATAAATGATTTAACTGCAAAAATAATATACATTGATGGTATGTTATTCTTTTCTATGACAAAGATAACATTATGATTTATGACTAAGTAATTTAGCCAAACATGTGGTATTAGAATAGTATTATGGCTTCAGCCTTAATTGAATTTTGTGGTGACAGAAGGTGAATGGAGCACAAGCTGGCTGCCATAACTTTCACAGTTGCATGTTTGTACTAAGCAAGATTTAAGCTTAAATCAATAAACATTTATGTTTTGACCAGCCCATCATATAAGAACCTACTAACCAGATCTAAATCTTCCTTTTCAACAAGTTCAATCTTTTGTATTGTATTTGCATATTTCTTTGACAAATATTGGATCACTTCCTGCTCACATTCCTTTCTAGCGAGAATGAAGAAGTATGGTTGGAATGTAAGAGATATTTTAAACCGTGAGCCATCCATTTCTATAAAATAATAGTCCACAGCTGCTACCAGCCTTTTGTCTTCATCGAGTATTTCTGTCTGAAAATTTTCAAGCAAAAATATTTCAAGCGGAGATGTTGGTTATGTGCGATAGACATGTTGTTATACTAAGATGAACTTTAAGAAAGACAATATTAATTACCGTATGCATGTTCATTAAATATCCAGTACGTTCTTTGTTGTCTCGGACCCTTTCGAACCCATATTTTAAGTCAATTTTGTCATTGTCTAGGGCTATCCGTATCCGTGATTCTGATGATTCTTCCCTGTTTTGAGCAAACAGTATAAAGTATTCGTTTAGTGATTAGTCACTGTCCACAATTAATAAAACTTCAAATTATTGCAGAATACTTACTTCGTACCAGAAGATGGTCCAGCATCCCTTCTGTTATATTCATTTTTGTCATTTCTGAACTTGCCGGTATTTTGTAGAACCATGATGTCACAACATTAGAATTTGGTGATGTTTTAACCGAGTAATAATGTGATATATTTATGTAATAATTACTTTTGAATTAAAAATTATCTTCATACAAGTTTCACAGTTTTTACGTGTTTTCTATTTTTGATCGATTTGACAGCAACAGCTGAGCTTGACAAACTGTATTTTCGCGCCAAATTTTATTTTTTAATTCTAAATAAGGCTAAAGGCGCTAAAGCGTCGGGTGTACTGTGTACAACCCAAAACAGGAATAGAGCGAGATGCAATAATAAGCTAATAGCTATTGTCGTGTGGTAACTGGTAGCGGGTGATCGGGTGATACAGTAAATCGGTTCGCCACTGTTTCGCAGTTTGGACTTTGCAGCGTCCTCGGCCCTCGCCCGTTGGTGTAGGATAGAGCCTCATTGCTTTATACACTTCTAGAAACTAGAAAGAATCATCAATCAAGATTTCCTTAAAGGGTCCATTCATTATTCTGCATTGCAGTCCGCCGTGCAGACTGCAGGCCTGCAACACCAACACCATCCTGCATAAGCCGGCGGACTGCACGGCGGCTTATGCAGGATAGTGAATGGTGTCACCACAATAGACATAACTACCACTGTCAGGTGTTGCAACTTGCGGACTGCATTGTAGGATAGTGAATGGACCGTTTTACCAAGCACCTCACACGGAAGAAGATTTATTGTCAAACTTTATCAATGACATTGACATTGACAAAATGCAATATGTCAAACTGAAAAATGCAATATGGTGCCGCTTACAAATATATAATAATAATCTGTGGTGCCGCTTTGCCGCAAAACTCAAGAATTTATTAGTTTGTAATACTTTTGGAGGTAAATTAATTAGACAATGGCTCAACGATGTAACGGGTTTGAAGACGTTTCAAGGTATGGCGATATTAATGTTTCCAAGCACCTGGCAGATTTTGAAAAACTACGTGTTTCTGCCTTAAAAAACGCTGCAGAAATAAGTCATCTAGTAACAGAAGTAACAATAGGACCTAACAGAACTGAAAAACCGAAAAAGGAGAACATGGCCCCTGTAGATAGTACCAAAATATCAGATTTAATTGTCGACAAAATCGGCGAAGATCTCCGCTACACGTTACGTTTAAAAAAATGTGAAGCTCAATTGCAGGAGAATTCTGAAGATTTATTCAAAAACTTAGTTGAAAAAGTGATCACTGCCTATACAGATTCAACACACAGGTACTGGAAAAAACAGAGTGATAAATGGAAAGGAAAATCATTAGAATTAAGAGCAAAAAAACTACAGATGGCGAAGCAATTGCAAGAAAACGACAATCTTAATATTTTAGAAAAAACAAAATTAGATGAGAAAAAGTGTCAAATGATAAATTCCCAGACTATTGAAAACATGAATAGAATATTAGATGAACAGAACAAAGCAACAGCACGCTTCGCAGCAATAACGGACAGCTATACAAAAGTCTGCTTTTGTTATAATGAAATATTGAAACTGGCTCAAAATGACACAGTAGCTAAACAAGTATTTGAGAAATATCTGGAAGAGATAAACAATGTCATTGCCAATATTAAGAGCATCATGGACTTCTGTGAAAATGCCACCATATCAGAACAAGAAGTTTCTCAGGCTGAGGTAGAATATAAAAACATTAATAAAATTAAACTTAGTATTTTGAAGGACATAGAAGCTGTTCGGAAACAAGAGCAACTGTTGCGTCAAAAGAAAGAGGATGAGGTCAAAAAACAATTAGAAGAGCAAAGGATAAAACAAGAAAGTGCAGCACAATCTGCTAAGCTCCAAATGGAAGAAAGTAAAAAAATGCATCAAACATTTTATTCTGAAAAAAATTATGCATATTACATTGAACTTGATAGCTTCCTAAATAATTATGAACTCAAATATAAGAACCTTTTAGAAAATGCTAGTTTGAAAAAGTTTAGGTTTGATTGTCAGAAAGCTGTGAACACTCCCGTCAATGCTTTGTCGTCAGTCAGCGGCACTCATATAAGGGACAAATACACAAAGTTAGCTAAATTACTAAATGGTGAACAAGTTCAAGTGCTGGACACATATGTAAACGCATCTGAAAATCCCCAGGGTGTATTTTATTGTACTGCCTTGTTGGCCAAGAAGATTGTAAGACAGGGAGAACTTTTGGTGTCCAGCAATCCAGAGGCAGCCTTTCCTCTTGCCGCCTTAACTGTAGCGCTGTGGTCACAATTCCCAGAATTTGGGAAATTACTAGAAGCATATTTCCACAGGTACTGTCCTTACCTAGTTCCGATGCTGCTACCACAAAAGGAAGGGCAGAGTGACAAGGACTTTTATATATCTAGAGGTTACACTTACAATGAAGAGGGTGTTGTTGAGAAACAAGATAAATTCCTAAGAAGAATGTCTGGTATATTTAGATTACGCAGTGCCATTTGGATTGCTAAAACACCCAGATTTTTAAATGCTGCGAACCCTAACGGCTTACGATATGGATGGCAATGGCTTGCATCTTTCATTAACTTAAAAGCAGAGCCAGATATTTGTGCAACATTAATCTTAGATTTCTTCACAGTTTGTGGCTCAGAGTTCTACAAAGTCTATGGAAATCAATGTGTAAAGATGATAAAAGTCATAAGCACAGAGTATATGGCAATACTTGGAAAGATTGATGAGGGTGGACCGAAGACGAGACTTGAGCTTTTCCTTCAGAATGTTTTAAAAACAGGCCACATAGAGCCTCCAAAAGGTCAACTGTCACAAAATACCTGGTAATGAAATTTTCCTTTTGCCAATTGTAATATTATACTGAATGAAGAAGTATTATTGAGAAAATGTAAAGTGGTGATTGTGAATTTTACATCACTATATTATGACATTAATAGAGCTATTAAGAAAACACTGGACAAAACAGAAGAAAATGTTGAATAATAGAAATATGACATAACTTTAAGAGAAGTTGCGGTTTTGTAAAAACTTTTAAGCATCAATTATGAAAAATATTCAATTTTTTAAATTATGTAATATAATGTTGATTGAAATTCAGCTTTATTATTTAATGCTTCAACTCCCAAGCGGCCACATGCTGCCACGATAATAATAGATAAGCTATTGTGTCTGGTTTTTCCACGATCAAGGTATTAATGACTGACGACCTCTGTGGCTCAGTTGGTGGGCTGTAATTGGTAGCTCAAGCCGGGGGTCGCGGGTTCGAATCCCGCCGACGGAACAAAAAGTTTTTAAAGTTCCTGGGTCATGGATGTGTATTAAATATGTGTATCATATAATAAAAATCTTAAGTACATATATGTATAGTATAAAATATTACGAGTATATATATTTCTGTTGTCTGGTACTCGTAACACAAGTCCTTCAGGTACTTACCACGGGGCCAGACTGACGTAGTGTGAAGCGTCCATAGATATTATTATTATTAATTCTGACTCTGTTAATAAAGATCAGAATTTCTGACCTTTATTAACCGACTTTATACTATGATAAAATAATTTTCTTAGAATGCTTAGTATTCATTGTAATTTGTAAGTAATAATAATAATTTCATTTACTGTTATTATAATTATCTAAAATACAATTTTCTTAAAAAATAAATTAAATATGAACTTCAGCCATCTAAGGCCCTGGATAACCCATTATTCATCTACTCCCAAGCGGCACCCGGGTGCTGCATAACAATTGAATATCTATTGTGTCTGCGATTCCCACGATCGATCGAGCTAATAATATTATAAAGAACTTACAGAGCTTACATAGTAACATACATACCTACTAATTTAAGTGTCCTATTGAAGATAACTTTTAAAAGGCAATATTGGGATGTTGGGGTGTTCCAGTTTGATTGCCTATTCAAAGTGATTGGAAAGCCTTTTTTCATTCGAATAATAATATTGTAATTTGTGATTGTGATGAGAAAATTAACATATTTTAAGAGAATGGTTTGTCACCTCTCTATTATGTTAATGTGGTGGTTATTGTAGTATGAATGAATGAATGAATAATTTGCATCCAATCTCCAATAATACAATATATAATACGCGTTTTAAACCTTTAACCGTCCTTTTCTTACGTAATACAGTTTAATTAAATGACCTGTGAGGCTGTGACCCTTAAGCTGCCACCATACTTATAAGTTACTAGCTGTTGCCCGCGACTCCGTCCGCGTGGACTTCAGCTTATATAGCGCGCGGTAGTTCCCGTTTCCATGTAAGCTACAGAGTTGCTTACGCGCGCGCGCGGTACGATTACTTCAAACTTCAAGAATCTTCTTAAAACTTCAAAATATAAATTTGCTAAAATTTCGTCATCCTCACCACCTCTTATAGAAACACGTTTGAGTAAGCGCTTGTGCGATGTAGGACGACGCACAGCGCCATCTATTATGATTTTTGGAACTAACTTAATTTGAACAAATTTACGTAATAAACACCCCCTTAGAACCCCTTTTTCCAGTTAAAAAGTAACCTTTTAGTATAGATTTACCAGCTGCAGGGCCGGTCATAATCTTCGCTACTGCGCACCCCCGCGCCGCCTTGGTAGCGCCCACTTCCAAACGGGCGTAAATCACAATTTTTAATTTCGTCATAACTTCTAAACCAAACGTCCAATTTTAATCGTTCAAAGACCAAATATTATCTACACAAACTGTACTTAGTGAGAAAATAATTCATTTTGATAAGGATTATCAGCGTGAGTAAAATAAATGCGTTTAAATATAGTAAAAAAATATCAAGACTTTAAATAAAAAAAATGGTTGTTGTGCCTCACTTGACATAGATAGGTATAGTGTGTCGCGGACATTTTTGTAGATATTTATAAGATCTACATTTACTTAGAACATTGTATGGTTCTATCTTTTATTGTTTAGGCAGCGTACGCAAAATAAGTAACTTTTCTGGTTGATTTTTTTCGCCTTGTGTCAGAAAAACCCAAATATTTTACGGAACTCTATATTTTTCAAAATAAAAAGTAGCCTATGCTACTCGTAAATAATGTAGCTTTCGAATGGTGAAAGAATTTTTAAAATCGGTCCAGTAGTTTTTGAGCCTATTCATTACAATTAAACAAACAAACAAAGTTTACCTCTTTATAATATTAGTATAGATAATATAGATTTGTTGCTGATGTATATTTATGTTATTTAACATTCAATAATGTAATTCAATCTCTTTATCTGCTGTGTATTTCGCTGTATACAAGGTAAGTAGGTATAGGTATTCAAAGACAGACAAATGAAGAATAATTATTTTGCATTGTACAGTCGGGATTATATTAAACTGTTCTTTGTCGCCTAGATTGAAAAGAAATATAAATTGTCTATAAAATGCTTACAGCTGACATTGACAGTCAGCTGTCAAAATTACAATTTACATTGTTACGATTCTCTGTTTCATTACTGATTTTTATATTTTGTGCATTTATCTAAATCCCGTCCTTTATTCTATAAGATTACACTGTAAAATAAACATAAATATGAGAAACTACGTGTTTTTTCTATAATCCTGCGATTACGCTAAGTTTACATCATTTATTGTACTTAAGTGGCAGTGCGTTCATTTTCAAAATGCCAGACGAAATGGATAATAAAACCATTAGAGACAGTTTATTCATGGCGAGGTATTCGGCATTCAGTCCGTATAGACTGATTCGTTGCGAGAATGGCTTCGAAAATCCGGTCGGGGCATCGGATGCGATGTCCCGAAGTTTGTATTGCGGGATGAAGCCCATCGCTTCTTGGGACTACGTACAAGCCAACGCTTTGCCAACCGGTGGTGTGTTCAACCTTGAGTTTTCCCCGGAAGGGTAAGTGCGACCGGCTAACCTTGACAATGCTAATTAAACAGATGATTTGGCAATGAAATTTCAATTGAGGTTTCAGGAAAATCTATTCTTCTAGCACATGTTATACATTGTTTTGAATTCTTGTACAAATATTTGCTATAATTCCTATAAAGGAATAAGAAAATTCATAGGCATTTGCTTAATATTTACCTTGTCTAATTTTGGTTTCATAACATAACAAAGTTTCTTGTTGAAGGGGTTGGCTATTTTCATAGAAACATAATTAGCCATGAATGGTTGAGTTTTATTTTTATGTGATTTTAGGACACTGCTGGTAGCAGCATGTGAGAAGAAATCAATACAGATTTTCGACCCTCTCACACACCAAAGAATACATACAGTCAACGGGGCTCATTCTGACTGTGTCAATTGTGTTAAGTGAGTTGTATTCTTTTAAAATATTTGCTATTGATTTATCAAATTTCAGCAATCTTTGTTTTTCATAGACTTATGAGTCTGATAAATTTTCATGGAAAACAAAGATTGCTGAGCACCACCAAAAAAATTAACTAATGTTGTTCTTTTGCTGAAACAGTGAAATGAGAAATGAAATACTTTTACATTTAGTAGTGGAGATTAATAAAAAGAGTTAAAAATATTATTTTACTCACAGATTTTTAGATGGGCGCATGTTTGCCACTTGCTCAGATGATACTACAATAGCATTGTGGGATGTAAGAAATTTGAAAAAGAAGATTCGTTCTCTGCGTGGACATTCAAATTGGGTCAAAAACATAGAGTTCTCCGTCAAGGACAAGCTGCTTGTCACCTCTGGATTGGACGGAAGTATTTACACATGGGATATTAATTCTTATACGGAATTCAACTTGGTGTACCAAAGAGTATTTCATGCGTCTGGCTTGATGAGATGCCGACTGTCTCCTAACGCTAAGCAGATGGTAATGTGCACCACGGGTGGCCTCCTGGTCATCATTCATGATCTCAATCTGTCCACATTGACACAGGACTTACATGGTTTCAAGGTACTGTACATAACAAAATATAATCTTACTCATAAGTCTTAATACTTCAACTCCCAAGTGGCCACATGCGGCCGCGATAACAATAGATAAGCTATTGTGTCTGGTTTTTCCACGATCAAGGTATTAATACTAGTAATATAATAAATTAATACTAGTAATATAATAAAGACCATTACTCATAAATCACAACAAAATCCGAAATCTTTAAGAATTCAAAGGATTGTCTATTATTAAAATATTTTCATCTTCTATTTACTGTTACAGTATTCTAAACCTATATTATAATATTTCTCATTCCAGCCCAATTTGTACCGCCTTATGCAAATGAGCCAACAAGTTATTCCCATTGCGGCCAGCTACGACCATTTATTTGACTTCAAGCGTACAGAGAATAGAGTGGAGTTCGTATCTGACTTCCCTGATGGCAATGATGCAGAGGTGGTCAGTGCGTTGCAGGTAATGTTTAAATTCTGAGTAAAATTCGCAGCTATCACACAAACCATGAAAAAGAGTCACATGCGGCGAAAAAGCGATAGATTGAAAATTTACGACGAATTATCGTTTGAATGCTCAAACAATTAATTTCCGCCTTTTCGAGGTATGCAGCGTTGGTGAATAATGTTGTAATTGTTTAAATTTTTTAAACTATAAAATAAAACTATATATTTCCTTGTGTTACAGCTGTAATACTAATTACTTTGTTTCTAATTTAAATTAAAATATAATATTTTACAATCTAATGCGTATTTTGTTTCAGATTCACCCACAAGGCTGGACTGCTTTAAGTAGAAATATTAGCCATGATGATAGATCTGAGGTAAGGTCATCCTTTTCTATGTAGATAATTTTTGTATAAATATAGGAAGTTGGTAAAATTCAATACATTTGTAATTTTTGTTCCACACTTCAGTCAAGTTTTGATGGTGTAGGATTCCTTACATTGCATCACAGTCTAAATTAAGGTATTATTTTCTTTGCAGTGGTCGTGCATTCACGACATTCAGCCGGCAAATGAGTTGAGCGACAAGAGCTGTCGCGACACGTCACCGCCGCCGCCCCCCGCGCCGCGTCGCGCCCCGCCCCGTCGCCCGCGCCGCCGGCCCCGCCCCTACCGCCACCCCCGCCCCGCACCGCCCGCCGCCCCCGCGCCAGACGCGGAAGCGTGAGTATAATACTGTCAATAGGTCGCAGCTATCTCTGTCTAACATCCTTAAACGGTCCATTCACTATCCTGCTGCAGTCCGCCGTGCAGGCCTGCAACACCATTCACTATCCTGCGTGCAGTCCGCCGGCTTATCCAGGATAGTGAATGGTGTTGCAGGCCTGCACGGCGGACTGCAGCAGTACTGCAATGCAGGATAGTGAATGGGCCCTTTTAGGCAGACTCAACTGATAACTTTTTAAAGGTTTCATACTTAATGTCCTGACAATTTAAAAATTACGTCACCAGTTGCCACATCAACTGACGGACACAAAGGTTCCATTTAAAAGTTTATTTTTAACCCTCTATAAAATAAGTAATTCGTATAAAATACTAAGACCAAATTTCACTCACGTATATTAGCGTTAACAGCTTGTTAAAATGTCATGTCTTCTCTTTCATTCATATGAAAAACGAAAGAGGTAACGTGATACTGATTCAATCATTAACTTTAACAGATGTTGGTGAAATTAGGCCTAGTCTAAAACTGCAAGCGGAATTGTGTTGATATTTTAGTCACTAGCCGTCGGATTCAGTGATAAATGCATAGCAGGTCAGGCGAGTCGGCCGGGCCGAGTCGGCGCGAAACAGCGGAGCCCGAGGCGGGCCCGAGCACCTCGCGTGACGACGCGTCACCCCCCGTAGCGTCGCGACTTGGCCCGGTGAGTTACACGCCGTACATGTGAGCATTATACCCTAATGTCCTAGCACGATTACTGTCCCAAAAAAAGTCAAGTTTGTTTTTTAAAATGCAGCTACCAGTGCAAATGTCAAATTGATGTTTCAGCCAATCAACTGTTAACAGATGTTTTATTGGACAGTTTTTTCTTCCATTTTCGGCGCGTTCTATAGTTCAATTTTCTGTGCAGGGTCTCGCGAGCATACAGAATGACGTTTGGGAGGCGTCTATAACGATAAAGCAGCACAGAATGCTGCAGGAAATGTACAGCAGGTAAAACTTTTACTTTGTTCGCTCACATATACGGTGTGTAACCTCGCATGACGTGCACGGTTTTAAGAGCGTTTCTATTATACGATACGATATCGGATATCGTCCGGATTAATTGAGACAGGCGTTTGCTACACGATATTAACCTTGATATTACTTAAGGTACTCGTATTTATCTAGATTTTTTTTATTATGCAACACATCCGTATATTATCGTGATACTGTATTACGATTTACGATCCTAATATCAAGATTAGTATCGAGCGTGCACCATTCGCCATACGTACCTAATATAATACGTAAATCTGTTACGCCTCTAGTGCACCGACGCTGCGAAACGCGAAATATCTACGAAACTGGAATAGAGCGAGATGCCATAATATACAATGCATTGCCGTGTGGCGAGTGAGACAGCAAATCGGCAGGGCTATCACGTAAAATAGTGATCAACAATCCACTAGCAATGATCGCGCCAGCGATTGCTGGGTATAAAAACAATTGTATACCATATGGGTGTCATGTATGCGATCGATTGCAATCGTATTGTTTCGGGCTTTGGCTGATACGTGATACGAAATTGCGATTTTGGAGCAATTATCGCGCAATAATTGCTCTCGCAAGATACGTGATACCGCCGCGCTGCGGTTCGCCGTTGTTTCGCGTTTCGCAGCATCGGTATACTAGAGGCGTAACAGATTTACGTATTATATTAGGTACGTATGGCGAATGGTGCACGCTCGATACTAATCTTGATATTAGGATCGTAAATCGTAATACAGTATCACGATAATATACGGATGTGTTGCATAATAAAAAAAAAATCTAGATAAATACGAGTACCTTAAGTAATATCAAGGTTAATATCGTGTAGCAAACGCCTAATAATATAATATTTGAAAAAGTCCACCTTCATTATAGTAATTTACTACATTGTAAACATAGATGGTATAGATGACGCGGACAATAATATAATACGCGTTCACATAATCTCCGTTCCGCCAAAATTTCTTTTATCGCGCCGGAACCTATTTTTCTGGGATAAAAGTATCCAAGCCAGCCAGGACTCAAAGTATCTCCATTCCGAATTTCAGTAAAATCGGTTCGGCGGTTTGAGCGTGAGACAGACAGACACACTTTCACATTTATAATATTCACAGCCATCGCTTTGAGCGCGATTGGACCTCTTGGGCACTATTTGCCAAGTGGTGGTATCGTCGTCTACGCGTGTGTGAAGTATTTTTGTTGTAAATACATTTTAATCAACTTTTCCGCACTAGAGGCCTTATTTGAGCATAGGCCTTATTTGTATCAACTATCAAGTCCGTTATATAGATAATATTATGTCGTTTCAGAGGTCAGGTGGGTCGTAACTTCAACATGCAGCGGATAATGGGCATCAACACGGGCATCTCGCCACCCGCCGCGCTCCGGCCGCGCCCCCTGCGCGCCGCCCCCGCCCGCCTCTTCCCCGCCGCGCAGCTGGTGCCCCCCGCGAGAGTCGACAGGTACGTATAAACACTACTGACGGCCCTAGCTAATAATAATTACAAAAAAATAAACATAACAGTTCTGATTTTGCGTAATTTAAGGGCACTTGTTTTTTTAATCTAGTTTTTGTGTTTGTGCCATCTTGATCACGTGATCCGCCATCTTGAAATCACGTTATTCGCCATCTTGAAATCACGTTATCCGCCATCTTGAAATCACGTGATCCGCCATCTTGAAATCGCGTTATCCGCCATCTTGAAATCTCATTACCCGCCATGTTGTTAAACAGATCGACGCAGCCGTCGACGTCGGGTAGCACGATGCGCGCGCGCGAGGCCGGCTGCGAGGACGAGGTGCGACACTACATCCGACAGAACCGCGACCGCCTGCTATACTACGTTGAAGAGACGAATGAGGGCAAAGGTTTTATAAAGGTGTGTATCGTCTGTATCTAAGTTATAGTATAAAGTCGCGTATAATCGGTTTGTGTGTCAGCGTCGTCGGCCTATCCACACACACTTCGAACGACACGATCGGCGACTGTTCTGGCGCATGACCAACTGTTTTACATACTAAGCCAACGCATAGATCTTCTTTCTTGTCACACATCTGGTTATCAGCCTGCATTGTTCTAACAAAACTTGAAATATTTTTTATACGAACCAAACCCTGGTACCTATTTATGCTACTTATAATTTGTTAAACTATTATTTAATATTCAGGAGCTGTGCTACTCTGCGGACGGGCGGCTGGTGTGTTCCCCGTTCGGTCGCGGCATGCGCCTCCTCGCGCTCAACGACAAGTGCTCCGAGCTCTCCCACTGCGTCCGGGACCTCTCCGGACCGGCCCAGATGGTGGACGTGGGCCAGAGCCTCGGCATCCACCAGGACCTCGTCGTCAGCTCCAAGTTCAGCCCTCGCCACCACCTCCTCGTCACAGGCTGCTTGGAGGGCAAGATAGTGTGGTACGAACCCTACAGTGGGGAGGCCCTGTACTAGATACTTAATTATTCAAGACTGTACTAGCTTCTATGTATATTGACTAATGTAATTAGACTAATTTTGACTTTGAATGTCCTAATGCCTCTATTTATAATGGATGAAATGTATATAATTTGAGAATTAGCGCTGTTGCGCACCTATTAGTAATGAATTATCATGTTGTCTTAATGGAATTTGGCTTTTTAGTTTGTGACGTTACTGACAGTTTAAAGTAGTCGCTATAGTCGTAACCGTGAGATCAGACCACTGACCTCTATATCAGACACATAACTTTATATTGACACACAAATTGAAGTAGCGAGCATATTGATTCACAATAATTCCTGGAAGACTCGGATTCGAAAACATACCGCAGTCCGCATGGATATCGGTCAATGTACGGCGCGTTTGTTACTGTCGCGGGTGTAAGTTGTCGAATCCGACTCGATAACATTGTGGATCGACTGCCAAGTTTTACGTTTAGACTTAAGGTAATTTAAACTAGATGTAAACATTATAAAGTTATATTCAACATGATTATAAACCTACATTCATAAAAACCATGTACAAATCTCTTATGTGTTGTTAATAAACATTGGGCTATGTGTAGTGGTTTGAACTAAACGTGTCCTCCCTCCTTGAGTTTGGCGACGAGTGTGTCGACGTCGGGGACGATGGAGCCGGCTTGTCTGACTGGTGGGTCTTCTACGCTGATGACCTTGATTCTCGGCGCCAGATCGACACCCAAATCCTTGGCGGTGATTTTCTTCATTGGCTTCTTTTTAGCTTTCTGTAAAGTATTTGTAGATGATATTATTTTAATATAATAGCAATTTCGTAAACGATAATCGGAATTGACAGAAATGATATCATTGCTAAGTAATAGGATCGAAAATAAGCATACTCAATGGTATGAAATGGAGACTATCAGTTAATTGCGTATGGACACTTGCTTACCATGATATTGGGCAGTGTAGCATATCTGGGCTCGTTGAGTCGCAGGTCAGCGCTCAGAACTGCTGGCAGTTTAGTTTTGATCACTTCCAAACCGCCATCAATTTCTCTGGTCACTGTCAGCCCAGAATCGGTCTTCTCAACCTACAAGCATGTTATAAAACTTAGAACCACATACCAAATAACACTTTATTTTATTTTTATTTATTTAAAGTTGTTAGTTTGGTTGGTTACATTTGTTGCTTACATTTATTGTTAGTATTGTTTTTCTCTTTCTCTGATATGGTCCCTTTTAGGGTAAAATAAGTCAGACAGCAATGGAATGAAGCATGCTAAACATAAGGAAGACCGACAGAATAAGAAACAAAACAATTAGAAAACGTACAAAAATAGAGGATGTAATAACAAGAATTAGGAAACTAAAATGGAAGTGGACCGGTCAGATAATAAGAGGCACTGAAAAGTGGACCAAAAACGTAGTGTTCTGGCACCCAAGAAATGGTAAATGAAATAGAGAAAGGCAGTTCCGGAGGTGGGAAGATGAATTAAAAATGACAGCAGGAAAAACTTGGACAAGGACAGCGCTAAACAGAATGGAAAGAAATGGGGGAGGCCTTTGCCAAAGGGCAAACAGACCAAGTCTATGGTACTACCGACCCGCTAGAGTCAGCGGGTTAAGCTAAAAGAAAAATCCAACAAGTCTGAAAATAAAGGCTATAATTAATATAAATATAGGGTAAATAAAGGGTGTCCTAGGAGGAAAAAGGGAGGAGACAGAAATTAGATGTTTACCCAAAAAATTGATGGAAGGTGATCTTATATCATTATTTAAGAAAATGTTCAGTTATAGGTTCAAGGATGTCTAATAAAAATTTAAAATATTATCCAAAAGAGCACACTCAATTCAAACAATGAACATCTATTACAACAATTTTAAAAGTTATCAAAACAATCAAACTCTTATCTTATCACATAGGCATAGAGGTTATCAAATTTTCTCACTGGCTTATGCAAACAAGATAAAATAGTAATAATTAAGAACTAACATATTGTATTACTATTAATTTGCAGTTTTCTTGTAAGCATTTAGATATAAAGAATATTACCTTTGAGGCAAAAGTGCCCTGGGGCCAGTCCAGAATGGCGGCAGTCATTTGTGCAGTCTGATTGGAATCATCATCAATAGCCTAAAAATAAAAGTTACTTAGAAAAGACACACTTAAGTACTGAAAACAATTGCGTCTTAATTCATGTTTATTAGATGAAATTCAGTTTCCATAAGCAAACAGTTAACATAATTTTATTTTTTTAAGCTGTCTATAAATGCTATCCCACTGCTGGGCTGAAGCCTCGGTCAAGGTTTGCCGCTCCTTTTGATCTAACAACATTGGAAAATCTGGCTCGTATGTATCTAGCTTATCATGCCATCTTATGGCCGTTAGCAATATTCAATCTATCTCTGGTTTGACATACGATGATACGACCGATCGCAGCTAACATTGAACTGACATAAGATAGGTAACTATTCCTATCTCTAGTAGGGCATAACCAGAGATAGATCAAATATTCGGAATGGCCGTTAGTCTTATATTATTATAAATGTATTTTATTACTTCAATAATGTCATTTTACCTGTTTGCCAACAATAACTAAGTCTGCTTTTTCATCTTGTGACAATTTGGCTAAGATTTTAGCAACATGAATAGGCTGCAAAGTCTCGTACTCTGCCCCAGCAACTTCCACATGAATTGCTCTGTCTGCACCCATAGCTAAAGCTGTTCTTAGGGTTTCCTAAAACATTAAAAAATAATTTTTGATTCATAAATATTTCTAAAACAAGGCCACAAATTACTTTGAAAATGTTCACTTATGCCTTTGCAAGGTAAGGTAAAGGTAAGATCATTGCTTTTAGAAAATCCTTAATGCGTGTTCAGACACAGCAGGAACAGTGCGGTTTGAACCCCCACAGTTAAACTGCTCGCAGCTTATTACTATGGCATTGTATTACAGCGTTCACCCTAAACCACTCAGTTTCTGCATGGGAAATGCTAAAGTTCCCGGTGTGTCTGAACAAGCACTAAGTGTTTCCTAGAACATTAGGAAAATTGTTTTGATCATAAATATTTCTGAACTTATATGTCTTTTAGAACATCCTTATTATTAAATTACACTAATTTATCCAACTTTAAAGTATCTGCATGTTTACATAATGAGCCTTTTTTCTTTAGATTACCAAGTTCTAACAGATATACAAAAATTCTATGTTATACCTGTGCTTGAGTTGGGCCACAAGAGACGGCAATCACCTCACTGGCCAGTTTCTTCTCCTTCATCCTCACAGCCTCCTCCACAGCAATCTCATCAAACGGGTTCATGGAGTGCTTCACACCTTCCGTGACCACACCAGATTTGTCTGGCTTGACACGAATCTAGAAGTACATCACTTTAGACGTTGGAGCTTTAAATTGGAGTACATTAAATACAATATTTTCAAGAAGCATGATGAACAACAGTAGTTATCTACAAACAATTCTACCCTTGATGCATTTTGACCTATAAGGAGTCAGGACTCAGGAGCTTTCAAGTTCACAATTTTATAAAAACTAATCAGAGTAGGAGAGTAAAAGAAATAGGCTAGGATTAATTAGTGATAATGTGTACAAAAACGAGTCTAATAAACAGCTATAAAATTTAACCTTTGCACTTTTAATAAAATTACCTTAACGGCATAGTCTATAACTCTCTTTACACCAACTAACACACGAGCCATTGTACCAATAATTTAAGTTAGAAAATGTATATAAAAATACAATTTTTATATAAAAGAATATACAAAAGTTAAAATTTTTAACTCGCAAAAAGTGCGAAGTCCAATAATTTGACAGCAGAAAGTAGAAACTGTCAAATGTCAATTAATGTTAATTGACATTTGACAGTTTCTACTTTCTGGATTCCAACAGGCCACAGACAAGAGGTTTAGAAACGCCATCTAGTTATGTAATGATGTGTACAAGCTTGGTACAAGCACAATCATTATCGCTACTGGTCACTAGATGGAGCTACAGAAGAAGCCCCAAAAATTTAAAATATGTCTAATTATTATTGGGCATTTTCAAAGACAATTTTTTGCAACCACAACTCCGTTGCGCCAAAATATGTTCTCGTATTTATTAATACGTAATACGGGAATCGTACATTTTTCGGGAATAAAAACTAATGTCCTTTGTCGAAACTCGAAAGTATCTCCATACCAAACACCAAAATCGGTTCAGCGGATTGGGCGTGGAGACGTAACAGACATACAGACAGACACACTTTCGCATATTTTATTATATTAAATATGGATGCGTCATGCGCTGGATTGCACTGCGAATTGTCGATAAATTTTGCTAACTAAATAAAAAATTAAATAAAAAGCACAGCAAAAAAATTCTAGATCCTAATTAGCGCTTTGACTGTCATAGGGTGCAGAAGTCGAAAATAAATCGTAATCAAAGAATAAAATAATGAAGCAATATAGCTCTTATTATTTTATTTGATCCAAATTTGACCCAGCAGCCGCCATAGTGTATGGCGAATTACTATTATCACACTTAGACATATAGTTGCATGTGTACGGTGAATTATACGGCTATTAATGAACCAAAGATTTCCTTTGGTAGGATTGGTCCTAAGGGCGAAGCCAAACGAGTGTAATTTGTGTATCGTGAGCCGCCGAATTTCTGCCGGGCAGAATTTCTTGTCATACAAATGACAACTCATTTTGAGTCGCCGTGTGAATCAAACATGACTTGTATGAAATTTCTGCCCGGCAGAAATTACGCTCGTTTGGCTTCACCCTTAGGGCGAAGCCAAACGAGCGTAATTTGTGAGTCGTGAGCCGCCGAATTTCTGCCAGGCAGAATTTCTTGTCATACAAATGACAACTCATTTTGAGTCGCCGTGTGAATCAAACATGACTTGTATGAAATTTCTGCCCGGCAGAAATTACGCTCGTTTGGCTTCACCCTTAGGGCGAAGCCAAACGAGCGTAATTTGTGAGTCGTGAGCCGCCGAATTTCTGCCAGGCAGAATTTCTTGTCATACAAATGACAACTCATTTTGAGTCGCCGTATGAATCAAACATGACTTTTGTATGAAATTTCTGCCCGGCAGAAATTACGCTCGTTTGGCTTCACCCTTATGGTCCAAAGATGGATTCACAGATTAAGGATATATATATATATATATATATATATATATATATATATATATATATATATATATATATATATATATATATCCTTAATCTGTGACGGAACGTCTAGTATATATATATATATATACTAGACGTTCCGTGCTGCTTCGCCCGCGTAAATTAGATATTTCACAGACAAATTAATCCAAAGCAAGCCAAGAAATACAAGGAGTTCAAGTTTTAAAATCCTTAGCAAATTATGTTTACATTTTTCGCGTAACCATTATAATAATATTATAGTGGTTTTTAGAATTACTTTTACGTTGTAAGTGAAATAAACAACTATATACAAAAATTATACTTTCTTTTTGTTGCTGCATATTTAACATTTATTTATTAGTCGTGTGCGTACAAGACAAAAAAACGAGGAATACGGCTTTTGCTGAACCAAAGATTTCCTTTAGTAGGATTGATCTTTATATCCCTAAGATGGGTTTACGATGTGGAGCCACCTGAATATTTCATGCAGGTGGGGGAGGGGTTTTTTAGGTTTTTTAGCTTTAACAAGGTATGAGGTCAATAACTGCGTGGGATTTAGGTATATAGGCGAGTTTGGTATCATTTTCGATTGAATCGAATGTTTAAATGCCAGTTTTTGAATAATATTTAGATAAAAGATAGTAAAAATAAAATAAAATAAAAAATTTAGAATATATGATTTTCAACCAACGAAAATGTTGTTGACAGGGCTTAATTAATATAAGGAGGCTGATAGCCGCATTATTCTGCATGCCAAAGACATGGTGATGAATGGAGCAATAAACATATTAATATTACTAGACGTACCGCGCGGCTTCGTCCGCGTAAATCTCAAATTTCCCGGAAACCGTATATTTTTCACAAATTAATAACCCATATCTCACGTCGTCTACTATATATTCGTGTCAAATAACATAAAAATTGCTCCAGTAGTCTGTGAGATATTAGCCCTTTCAAATAATTTTCCCCGTTTTTTTACATTTTCCTCTGTATATTTGCTCTTATTGGTCTTAGCGTGATAAAATATAGCTTATAGCCTTCCTCGATAAACAGGCTATCAAACACTGAAAGATTTTTTCAAATCGGACCAGTAGTTCTTGAGATTAGCGCGTTCAAACAAACAAACTAACAAACAAACTCTACAGCTTTATTTTCACATATTCCTCTGTATCTTTGCTCCTATTAGTCTTAGCGTGATAAATATAGGCTATAGCCTTCCTCGATAAATAGGCTATCAAACATTGAAAGATTCTTTTAAATCGGATGGGTGAGCTCCTGAGATTAGCGCGTTCAAAAAAACAAACTCTTCAGCTTTATAATATTACTAGACGTTCCGTGCTGCTTCGCCCGCGTAAATTTGATATTTCACAGACAAATTAGTCTACAATAAATAGCCTATGATTCTTCACGTTCCTACTTTTTATCTGTGCCAAATAACAGAAAAATTGCTGAAAAAATCGTGAAATAAGCCCTTTCAAATAATTTCCTCCGTTTTTTCACATTTTCCTCTATTTCTTCGCTTATATTAGTCTTAGCGTAATAAAATTTACCCTATAGCCTTCCTCAATAAATGGGCTATCTAATGCGCTTATTCCATTTCACTAAATTTAGATATCTAAATGATTTAGTGACTAAATTTAGTCAAGTGGAATAACATTTAGTAACTTTCTAAATGTTATTCCACTTGACTAAATTTAGTCACTAAATCATTTAGATATCTAAATTTAGTGAAATGGAATAAGCGCTTAACACTGAAAGAATTTTTCAAATCGGACCAGTAATTACTGACTCATACTAAGAATAATGCGTTTATGCTTCTTCTTCTTTTTACGTTGTTTAACTTCTTTATCGTGCAAATATGAGTCCTAAAATGAATTTAGCATTCTTAAGTCATCCGAATATGGTACCGAACTTGGAAAAGTACCGTAATTATTGCCTCTATACAGATTGAGACTCTATTTTCCTCCAGAGCAGAAGCTGCTAAAATTAAAAAAAAACTAACATCAAAAATCGCGGTGGCCCACTGACCTCCATTATACAGCGTACTTGTATATTAGAGATCAGTGCGGTGGCCCCACATCTTAAATCCATCCATTGAGATAATATACACTAGGAGAGAGCCTTATATCGGTGTATAAGCGTCAAAAGCGTGTAATATTATGTCCTACTTACTCGGACATAACAAAGGAGTCGGTCTGCATATTTTATGTAATAAAAGTGTTAATAAAGGTTTCTAGTGAACATTTTATGTTAGATATTGTTGAGTTTTGTGGTTCCGCTAAATAATAAACCATAAGAATGGCCAAAGAATGCCTCAAACACGTGGATTTAACATTAAATACGTAAGTTTTGAACAACGTTTTTTGGGCTTTTCAATCGGTATTTTTGTAAGCTAAAAAGATAATTTATAAGTTTAATAATCTTTTATTCGTGCTATATAAGGCATTAGTGCTAAAAATGTCACATCAATTAATAATTTGTCTACAAAAATTGCATAGCTTTTTACGTGTGTTTACGGATTCTCATTACTTGAACTATAGTTTATCGATATCATGAACTAAATGACTTTCTTTTCTGTATAATAAAGTGCTTCGAAATAATCGACAAATAGAAATATATATATATATATATATATATATATATATATATATATATTATAAATTTAGTGACTAAATTTAGTCAAGTGGAATAACATTTAAAAAGTTACTAAATGTTATTCCACTTGACTAAATTTAGTCACTAAATCATTTAGATATCTAAATTTAGTGAAATGGAATAAGCGCATTAGATAGCCCATTTATTGAGGAAGGCTATAGGCTAAATTTTATTACGCTAAGACTAATATATATATATATATATATATATATTATAAATTTAGTGACTAAATTTAGTCAAGTGGAATAACATTTAGAAAGTTACTAAATGTTATTCCACTTGACTAAATTTAGTCACTAAATCATTTAGATATCTAAATTTAGTGAAATGGAATAAGCGCATTAGATAGCCCATTTATTGAGGAAGGCTATAGGCTAAATTTTATTACGCTAAGACTAATATAATATATATATATATATATATATATATTATAAATTTAGTGACTAAATTTAGTCAAGTGGAATAACATTTAGAAAGTTACTAAATGTTATTCCACTTGACTAAATTTAGTCACTAAATCATTTAGATATCTAAATTTAGTGAAATGGAATAAGCGCATTAGATAGCCCATTTATTGAGGAAGGCTATAGGCTAAATTTTATTACGCTAAGACTAATATAAGCGAAGAAATAGAGGAAAATGTGAAAAAACGGAGGAAATTATTTGAAAGGGCTTATTTCACGATTTTTTCAGCAATTTTTCTGTTATTTGGCACAGATAAAAAGTAGGAACGTGAAGAATCATAGGCTATTTATTGTGGACTAATTTGTCTGTGAAATATCTAATTTACGCGGGCGAAGCAGCACGGAACGTCTAGTAATATTATAAAGCTGAAGAGTTTGTTTTTTTGAACGCGCTAATCTCAGGAGCTCACCCATCCGATTTAAAATATATATATATATATATATATATATATATATATATATATATATATATATATATATATATATATATATATATATATATATATATATATATATATATATATATATATATATATCATTTAGATATCTAAATTTAGCGAAATGGAATAAGCGCATTAGATAGCCCATTTATTGAGGAAGGCTATAGGCTAAATTTTATTACGCTAAGACTAATATATATATATATATATATATATATATATATATATATATATATATATATATATATATATATATATATATTATAAATTTAGTGACTAATTTAGTCAAGTGGAATAACATTTAGAAAGTTACTAAATGTTATTCCACTTGACTAAATTTAGTCACTAAATCATTTAGATATCTAAATTTAGTGAAATGGAATAAGCGCATTAGATAGCCCATTTATTGAGGAAGGCTATAGGCTAAATTTTATTACGCTAAGACTAATATAAGCGAAGAAATAGAGGAAAATGTGAAAAAACGGAGGAAATTATTTGAAAGGGCTTATTTCACGATTTTTTCAGCAATTTTTCTGTTATTTGGCACAGATAAAAAGTAGGAACGTGAAGAATCATAGGCTATTTATTGTGGACTAATTTGTCTGTGAAATATCTAATTTACGCGGGCGAAGCAGCACGGAACGTCTAGTAATATTATAAAGCTGAAGAGTTTGTTTTTTTGAACGCGCTAATCTCAGGAGCTCACCCATCCGATTTAAAATATATATATATATATATATATATATATATATATATATATATATATATATATCATTTAGATATCTAAATTTAGTGAAATGGAATAAGCGCATTAGATAGCCCATTTATTGAGGAAGGCTATAGGCTAAATTTTATTACGCTAAGACTAATATATATATATATATATATATATATATATATATATATATATATATATATATATATATATATATATATATATATATATATATATATATATATATATATATATATATATATATATATATATATATATATATATATATATATATATATATATATATATTATAAATTTAGTGACTAATTTAGTCAAGTGGAATAACATTTAGAAAGTTGCTAAATGTTATTCCACTTGACTAAATTTAGTCACTAAATCATTTAGATATCTAAATTTAGTGAAATGGAATAAGCGCATTAGATATCCCATTTATTGAGGAAGGCTATAGGCTAAATTTTATTACGCTAAGACTAATATAAGCGAAGAAATAGAGGAAAATGTGAAAAAACGGAGGAAATTATTTGAAAGGGCTTATTTCACGATTTTTTCAGCAATTTTTCTGTTATTTGGCACAGATAAAAAGTAGGAACGTGAAGAATCATAGGCTATTTATTGTGGACTAATTTGTCTGTGAAATATCTAATTTACGCGGGCGAAGTAGCACGGAACGTCTAGTAATATTATAAAGCTGAAGAGTTTGTTTTTTTGAACGCGCTAATCTCAGGAGCTCACCCATCCGATTTAAAAGAATCTTTCAATGTTTGATAGCCTATTTATCGAGGAAGGCTATAGCCTATATTTATCACGCTAAGACCAATAGGAGCAAAGATACAGAGGAATATGTGAAAATAAAGCTGTAGAGTTTGTTTGTTTGAACGCGCTAATCTCAAGAACTACTGGTCCGATTTGAAAAAATCTTTCAGTGTTTGATAGCCTGTTTATCGAGGAAGGCTATAAGCTATATTTTATCACGCTAAGACCAATAAGAGCAAATATACAGAGGAAAATGTAAAAAAACGGGGAAAATTATTTGAAAGGGCTAATATCTCACAGACTACTGGAGCAATTTTTATGTTATTTGACACGAATATATAGTAGACGACGTGAGATATGGGTTATTAATTTGTGAAAAATATACGGTTTCCGGGAAATTTGAGATTTACGCGGACGAAGCCGCGCGGTACGTCTAGTAATATTAATATGTTTATTGCTCCATTCATCACCATGTCTTTGGCATGCAGAATAATGCGGCTATCAGCCTCCTTATATTAATTAAGCCCTGTCAACAACATTTTCGTTGGTTGAAAATCATATATTCTAAATTTTTTATTTTATTTTATTTTTACTATCTTTTATCTAAATATTATTCAAAAACTGGCATTTAAACATCCGATTCAATCGAAAATGATACCAAACTCGCCTATATACCTAAATCCCACGCAGTTATTGACCTCATACCTTGTTAAAGCTAAAAAACCCCCCTCCCCCACCTGCATGAAATATTCAGGGGGCTCCACATCGTAAACCCATCTTAGGGATATAAAGATCAATCCTACTAAAGGAAATCTTTGGTTCAGCAAAAGCCGTATTCCTCGTTTTTTTGTCTTGTACGCACACGACTAATAAATAAATGTTAAATATGCAGCAACAAAAAGAAAGTATAATTTTTGTATATAGTTGTTTATTTCACTTACAACGTAAAAGTAATTCTAAAAACCACTATAATATTATTATAATGGTTACGCGAAAAATGTAAACATAATTTGCTAAGGATTTTAAAACTTGAACTCCTTGTATTTCTTGGCTTGCTTTGGGTCCGTGTTCTGTTGCCGCTTCCGTTTGTTCTGAAACAAAAAAAAAAAAAAAAACAATTACAATCATGATAAGTGGTCTACTCACAGCCCTAAAATCAGAGGCAATATTGAGAGACTGGAAATCGGCAAGGACTCCACACATGTCCCTGCCAGCTAGTACGTAACCGACCGTGTAGCAGAGCGCTCGTCGATAAGTGATGCCACCGACATTTTCAAAATAACTACAAATGCGCCTAATATCTCGATTACAATTACTTTACTTTTAGAAAATGTGAAGCTTTTCAACCCAATTTTTAACCCCGAACATAGGACTAGGAGACATGTTACTTACGATGTTCGTTAAAACCAAAACTGCTTTGTTTACGACCTCCGTTGCCGTAATAATTTGAGGAGTAAGTACACTGTACATTGCCCAAAGATTGGCGTACGTAGCTATCAACAGTCCCCGTCCACCCGTGAAGAAACGTTTACCTTCTGCCTGGCGACGTGGTCCGCGAGCATGTCGGACAGGTCCTCTCTGGCGCGGGGGCGGGTCTCCCGGAGGTGTCGCTCGTAGCGCGCCGCCACCGCCTCGGGCTCCAGCTCCAGCTCGCTGGGGTCCAGAGCGACCTCCACGCCCCCCGCCCCCGCAGAACTTGTCCCTCCCCCCGCGCTCGCCCCGCCCGCTGGCGCGCCGGTGCCACGCTTTCCTGTTATCATACTTGTTATTTAGAACAGAATTTTTAATTAGCACATGAAAAATATAAGTATTTTAAATATTAAACTGTTATTTAAAAAAAGATGTTGGTTTTATTAAAAAGAAATTCTGTTATTAAACAGAAATCCTTTTTATTCGTATTCAAGTACAGATAACAGAACACATGCTGAACAAAAACTTATTAGAATTACTCATTGAATTATTGTGACCGCATGTGTTTATAACGATGCACTAAATAAAGTAAAGCAAGTAAACAATAAATACCTATTTATATTATTTATTGTTTACTTGCCGCGCTATCGACCTTCGACAGGGATCAGAAACGTAATACTTAATGACTTAAGATTGTGGATCAACATCATTATTTATGTCTACCAGTTACTACATGCAATATTGACTATATATGTATAAACATATGTACCGGGGTTGGCGGCGCCGATGTCGTAGACGTGTGTGGAGGCCATCATGCCGGCCGTCAGCCCCACGCGCCGCTCCGGCACCACTTGGTACAGAGCGGGAGTGTCGCCGCTGGAAAAACATAAAGTGGGTTATAATAATTATTATATTACCTAACTTTTAGCTGCTAGGAGATAAGCGAGTTAATAACTGTCCCTGATAATCGCGCTTAAGGCGGGCATAAACCCCAATTTGTTATTCCGTGACTCCCGGTTTATCTAGTTCCAATATAATAACGAAATGTAAAAAAATATGAGATATAAAGCACAATATTGAAAAGACTTTAAACCATAAACATTTTTATAAAACGTAATACTTTGGCTGTAATTAATTTACAAACTCACCTCCGAAAAAAATCTAATTCATCGAAATATAAGTATTAACTAGGATAATTATACATTTTATTTGAATAAATTGTTAGTAAATCTATATTAAAATATCCTTAGCCGAACAATTTTGTTTCTTAATATTTATTTCCAAAGATATTTAAAAAAAACATGAAAAATAGAGAAGATCCGCCCCTAGTAACTACAGTTTTATGCTAAGCTAAAATGAATCTTATTGCGATGCGTATACGCTTGGTCTTTGGTTGTGTGCAAGGTTATCGTTTTGGATTGAGATTGATCCCTGCATTAAACCCCTTATACAAGGCCGTCACTATATTGCAAAATAACAGATAGTTGCTGCACACTGATTCCACGCGCACGCCTAATATGGGGGCCGGCCCGGACGCCTCTTTCAAACGTTTTAAAACGTCGCGTCGTTGACTTTGTAATGCGTATGATAAGCAGCTATCGATCAAAGGGACCCCAGTGATAGCTATCCACAGAGCCACATTATACTCCGAATTTTGTATTTAGCTGATTTCAAAAATTTTTACTTATCCCAGAAATATTTTGTCAGTGTCGTAGTACGACACTGGCAAAAATCAAAGTTATTCCGGACGAAAAAGAAAAAGCCTGTCAAACTGACAGGTGCTGACGTCAAACTGTCACTCACCCCTCGACGTCGGAGTCGAGCTTCTTCTTCCTGAGCTCGATGGTGTCGGGGGTCTCCATGCCGGGGGGCACGGAGCTGAGCCCCAGGGGCGTGGCGAGCCCCTCCGCGGGGGTCACCGCCCCGCCCGCCGCCCCCTCCCCGCCGGAACCCTCCTCCTCGGACTCCTCTGCGAAATAAAATTATTAGCCGCATACTGACCAAGTGAGCCGCCTCGCGCGGATGCCTCGGACATTTGCCACGGCGCATGCCGCGCGAGGCGGCCGGCGTACGGCCGAGCCAGCTGACAGTGTTGCCAGATCAGGGGATTTCCCCCTAGATTTAGGGGGTTTTCGACCAAGATAGGGATAAAATAGAGGCAAAATATCGGGAAAATTGTGCTAAGCAGAAATGTACAGTCGGGGAAATGAGTTGTTTAGCAGAAATGTACAGTCGAGGAAAATTGTGCTAAGCAGAAATGTACAGTCGGGGAAATGAGTTGTTTAGCAGAAATGTACAGTCGGGGAAAATTGTGCTAAGCAGAAATGTACAGTCGGGGAAATGAGTTGTTTAGCAGAAATGTACAGTCGGGGAAAATTGTGCTAAGCAGAAATGTACAGTCGGGGAAATGAGTTGTTTAACAGAAATGTACAGTCGGGGAAATGAGTTCTTTAGCAGACGCGCTGATTAAGACCGCGTTTCCACCTGCAAGACAACTGTCGCGAGAAGTGTCTGACCTTTGCATGCTGCGACCGATGTTTGGAAAATGCTTGCCTGAATACAAAAAATATCAGTTCTTAACCTAATTTGTATTTTTTTCCTTTAAGTATGTTTTAGCGAATGTAATTAATGAAAAAAAATTAATAAAAAATAATTTTATTCTGTTAAAACCTAACCAAAAGAAATAAAATACAGATTTTCTTCGAAATATACGCGAAAAGTTTGTGCTACATTTTCGGAAAACTTAATAAAGCTAAAGCTAAAAAAAATTACGAATTAACAAACAGAAGTCTTTGTAAAGCCTAAGAAATAATTTTAAACTTCCTATTTAAAACCAAAAAAAAAATAGGAACGCCATTTATCGGGTACTTACTGCCGAAGCACACAACAAACTTATTCGGAGGTATGCTCATCTAGATACAAAAATATTAATTTTTGAATCTAAATTATATATTTTTTCCATTTATTTTCTTTTTGTGGAATATAAGCAACGATATGAATAAAAAAAATTATGATATATTTTATTATTTTGCTACATAACTGAACTGAAAGAAATGCAGGTTTTCTTCAAAATTTTAAAATTTATGAGTGTAACTGAAGTAGTATAGAATAATTAAAAAATTAAAAGCACAACTTTTCAATAGGTAAACTTTTTTAATTATGTTATCAGCTATACATTCCTCTTTTTCTTTTCAATTTTCATCCACTATTATGGAAATCGGAGGTTAGCATGATTTTTACGCTCTAGGAACTCCACTATTTCCCTCCTATAAGACCCTAGTAAAGACTCAATTTTTTTCTTTAATTCAGCTATTGGAAGTAGAGATGAAACGGATAGTAGTTTGGCCGGATACCAGATACCGGATATTAGGCCAACCACATGGCCGGATAGCCGGATATCCGGCCGCCGAATATCCGGCGGAACTTAGCCGTTTGGTGCAAAGCACACATACTTGCGTAGGCAGCGCGCGAACGATCGGAAAGTTGGTCAAAATCTATCTTTCAGCACCTTGTAGCAGTGTGTACGGCGAAAGACTTTTTTCTGAAGCTGGCCTTATTTATGAAGAGAAGCGAAACCGCCTGCTACCTCTCAAATTACTCTCAATGCAGAGTTGGTTTTTATTCACCATAATTTGCCCTTAGTGCAGTATGTTGTATGAGTACTTATTAATTGATTTTTTATTTTAAACTAAAACTTCTTATTATAACTAAATAAAGTAAATAATTATGACTTAAAAATATATTTTTTATCCAGTTTTTTTTATTCTATATGCTATTCGGCCGCAGGCCTATCCGGCCGAATAGCAGTTATCCGGTATTCGGCCGGATAGTATTAAGGCCGCCGGATAGGCCGGATACCGGATAGTTGCCGGATATCCGTTTCATCTCTAATTGGAAGGTTCATTTCCTGGCTTATTTCTCCATGCATCTTCCCTTAGTCCCCTATTTGTGTAATCAGGACATTGCGCATCCCAAAGTCGTCTATATAACCATATAGTTGTATTAGTTTAAAACACTGTTCTTTATCCATGACGCAAAGTCATACGCAACACGCAACGAATAAGCGAGGCAAAACACTCCCGTCTTGAGTGAGCGCGGAAACGTACTGAGGCGCCTTTGAGCATCGACAAAAACCGACAACGCTCGGCTCGGGCCGCGGCACGCTCGGGCGAGGCAACGCATGCGTTTGCTTCGGGCGAGCCACGTCCTGACCGACCGAGCAACTGCCGCGCACGACTGCCGCGCGAGACGGCTCGCTTGGTCAGTTCGCGGCTAAGTCGATGCTCAAAGGCGCCTCGGTACGTTTGCCGCGCACTAACACGTCCTGACCGACCGAGCAACTGCCGCGCACGACTGCCGCGCGAGACGGCTCGCTTGGTTGGTACGCGGCTATTGAAGCATTTTGATTAGGTAGAACAAGGCAGTTCACTCGATTGAACACGAACTACCGTTAAAAATAAATTGTTTTGGGTAGACTATATTGTACGAGCTTGGTAGAGTTCTAAAATTATTATTTCTTAGTTATATTATGCAAATAAAAAAATTCATCCTACCCTCCTCGGATTCCTCTTCAGACTCCGACTCCAGTTCGCCCCACATCGTCCTGTCTATATCCTGATCTTCAGCATCCTGTTAATAAATAACAACACAAACAATTAAATTCTTTTTTTTTTAATCAAGTTTATTTATCGTTAATTTAAAGCACAATCCATGAACATGACACGCGTAATTTATATAAGATTTTTCATCATCTGACATAATATCTCATGACATTATAAATATGAAATTATATTGATTTTGCGAAAATAATTATCCCAAAGTAATTCCCTACGCAAATATCGAGGCATATCTATTAATATTTAGCTTGTGAATGCCGATTTTATTTTTGTATGAAAAACGAACCACCTTAATTAACCAAAACTAAACATATTACTTTGCGTCAATATTTTTTGAGTGTTTCTTGTAATGTTGCCTTTAGTTGATGTTTTGATAGTCGTGACGCTACAGCTACTAAATTTTACTCATTATAACTCACATCCTGTCCCGCGGCATGGTGTCCGAACACATCCCCATAGAGTGGCTTGCCGGTCTCGTCCACGGGGGGTTTGCCCCACCCGCCGGCGTGGTACCCAAATGCACACCCTTCAGGAATGGGGGCGTTCAGGCCGGGTATTTTCAGGTTGGGGTACGAAGGCGGGGGGCCGTAACGCTGCTGCGCGATCAGCCACGGCGGCGGCACCTGGGGTAAGGGATTATTAATAAATTGCAATAGGAAATATTAAGCAACGTTCGGAGTAGAGGGCGCCAATAGCACATATAGTTTAATCCGACCAAAATCCGACAGGTTGCATACGTCATAATTATCAAATAAAACATACAATCTTATGTTAATTGTATCTTGAAAATGTTCATGAGTTCCCAACCAACACCAATATAATATAATATAATCCGACATGTTGCACATGTCATAATTATTATCATATAAAACACTAGATGTTTGTCTGATGACGCGTTCAAATAAGCCCATTCAAATAATTTCCCGCCGTTTTTTCCACATTTTCCTCTATTTCTTCGCTCCCATTAGTCTTAGCGTGATAAAATATAGCCTATAGCCTTCCTTGATAAATGGGGTATCTAACACTAGAAGATTTTTCAAATCGGAACAGTAGTTTCTGAGATTAGCGCGTTCAAACAAACAAACAAACAAACTAACAAAGTCTACCGCTTTATAATATTAATATTAAGTATAGATACAATCTTATGTTAATTGTATCTTGAAAATGTTCATGAGTTCTCGAGTATCGTAGCATCCTTCGTACACTACGGGACCCTAGCACCGTGATTTTGTAAATACTTGGATATTTTGATTGAAAAGTAATTGGAGGATTTTAGGCTCCTCGCTTGGATGGACAGGTGAAGCTCCCCGCTGTAGTCGGGGGGCGGGGCTTGTGGCGGTACCACTGATTTCCATTATAGACCAACACGAGTCGGCGCATGAGTACCGGAAACTATTCCACCAGCCTGGAGACATACAGACAAATGGACAGACAGTATCTCAAAAACCGCTATAGCTAGACTTCGAAAATTTTCACAGATTGTGTATACCTGTTGCCGCTATAACAACAAATATTAAAAATAAAATAAAGTATAATATTTAAGGGGGGCTCCCATAATAGAAACGTGATTTTTTTGGCCTTTTTTGCTCTTAATCAATAATAGTAACAGCTAGGCACTTGAAAATTTCACAAACTCCTTAATTATATTTGTACTTTAATAATAAAATATAATAAAGTAAATGTTTAAGGGGGGCTCCCATACAAAAAAAACACATTTTTTTGTCTGATTTTGCTAAGATAAAAAAAGATATAAACAATGATTTTTTTTTAAATCTCTACTAACGATATTATTAACTATTGTATAGAGAATTTAAAAATATATATTACTTAGACATTACTATTTTTTAAAATATATTTTTCATGGGTCGAATGTACCCAAATTTGAGATTTTTCGAACCTTTAAAAATTCATATCTTTAAAAATGTTAACTTTATCGTAAAAAGTCATAGGACCTTTTTTATTGGTATTTCAATAAAGAATAATAAAAAAAATTGTCCGGTTGAAAAACGACAATTCCTTGCAATTGTTTAAACAATGTTTGTTTAAACAATATGGCACCGGGTTGCACCATGGCAACATGCATTTATATCATCAGGAGGGCAATTTGAAGAGGATCGCATAAAAAAATTGAGGTGGAATAGTTTCCGGTACTCATGCGCCGACTCGTATTGCACTATTATACAAGTACGCTGGAATTATGATACCCAACTGTTTTTTGTGCGAACATTTGAAGCGGAATCAGCGCCTCCAATGTGGGGGAAGATAACTAAATCTGACGTAACTTGCAAATGGCCGCTTAATCGCTATTGGTTGTAGAAACTAGTATTAGTTCCAAGTACTAACACTACTGCTATCAGCGCCAGTATGGCGACTTTCAAATGTAACAAAGTATGTATGTATGTAAAAAAGTAGCTATTATTTCAAAGGGTATCATAAGTCCAGCATACTTGTATAATGGAGGCCACATTCCTGCATCGCGCTATCGAAGTTTTCTAAGTGCGTCGGTATATATACGACAGCTGAAATGTATCACGTGGGCTCCGGCCTGACCGAGCATAACACCTCGGAAGATCTTCCTTTGTGCCACCAAGCATATTACCACACCTTGTGCGAGCCGGGGCCGACGGGCATGCCGAGCGCGGTCCGCAGCTCCTCTGACAGGTCCCCGGGCTTCTTCTCCCGCAGTCGGGTCTCGAACTCCTTGCCCTCGTAGTATAAGTCGCCGTGGATAGTCATGCGCGGTTTCGTCTGCCATCTACAAGTACAAATTCGTTATATATAACAGACAGACAGTTCGACTTATAATAGTCAGCAGTCACATTAGATCCTGATGTATATATCTCCAATATATAAAATTCTCGTGTCACAGTGTTTGTGCTCGAACTCCAAAACGGCTCTACCGATTTTAATGAATTTTTGTAAGTATATCCGAGGAAATTGAATCTTAGGCAGTTGGCAGACCAACGTCATTTGGTCGGATCATGTCAAATCAATATTATTTGTGATCTGTTGACAGGGTTTGACATAACGCGACCAATCTACGTAGGTCCCCCATCTGCCTAGGAATCAACTTCTCTGATAGTACACCGTTTTTTCGTTAGGCCTGAGAATAGGTTTTTATCTACTTTTCATATTGATACTACAATTTATAATTTATATGGAAAATCAACATTTGTCAGGTCAGCTAGTAACATAATATAAATCTGTAGTCTACAAATTCTTATTTACTCTATGATATGTTTGGCATAATATGGAGCATGTGGATGATAGTTGTTTCCAATCTTTATGCTGGAGAGTAAATAAAGAATGTAAAAAAAAAGTATGTAAATAATTTAGATTGTGCTTACCTGTCTATGCTGGAGCCTCTAAAACCCTGCTGAGAGAAAGTATGCAGTCTAGCCTTTCAACATGACTGAACGTGATACAAATTGTGTATTTTATGATCACATTTATAAAATTGTTAATTTTGAAAAAAGATTTAAAAAATTCTATGATAAAACATTATTAATTTTATAATGGTAACAACCATATTATAATAGTCCAGGTTCCATATAACTTCACTATTAAAGTTAAGTGGTAAGTTGTATAAACGCAAAGTCAGTTATGATGGAGTTACTAAATACTTCAGTGTATTCCATTAGCCTACACGCCTTCTCTAGACACAACATTTTACTTTCAACAACACAAAAGTTGCTTACTTGAAGAACGCGTCATGTAGCTTCTGGTAGTCAATATCAATCTTGCCGAGCTTGGGTCTCGCTCGTTCCCTCATCTTGGCCTTGAGGGTTTTGGTCTCCTCCTTGTCCTGTAGCGACGCCCGCATCTCCATAATACCCGTCTTTTTGATGAAGTCGGGTAGATCGAACGGTGGCTTCTCAATACCACGCTTACCTTGTAGATACTGTAAAACATGAAATATTATAAAAGTCTTGCCTTGTGAGAAGTGAAGTCAGAATATATTTTTAAACTTTGTAATATCTAATTTATATCCGTTATTCAATACGTTAATTGGGCCATGATTCGGTTATCATGCGGGAGCCATACATTTTTACGGGATAAAAGCTCAAGTTGATCTCTTATCATACTATATTTCATTAAAATTGATTTAACGATTTTGGCGTAGGGACAAAAGATAACCAGACAGGCACATTTCCGTAGTTACAACATAAATATGTTTTTTGCAGAACAGTTCTTGTGTCTTTTTTAACTTAACTATGCATAATAGTATTTTAAAAAGATAAAACCAATTTCAAGTTTGTTTGTAATTGAGAATTAAAATTCACTATCTCAAAAACCACTGAACCAATTTTGACTAAACTTGCAGCATTCCCTAAGTTGAACAATACCTAGTTGAATAAAAATAGATTTACTTAAATCGGACTTATAGTTCCGGAGATATTATGCAAACGCAAACATAAAAACATACATACTGTATATTACATACAATATACATACACTTTTGAAATTTGATATAGACTAACATACATACATACATACGGGTCGAATTGATAACCTCCTTTTTTTTAAGTCGGTTAAAAATGTCAGTAAGTTTCTAGTTCTAACCTTCCTCTTATAACACCAGTGTCGTGGCACCTGCACGGTGTTTCTATGGGCTTTCAGGTGCACCAGCAGGCGTGGGTCTCGCGCCGTCACGTCATACATCTCCACCACGTCCGGGCGCCCCACCAGCTGCTTCAGCTCCGCCACTGATAGACGGGACAGCTTCTTGAGCTTGCGTTTGGATAGACGCTCCTTCTCGTCCGCTGCGTGTTTCTGTGGGTTATAACAATAACCATAATTTGTGTTTTATCATAACTAAGCAAGACAATCTTTAAAGCTGATCGCACAGTTGTCCGCAGTCCGCACCGTACGCGCATTTCGTGACGTAATTTCATACAACGAATTCTGGGATGCAGTGCGTGCGGCGTGTACGGTGCGTGCTGTGTACTAATGTGGGATCACCTTTATACGGATTTTATTATAGAAGTGCAGGGCTGTGCAGCTAAAAATTTGAAAGTGATGTAACTTTTATTTTTTGAGCCGCGTGGGCCGCCTTACTCAAATGCAGCATAGTTAACGTGACCATTTATTTTTTTGTCAGAGCGGGACATCTTCAGATCACCCCCCCCCCAAAGAAATTTTATTTACATTTAATTAATAATTATGAAAGTATAGAGGTAAATACAATTGATTGAGTATTTTGTGAATGTCTAGTGCCTATCTGTATATTGTATAAGCAAAATATGGCAAAATAACCACATTTGTTGAATCTGAATGGGAGTGTGTTACTTATAGGCATTACACAGGCATTTCCAACATAAAAATACTTTTAAATTGTCGATTGGTCTGTTTGCCAAAGCGGGACAATTTCGGCCTCACGGGGGACAGCGGGACAGACTGCCTGAAAGCGGGACTGTCCCGCCCAAAGCGGGACGTATGGTCACGTTAAGCATAGTGAACTTCATTAAATCTATACAACAGAATTATTTTATAATAATGCCTTGGTGTAGTGAAGTGTAATGAAGAAATAAATGGAAATAGATGGAGGAGGCTGAAAGGTAAAAGTGAACTTTTAAGTGGCCAAGATGAGAGCTTTTGGATATAGAAAATTATGAGAGAAGGTAAAAATATATAGGTACCTCTACTGCCTCTTCATCGGTAGCAAACTGATCTGTGACTTTCTCTTGGACCTTGGCCGGCTTGGGCGCATCCTTTTCCTCATCTTTAATCAACTCTTCCTTAACTTCTGTTATCTTGAACGACTCTAGAATACGATGAAACTGTCTATACATGGGTTCCAACTCATGAAATTGTATATTCTCTTGAACATATCTATAACATTCAAAACATATTGTTATAAAACAAATTTACAGTATTCCACACAACTATAATCATATTTTATGAAAAGGTGAAGGCTCTAAGTTCTAAAAACACTGATTAGCAATCAGTGCAGACAAAATATAATAGAGCAAAACATAGTAAATCATAGATTTACTACAATTAATAGAAGCCAACTACTTTTAATTATTGCAGAAAAATTATTGAGCAGGATTTTATTGTTATTATAATTTCATAAAAAGAAAGATGTGACTTCTAAAATACATACTCAATTTCAGCTTCCTTTTCATTTTCCTTATTACTTGAACTCTCATCTTTCTTTGATCCATCTTCGTCCATCTTCATCTTGGCTTCTTTACGTTTTTGCTTTGCTTCCTTCTTCTTTTTCTTTTTGCGTTTATTTTTGTTGGCCTTACTTACTAACTGGAATTAAAATGAACATCTTAGGTACAAATTATAACTAGACTCAAAAATAAAAAAATATTAAATAATAAATTTGGACAAATCCAAAACTTATTTGAAAATTCACTGCCTTCGAAAAATGTTATCAAAAGATCACAATAACAATAATTATTTAAACACTGTTGTTGTTTTTAAAATATCCTTACAACAAAAAATTCTACCAAGATTACTATTGTAATATCATAATATAATTAATTGTTTATTGTTCATCTCCACAAACTACGCAATACTTACTTCTTGTTTACCGGATATGATGGGTGGGTTTGGTGCTTCAGGGATATTATCATCATCAGAATCACCTTCATCCTCCTCAGCGTCATACTCCGTGCTGATCACCGGAGCTGGAGGAGCTTCTAACTCTTGTTCGGTCTCTGCAAATTTCAAAGTCCAATCGTACATACAATTTATGCAAATCTTAATTTTGTTAGTACTGATGCCTCATGTGTATAATATACCCATAGACTTATGGTTGTACTGTACAAATTTTTAAAACCTTCTGTTTAACCTTCAAGCGGTCGCGCGGCGTCGAATCCACTCCCCTACATTCATTTTCGTTGATATTATCAATATTTCTCGTTGAATCTGTATCATTCTCTCTGTAGCTTTTCATAATTTATCTATCTACAAAATAAATAGCTTACACTTACTCTCCGCACCCCCTTTGCAGCAAGGACCTCAATTGTTTTGGTCTCGGCGCCGGCGTCGAAAAGATTCCGCGCGCCTCTCTTATAATTTTATATGTAGTTTTCATATAATTGAGGCAAATTCTATGTTTATTTATAAAACTAAGTCGTTGTTGACCGATAACACCAAGTGTTATTGCTAGATGAAGAAAAAATTGGAACTAGGATAAGAAAATTCGGATCACTTTTTCTGCCCCTGTTCACACAAGGTAAGCTACTTTGGATCACCAGATTTTATAACTAAGTTTTAACTAAAAATACATTTAATTTTCTAGGTGAACTGATTACTTTTAAAAAGAGTAATAATTAAATTTATGAAATAATAAATAATGTTGAATGAAAAGTGTTTTGTTTCCCAAATTCACCTACGACGTCTTTTAGGTTACCACTGCCGTTACAAAATAGTGCGCGCCCGCTTGAAGGTTAATTAACAATTCAATAACAAAAATTAATTATTCTGTAACTTATGGCTTCAACCTTTTACTAATAGGTAAGAATGAAAAAAAAAACAACAGAAACATTAAGCTATACCTGCTTCTTTTTCAGTGTCATCACCTAAGGCTGCCTGCCTTTGATCTTTGTATGCGAGGGCTTCCTCCAAAGCTTTCGGCAGGACAACACCTCCTGGGACATTGGGCTTGTTGCGGAATTCCTCAGGTGTGTCTATTTTCATTGTCAGCAGAGATGGTAAAGGTTGCTGCCCGGGAGACTGCTCATCATTATCCTCCCGCTGCTCCTCTTCATCGCCACCATCATCCCAGCCCGGTGGACCATCACCTCGTCCTCTCGACCAACCCGGTGGGCCGGGCTGGCCCTGACCCTCCCATGGAGCCATGCCGGGAGGACCCATATTGGGCGGCGGACCCATATTGGGCGGCGGGCCCATTCCCGGTGGGCCCATATCCATACTTTGGTTGTAGTTTCCTTTCATGTTAGATCCGCCTCGCATCATATTCGGAGGCATTCTTGACGACATGACAGGCGGACCCATCGGTGGAGGTGGCCCCATACCCATCCCGGGTGGCCCCATCCCGGGTGGCGGCGGCCCCATACCTGGAGGCCCCATACCCATCATACCGGGCGGTGGACCCATTCCTGGCGGCATAGGAGGTCCTCCAGCTGTATTTGGAGGTATGGTGCCTGGCGCCCCTTGCCCCGTAGCACCCGGCGGTGGCGGCATAGGCGGAAAACCAGGCATGCCCGGTGGTCCTATAGATCCGCTATTGTTGTTGGATCCCATGGTACCAGGTGGTCCATCCATTTTAAAAGTTTTATTTATTTTGTGTTTTTAACATAGGCTACGTTCTTTACGATAACTTATAATAAAATCTTATTTCTCTAACCCAAAACAACACGAACAAACACGACTCACAAGCCGCTTGACGTTTGGAAATTGACAAATGACCAGGGTTGCCAACCTTAGAATTTTTATTCTCGTACACGAGCTGCTCAAAACCTCGTATTTTGGTTTTCAAACCTCGTACATTCAATAAAAGGTTGTAAAACCGAAATGATTTGAATTAAGGACATTTTATACAATGAAATATACTGTTTCAAGTTATATTCTACTAAATGAAACATCATTTGTAGAAATTAAAAATTATATTTAATAATTTAATCATAAATCGATCCATTTCACTTTACTTAAGCCTATGTTTCAAATACAATTATTAAATGATGTCAGGAAACGGGGCGTTTCATTGCACGTAAAGGGCCCCCGAGACGATCAAACGTGTTTGATTCAAACCTTACGTGTTTGATGCAACCGTTTGATGTTGGTTTGAACGGTTTGTCAAACGACACTGCGGAGTTTGGCTCAATACGCGCTGTAGAGTACACGTCTTGTGACGAATAAATATTATTTTTTAAAAGATAAAACTGACTTAAAAATTATACGAAATCACTCCGAAATTGAGAATTAAATCTATCTCAAAAACTACTAAACCTATTTTGATGAAACTTGCAGGAGTCTCCCAAGTTAAACAATACCTATATAGTACAACAAAAAATATTTAAATCGGACTTGTAGTTCCGGAGATATGTGAACACAAACATAAAAACATTTATACACTTTTGAAATTTTGCACATTTGTTCAGATGCTTATATAGACTAACATAATATACGAAAACTGGGCAGTTCTGGAAATATTACATACATACGCGTCGAATTAATAACCTCCTCTTTTTTAGTCGGTTAAAAATAATATACTCCAAAGAATGGAACAAAGTTTGTTCAAACGCATCGGAACACGATCAAACGGCGCGTCAAACACAACAAAAATATGAAATTTCATCAAACGAGCTTCAAACACGTGAATGTTTGACAAACCGTTCAAACTAGCTTTGTAAACGATCAAAATGGTTTGAGTCGTTTGACCGTCTCGGGGGCCCTTTAAGGATGCATTCGGTCTAAACCATAGATAAAGTATTATAGTATGGAATATGTAATCTTAGCCCGTCATCGCGTGGCCATTTTGTGCTTATTTTCATACAAGTAGTGTCCGTGTATTTTCTTGAATATTTCTATTTGTCGATCATTTTAAAGCACATTATAATCCAGAAAAGAAAGTCATTTAGTTCATGATATCGATAAACTATAGTTCAAGTAATAAGAATCCATAAACACACGTAAAATGCTATGCAATTTTTGTAGACAAATTATTAATTGATGTGATATTTTTAGCACTAATGCCCAGCCTTATATAGCACGAATAAGAGATTATTAAACTTATAAATTATCTTTTGACGTGAGAACGTCTTATAATTCGATGGCCGACTGCGCGCACGAAAAAACATGACGCAATATGCGGCGTTACCTCGCTCTGAGGCGTTCCATTTAAGGCTATGACGTTGTCACGTTCAACTATCGTCAGTACACCGCACGGAGCACCGTACAGTCGGGGAAAATTGTGCTAAGCAGAAATGTACAGTCGGGGAAATGAGTTGTTTAGCAGAAATGTACAGTCGGGGAAAATTGTGCTAAGCAGAAATGTACAGTCGGGGAAATGAGTTGTTTAGCAGAAATATACAGTCGGAGAAATGAGTTGTTTAGCAGAAATGTACAGTCGGAGAAAATTGTGCTAAGCAGAAATGTACAGTCGGGGAAAATTGTACTAAGCAGAAATGTACAGTCGGGGAAAATTGTGCTAAGCAGAAATGTACAGTCGGGGAAATGAGTTTTGACGTGACAACGTCTTATAATTCGATGGAGCCGGCTGCACGCACGAAAAAACATGACTCATGCGGCGTTACCTCGCTCTGAAGCGTTCCATTTAAGGCTTGAAGTGCAAGCGAGAGCGCGGAACGAGCGACAAAGTGGCACGTTGTTACGTTCAACTATCGTCAGTAAACCGACTTTACAGACAACCGTTTTTTAGCTTACAAAAATACCGATTGAAAAGCCCAAAAAACGTTGTTCAACATTTACGTATTTAATGTTAAATCCACGTGTTTGATGCTTTCTTTGGTCATTCTTATGGTTTATTATTTAGCGGAACCACAAAACTCAACAATATCTAGCATAAAATGTTCACTAAAAACCTTTATTAACACTTTTATTACATGAAGTATGCAGACCGACTCCTTTGTTATGTCCTAGTAAGTAGGACATAACATTACACGCTTTTGACGCTTATACACCGATATAAGGCTCTCTCTTAATGTATAGTATCTCAATGGTCTAAACTGCACACATTTTTTTGGTGTGTTCCTAATTTACATGTTTGAATAGATGGTATTACCTATTACTAATATTGGTTGTGCAAAATCTCGTACAAAATTGTACGAGGATGACAGTGTCCTCGTACCTCGTACGGAAGACCACAAATCTCGTATTTGTACGAGGAACCTCGTACGGTTGGCAACCCTGCAAATGACAGCACAGATAAAGATTAAAGAGTATCTAAAATACTAAATTAGAAATGAGAGTTCACAGATTAAAACTTAAAAGGTCCATTCACTATCCCACATTATGGTCATGTGGGTCAAGTGTGCGCAGCGTCTAAGTGTGCGCATTGTAAATATCTCGAAAAATATATGACGCTAAGGAACAGCAACCCCTCTCTTCAATAACCCACAGGACGCCCTGCGAAGCGCTCGTGTCCCAGCGGCTGCGCGCGCGCCATTTTGGAATGACAGATAAATGAAGATTTTTGCTCAAATATTTACGATATTTTGTAAATTTTGATGCGTAATCTTTTGAAGTCATGTATTTTTTTTCCAAATAAGGTTTTTGCTATCGAGTACAACATAATATCAAGTTTGTTATTTGCCAGTGTTTAGGATATTCTGATGATGCAGGAATTAACGATATTCGTATAACCCTGTTCCTATGCTTTGGGTTAAGTGTGCGCAGAAGCCTTTTCCCTTATGTGGCGAACAGTATTCTGAACCACCGACTGAAGATTGGATTGAATAAAGCCTTTATGGAGTCTGGTGGCAAAAACAGTGCACCAGCTCCGCACATGGCACTTTTTTTTGTATAACAATTTACATGTATGACGAAGTAACTAAATATTTCTAAGCGAAAATCATTGTTCTCATATTTTGATTTAATGCAGGCACTTCACATGGCTATTTGTACTTGCTATTGGCTATTTGTTGTATTTGGCAAAATTATTGACGAATACACAAACAAGCAAATAATAGGCAAATACGGCCCTCCACACATGGACGTCAAATACCAAACTTTTACTTGATTTTCTTTACTTGCCTATTTGACTCCTTTGATGTGCGTCAAAAACCGACAAAGGTACGGATACGTGTATTTGCCATTTGGTATTGGTCATATTTGTCAAATAGGCAAATAAGGCCAATATTTGTCAAACATACCCTCTACACATGGTAATTGTTTGGCGAATACATCAAATACGCAAATACAAATAGCCATGTGAAGTGCCTGCATAAGACGATTTTGTTGATTACTTGTTATTACTATAAGTAGTTACAAATTAAAATTATAAAAGAATATTCTTTATGTTCTAAAATATACATATTTTGTTGTTGCGTACACTTACCCAAAGTGCTGCGACCTGCTGCGTACACATACCCCGATACTGGGGTAAAAGTGCGCAAATGGAAGGGTTATTGTTTTCTAAAGTTTCATAAAATATAAGCTATTGAAAAATACTATTGTTGTGTTTAAGTTGGTGACAAATAAACAGTCTTACAAATGAACACAGTTTTGTTTCATTGTACTATACTCGGCGCGGCGAACCTTGGTCCCTATGACACTGACTGAAAAGTTACGTCATGTGACGAAGTAAGTTTTGCAGAACGTAAACGTAATTTGAGATTGAGATAATTTCTTGTAAATGTTATGAATTGTTAAAAATTCCAACGGAATATCATTGTAATGGCATTAAGTTACGTAGAATTTATAAATTAAATTTGTAGACGCCTCCAATATGTTCCTAATTTAATGGTGACGCCACTACAATGTTATATGGTGTGATTAACTGTCAGTGTCATAGGGACCAAGGTTCGCCGCGCCGAGTATAATAATATTTGAGTTTTTTAAAGCATCAAAGTTTAAATGCGCACACTTGACCCGCATGACTCTGTGTGTTGTGTCCAGGGATGGGTAAGCTACTGAGTATTTACTCAGACCAGAGTAAATACTCAGTAAAAATGAATTTAGACACTGAGTATTTACTTTTAACTGAGTATTTATGTTTTACCAACCAGAATTGAATTAGTTAAGGTTTTTCTTTATTTATTATTTATTTGTATGATATATTTTATAAGTAGCTATGTTCTTTTTATGTATAACCAGTATATAAATGAAAATAAAATTATTTAATATACTGAATGCAAAATTTTCTTTTCGTATTTTTTGGACTCAATAATGAAAAATTAGGTACCTCAGATAATGAATACCTAATTTTGATGATAAACTACCTAATTTTGGTATTTAGGCAGACGATTTTTACAGTGTCGGTGTCATAAAAAAATGTCATAGATTTATTACATTATATTATCCTACTAATATTATGAAGGCGAAAGTTTGGATGAATGTATGGATGTATGGATGTTTGTTACTCTTTCACGCAAAAACTACTGAACGGATTTTAGCGAAACTTTACAATAATACATACATACATATTATGGCTTATTACATAAGAATAACACATAGGCTATAATTTTAACTGACTTTCAAAATGGAGGAGGTGTTATGTTCGTTTTTGGAACGAAGTTCCTTATCCCGCGTTCGGCGTAAATCTGAAGGCTAGACAGAACGATATTCGACCTTGATTTGACCTCGACACTTTTTTATTAGTACCTGCATGTTAGGGGCAGATGGCGTTAATAGTAAGTATTCCTGTGCGTCAACTAGATGGCGTTTTTTTTTAAATAAACAGCGACGCGTTGTTAGTATTCCAGGGCGTTAATAGATGGCGTTTTTTAAATATTTTTTTGAGTGTATAGTACAGGTTTTTTTGAACATAAATGAATAACTTCGTTCCATTCAGGTGTCCCTTGACACCTCTCAAGTTTTTTATGTTCAACGATTACTCCGCCGTTTGTGAACCGATTTTCAAATTTTTTCTTTTGGTGTAAAGGTTATCATCCGAATTTGGTATCGTATTCATAAAAGTGGTGACCTGATGAAGAGATCCATAAGAAATCGAGGGACCTCAAAATTTACATGGAAACATGTGGTGACTTCGGTTTCGTGAGCAGCATTCTAAGCATATGCTACCAACAAGTAAGATTTTGCACCAGGTATACTATGGTTCGGAAGGTACTGAGAGAGCTCCTGACTCTTTATAGATACAAGTTTGGGAGTTTCTACGTTGTTTTAAGAAAGGAAAGCATATGCTACTACGCAAATTACATTCATCATCACCATCAATCACTACCATAAACCTTATAAATATTATTAAAGAACTATGTATCGTCCCGTTTTGACCCTATTATTGGTACTTTTCAAAGTTTTTTATTACATATTTTCACTTAAACCGCGAGTAACACCGCGGGGCACAGCTAGTAGGTCACAAATTAAACAAGATTATATTATTTAAATGTGGTATTATTGTTACCATCAAACATTGGAAAAAAATAAAAGTACTTAGATAAAAATTTTAATTTTACAACTATTTTAAAAATTAAATCCAAAAAAAAAATGATTAAGTAATCTGAATTAGTCCCAGATTCTGTACAATACAGTGCATTATTATTTTACGTCCTGCAAAACTTACTTCGTCACATGACGTAACTTTTGCAGGACGTAAACGTAAATTCAGATTGAGATAATTTTTTGTAAATGTTAAGAATTGTTAAACATTCGAACGGAATATCATTGTAATGGCATTAGGTTACGTAAAATTTATAAATTGAATTTGTAGACGCCTCCAATATGTTCCTAATTTAATGGTGACGCCACTACAATGTTGTATGATGTGATTAGCTGTCAGTGTCATAGGGACCAAGGTTCGCCGCGCCGAGTATAGTACAATGAAACAAAACTGTGTTCATTTGTAAGACTGTTTATTTGTCACCAACTTAAACACAACAATAGTATTTTTCAATAGCTTATATTTTATGAAACTTTAGAAAACAATAACCCTTCCATTTGCGCACTTTTACCCCAGTATCGGGGTATATATACGCATCAGGTCGCAGCACTTTGGGTAAGTGTACGCAACAGCAAAATATGTATATTTTAGAACATAAAGAATATTCTTTTATAATTTATTTTGTAACTACTTATAGTAATAACAAGTAATCAACAAAATCGTCTCATGCAGGCACTTCACATGGCTATTTGTATTTGCGTATTTGATGTATTCGCCAAACAATCACCATGTGTAGAGGGTATGTTTGACAAATATTGGCCTTATTTGCCTATTTGACAAATATGACCAATACCAAATGGCAAATACACGTATCCGTACCTTTGTCGGTTTTTGACGCACATCAAAGGAGTCAAATAGGCAAGTAAAGAAAATCAAGTAAAAGTTTGGTATTTGACGTCCATGTGTGGAGGGCCGTATTTGCCTATTATTTGCTTGTTTGTGTATTCGTCAATAATTTTGCCAAATACAACAAATAGCCAATAGCAAGTACAAATAGCCATGTGAAGTGCCTGCATTAAATCAAAATATGAGAACAATAATTTTCGCTTAGTTACTTCGTCATACATGTAAATTGTTATACCAAAAAAAAGTGCCATGCGCGGAGCTGGTGCACTGTTTTTGCCACCAGACTCCACAAAGGCTTTATTCAATCCAATCTTCAGTCGGTGGTTCAGAATAAGAACAGAAGAATAAGCAGAAATGTACAGTCAGGGAAATGAGTTTTGACGTGACAACGTCTTATAATTCGATGGAGCCGGCTGCACGCACGAAAAAACATGACTCATGCGGCGTTACCTCGATCTGAGGCGTTCCATTTAAGGCTTGAAGTGCAAGCGAGAGCGCGGAACGAGCGACAAAGAAGCACGTTGTCACGTTCAACTATCGTCAGTAAACCGACTTTACAGTTTTTGAATCAGATTTACATCCGTACACTGAACACTTATATCCCATTGTTTATAAGATAAGACGTTATAGTTTTACAACACAAAACTCGTAGAAAACGCGCCAACGTCACCCCTGCGCGCGAAGATAAGCGAACTCCGCGAGTTTGCTTACGCGGGCCCGCGCCGCCCGCTTCCCCGCGGGTACCCCTCCGTTGCTCTGCGCAAGTACATTCGTTTCACTACTGTAGGGATATTGCTATACTGAGCTATTACTATAGGTGTACCAGAATCTGATGGCAAAAAGTGAGAAAATAAATTGACTCTAGCAATACCCCCGGTATAGGAATAAAACATTTTCATCCTTTTTTATTCCTTTAGCGGCTTATTTTGTGTGTGAAACTGGAAACATGCAAATATAAAAATTTATCCAATGATCAAGGATATTTTTTGAAAATTTGCTGTCAAAAATTGCCATCAGATTCTGGTAGACCTATTCATAAATTTATATGCACATGAGTCACATTTATTTATTTTGCAATACCATTCCCGCGAAATATATTTAAAATACTTTATTTCACACAGAAGTCACATTTTTATTGATTTTTTTATAAAAAGTGACATAAGCCACAAATGTCACATTTTATAAAAAAAAAACAATAAAAATGTGACTTTTGTGTGAAATAAAGTATTTTAAATATATTTCGCGGGAATGGTATTGCAAAATAAATAGATGTGCGTATAAATTTATGTAGTACTAGAATAGTATGAAATTAGCTAATTAATGTCGATTGTTTTTTTGTATGGGAAACGAACCACCTTAAAATTATGAATCTGTTAAATTATAAGTATTTTTTATTATTCTGTATTGTTCTTGATTTGTTTAAGTGTAATTAGAACCTAAAATATTGAATAAATCGTTTTAACTGTGTCCAGTGAGTAAATACTCATACAATAAAGTAAATACTCAGTATTTACTGAGTTTGAGTTTTTACACTGACTCAGTTTTTACTGCCTTACCCATCCCTAGTTGTGTCATGTCACATGTGTGTACATGATTGCAGTCCGCCGTGCAGACTGCAGTCCACCGGCAGGCGGCCCGCGGCAGTCAATACAGTCACAGGAGTCAAGTCGGTCGATTCAGTAAAGTGGTAGACGCTTTACTGAAACTTTCGATGGAGTTTTGGAGGGAACACAAAATAGCACGTTTCTGGATATTACATCACTTTCCTACACTTGTGAATGAACACGAATATCTAATGGTTAATATTCTACCAATATTACACATTAAAAACCCAGCTAACACAATTTTAGGAAAATAATACAAAAACACAACAGCACTCTTTCACATGCCCGCCAAAACTCTCGAGAAACACTTTGTCAATAGACAAAATAAATCTTAGAAAAAAATGACAGTGACAGTGACATTAAACTGACATTTAAAAATATTTGTGTTTGTGTGATTGGTACACTTGTTATCAAAAATTCTCGAAAAATTGGTGTAATATGAGAATAATTAACTAATAATTACAAAAAGAAAGATTTTCTAATAATACAAAACGCAGGCAATTAATCGTTGTTGGCGATTTTTTTAATTCGCTGCTTAAAAATGGCAGAGATGGGAGAACGATATAATACCAAGTGTCCAGGCGTAAAGAGATTAATGCGCGAAGCCCTTGAATTGGCGCAAGCTACAGAAGAATACTGTGCAAGACCTCTCGAAGACAATTTATTCGAATGGCACTTTACTGTCCGTGGACCCGTGGGCACCGATTTTGAAGGTGGGATATATCACGGACGGATACTGTTGCCTAAGGAATATCCAATGCATCCACCTCATATTATCCTCCTGACACCCAACGGGAGGTTCGAAGTCAATAAAAAGATATGCTTATCGATTTCCGAGCATCATCCTGAAACTTGGCAGCCATCCTGGTCAATAAGGACAGCTCTGCTCGCTCTGATAGCCTTCATGCCGACTCCCGCGGAGGGCACTATTGGGTCTTTAGAGTATACACCAGCTGAACGTAAAGCTCTGGCCAAAAAGTCTGCAAATTGGGTATGTCCACAGTGTGGAGCTACTTCGGCACTACTGTCATCGACTGCTGCTAAACCCCTCACAGAAGAAGAGCAGACTGCCCTCAATCAAATTGCATTTAAGGGAGAAGAGGAGCAGGCTCCGAAGCCGCCCGAGGAGCCTGTAGTGGCCGAACCGGAGCCTCAAGCATTGGAATCGACAGACTCAACCTCCAGCTTTTTGGACCAGCTGACTGAAATATTGGCTGTTCTTCTTCTAGGGGCTATCTGCATATTCATATATCGGCGCTGGAATATAACTTCAACTCCTACAGCTACAAATACTGAATTGTAAACCTTAGTTGTAAATTTTGTTGTTAAAAAATTGTTCAGAAAGTCTTTAAACTTACAATTATGTACTACTTAAATGTAATCAATTGTAACTCCTAATATGTCCATTTTTGCTTTTCTAAATATAAAACTATTGTATTAAAAATACCTAAGTAGGTATTTAAACATTTGATATACTTATTAAGTATACTTTATACATTGTTTTTAAAATGTAGTGCCTTAATTAATATAAAAGAAGGCAAAACTTAAATTTGTTTTTTATAAATCAATTTACAGTTATCAAATTATATCTTATATAAACTTAAATTGATTTCAAAGTTCATTAATTAAGTAACTGAAGCTCCAATATGGAGCAACCATAAATTTTAATATTTTTTTTGTTTTTTTCTTTATAATATTTATTTATTTATAATTACTAATTAGTGTAACTATATTATGCATACCATACTTAGTTTGGTTTCATATAAAAACTTGATTGTAAATAATGTATTTTATAATAACAAAAAAAAATTACAATAATTTAATGTTGCTGTATAGGACTTTGTCATTTGACCCTGGTAAATTAATAATTATTATAACTTATTTCTTACAATGCATAATAAATTTAAATCCGTTCCTAACATCACAATATGTTGCGCAGAAGCTTATTCTTTTAGATAGCTTATTAAAGACGAGCATTGTAAAATAATAATATTAATGCTAGTTATATTTCTGAATTTGATGTAAATTTACAGTTCATTATTAAATATTTGTGTAAGCTGGTAGATGTAATATAATATGAACCCATTGTAATCTATATTTTTTAATTCCACATTCCAAAATAACTCTGCTGTGTTATAAAATTTTGTAAAATTAAATTATAAGACTTTTATCAAAGATTTAGTAAGTGTCTAATAAAACTTTAAAGTAATATATTATGGTCTTTTATTTCAGCTATCACCATCATAATTCATTAATCATTACTCATAAACCCATCCCTTCAACTCCCAAGACGTGGCATCTGGGTGCTGCATAACAATTGAATATCTCTTATGTCTGAGATTCCCACAATCGAGGTATTAATATGTATAAATTTAAAATTTTCTGTCTATACATAATATTCATGTTAAAACTTCTTAACAGATTTTGATAAAATTAGGATTTGATAAAATTAGGATAGTTTTTGGTCCTGGAAATATAAAACTGTTTCCAAGGACAATTACTAGATCTTAAATTAGAAAATATTATGCCTACGTATAGTGATACAACTATATTTTCTGATAATTAAAAAAATCTAATAATTTATAATAGGTAAAATATTAACCAATTTTAAATACCCTTTCTTTTTAATTAAATTAATGAAAATAGGATCAACAAATGAAACTAAAAGTAGTTTTGAGTAATTTATTTACTAGAAAATATTAAAGTCTAGCAGACATGTAAGTGTGTGAAAGTTTTATGTTACAACACGGTCAAATTAACTAGAGGCACGGTTTGATGACGTCATTATGGAGCTTGCATGTTAATTTGATATTTCGATGTGTCAAGTTAATTTGACCGTGTTGTACTTATAAGCTCTTAAAATATAAAATTCTGAATTATATTAAATCGGCGACATTCATCGGCATCTCGTCTATTTGTGTGGAATAATATTGTTCAATATCTCTCAGGATTCTGATGTCATCGGATTTTACGAAGTTGATGGCCACACCCTTGCGTCCAAACCGACCAGATCTGCCGATCCTATGGATGTACAACTCACGGTTGTTGGGCAGGTCGTAATTGATGACCAGGGAAACTTGCTGCACATCAATACCTCGGGCCCATACGTCTGTTGTTATAAGCACACGGCTGTAACAAAAACATACAAATTACACAACAACAAAACTCTTTTCTCAATTTAATAAATAAATATATGTATCAATAAAATTAATTTGCAATACATTTAGACAAGTACATACGAATAGCTAGTTAACCTGTCAACCCCCATAAGAACACCGGTGATTGTGACAACAATAGAATAACAATAGATTTCCAGGAATAGGCGATCCAAGGATTAAAATAATACCCAAAATACCACAGAATCAGATAAACAAGAAAATTTGTTTTAATATGGATAGAAATGGTTAACATTTAATAACCTTTGACCAGATCTGAACTCCTTCATGATGTTGTCTCTTTCCTTCTGTGGCATGTCTCCGTGCATGGAGCTGACTGTGAAGTTGGCCTCCTGCATCTTCTGGGTCAGCCAGTCCACCTTCCTCTTGGTGTTACAGAAGATAACAGCCTGGGTGATTGTGAGAGTGTCATACAGGTCACACAGTGTGTCAAACTTCCATTCCTCCCTTTCCACTGCCACAAAGAATTGCTTGATTCCTTCCAGTGTCAACTCATCACTGTAACAAACAAAAAAAAATAATGAGGATACTTCTACTTCAATGATTTTTACTTTATCTATAAGGGGCCGTTCATAAAATATGTTCGCATACAGGGGGGGGGCAGACGGTTTTAACTCTCTTCTCAATTAAATGCTTTAATCTCTCTCTTCTCAATTTAATGGGGGCGGGGGGCTTAGTTTTAGTGACGAAATATTTACAGGGAGGGTGAAATATAAAAGTGTGACACAGCGTGACAGCTGGGGGGGGGAAGGGGGTTTCAATTTTTTTCTCTCCTTATTTTAGGTATTTACTGTGCATTTTTTAAAAAGTCAATAATTACTGGTGAAAATACTTACCGTTTTACCAAAATCCTTATGGGGTCTGTCATAAACTTGGATGTCATCTCAAGAATTTCATGAGGGAGTGTAGCAGAGATTAGTACCACTTGAGTTGCAGGCGGAAGGTAACGGTAAACATCATAGATCTGTTCTTTAAAACCTTTGTTCAACATCTCATCGGCTTCATCAAGAACTAGCATCTTAATTGATCTAGTACGGAGTACACGCCGTCTGATCATATCTGTAAAATGTTATGAAAGGTCAGCAGATCTACAAGAAAGTAACAAATAATAGAATGTCATATAAGAACCTCTTTAAATACATACCAAACACTCTGCCAGGAGTCCCGGAGACAACATGCTGTCCATAATCAAGTTTCCTTATATCCTCACCAAGATTGGTGCCACCAATGCAAGCGTGGCATTGGACATTCATAAAATCACCAAGAGCCAAAATAACCTTTTGGATTTGTGTTGCCAACTCTCTTGTAGGAGACAACACCAGTACTTGGGTTTCACGGAGAGTTGTGTCGAGAGATTGCAGAATAGAAATAGAGAATGTTGCAGTTTTTCCGGTACCAGACTGTGCTTGAGCGATGACATCGCGACCTTTCACAATCGGCAGAATACTTCTTTGCTGAATTGCTGACGGTTTCTCAAAACCTGTAACAATAAAGTAAACATATTGTAGAAAACTGTTTTTGTTACCGAAACCTTACGAAGTTTGAAGCTAGAAAAAGCCAATTACTATATCACAAATAATATTATAACAAATTGCATACCGTAGGTGTAAATACCGCGCAGTAGTTCGTCACGCAAGCCCATAGAATCGAATGTGGGGATAACTTCGACATCTTCGCTGGTGTCGAACTCCACGTTCGACAGGTCCTCCGATATTATTTTCCTATTGTACGATACTTCTGAAGAGGTCATTATTACTGTTTAAACAGCTTATACTATGTACAAATGAAACTTTCTAAAATTTGATGCAGGAAGTAGCACAGAACACGCAATACGACTGAGATGCGTTTAAGCTATAATATTAGGGCAAAAAATAAACGCTACTAACATAACACAGCGTTTAGTCACAAACTTTTTACACTTTTAAAGAACTTAAAAGAGTAGCACGCTATTTTAGTTTACGATCTCACCTACGATCTAACCAAAGATGCAAAAAATTAATATGGCGGCGTCTGTTATTTTTATCCATAATCTGTGTCTATCAAGTGTCTATTATTGTCAAAAATGTCAAAATCAAAACAACTGTCAAAATATTTTTTTTAAAAGCGACATCAAACATTGCAAAGATTTTTAATACACATGCACGTTTATATACCTATTAATTATATTTTTTTTTATAATTTATATACAGAGACCTGATTTTTGAATCTTGATTCTTGATAAAGTTAAAAGTGTCCCATCTCCTACACTTCTCACTTAATACATCATTGTATATTTTATTTCTAGAATCCAAATATCCAAATTTTTTAGATGTTTAAAGCTAATAAAATAATTACTGTATTGTAGTCTGTATACTTATTCTATTCCAGACTCCAGAGGTTTGCGAATTGCGCAAAACAAAATCACGCTTTTTAAAACCACAGAAATAAGATCTAGTTAGAAGCGCTATGTCGCTCGATTTGTATGAACACGAGCGTGTCACTTTTTTCATACCTACTGTGACGTCACAAGAGCGCTTTAGTGATGGGAATACCCGCATGCGCGGAATCGATTCAAAGAAATCGCCGCGCCCCGCCTCTTTTGCCATTTTAATAGGTATATCGATTTTTTAAACGATTATTATTCGAATTCATAGACAGAGGAATGATAAATCTTAAGATACGTGCTTGCCAGGACAGCTAGTAATTATATATATGAAACTAGCTGTTGCCCGCGACTTCGTCCGCGTGGACTTCAGTTTATAGCGCGCGATGTCATTGGTGGTGTCAAATTAAGCTTTTATAAAAAAACCCTAGTACCCATTAAATCAAAACACCCAAAAACAGCTGTGCAGTGTGCACATAACTTATTTCATTTTTTAAAATTAAACTTTATTTATGCCAAATAAAGTATATTTAGCCCCCAATTACACAACTTTACCCATAAACTATTTATCATTGATAGATTTAAGGTTACGTCACTGCATAGATAAAGTACTGAGTTATTTAATCTTTCAGGCCCCGCGCGAGCACCGGTGATCGCGAGAACAAAAGAATACAATGGGAATTCCTAGAACCTCCGATCGAAGGAGTAATAACGTAACAAAGAAATAACAATCGAAAAAATTGAAAACCTGATGTAAGATGATACCACCTCTTATAGAAAGACATTTGAGCAAGCGTCATCGCGATGTAGGAGACGGTACGGCGCCATCTTTTATGATTTTTTGGAACTAACTTATTTTGAACAAATTTACGCATTTTCACCCTCTTACAACTATTTTTTCCAGTTAAAAAGTAGCCTATGTCCTTTCTCAGGCTTTAGACTATCTGTGTACAAAATTTCATTACAATCGGTTCGGTAGTTTTGGCGTGAAAGCGAGACAGACAGACAGACAGACAGAGATACTTTCGCATTTATAATATTAGTATAGATATAGATTCTCGTGTCACAATGCTAGTCCATGAACTCCTCCGAAACGGCTTTACTGATTTTTACCAAATTTTATATGCATATTCAGTAGGTCTGAGAATCGGCTACTGGGTACTTTATATATTGATAAGTGCATTTGTTGAATAAATAATAGTAAATTATTACAACTCGAGGCTGAGGGCGACCGTTGTTTGTGCGACGGGATAGCGATAGGCGTTGCTATGGTAAAATACTTGTTTAGTCACTTCAAAAAAATAATATGGGCGAAACAGGTACTTTATATAATGGCAAAGCAACGTTTGCCGGGACAGCTAGTATATTATATTATTCTAAATTAAATCACTAAACAGGAACATAAATACATATTACATAACTAGCTGTCCCGGCAAACATTGTTTTGCCATTTAAAGTATTTGTACTTCATCAGTTGATACAAAATCTTACCCCCTCTTTTGTCCCCTAAGAGGGGTGGGGGGAAAAATTTTATACACCAGATGTTATGTTGGAAAAAACAGTTAATAATATGAGGTACGTCCATTAAAGATTATTATTTTTAACAAAAAAATTAAAACCGACTTCCAAGGTAAAAACAATAGTAATATGAACTAAAAAGTATTAAATAACTCTTACTCTTTAATAGCACACCTTTTTCAGAATTCGTCTAAATCCCAACTATTTCTGTACATACTACAGTCTTCATTATTTTGAAGTCGCTACCAGCTAATTTAATCGTGAGTTTAATGTCAGAATATCTGAAACTTTTGGGACTGGTACCGACTTCAAAGTAATGAAGACTGTAGTATGTACAGAAATAGTTGGGACTTAGACGAATTCTGAAAAAGGTGTGCTATTAAAGAGTAAGAGTTATTTAATACTTTTTAGTTCATATTACTATTGTTTTTACCTTGGAAGTCGGTTTTAATTTTTTTGTTAAAAATAATAATTTCACTCTTTTTAGTTATCTACAAAATAAGGCTTTATGCGTAAATAACCAATACGAATGTTAACTATTCACGTTATGTTACTGTAAGCGAAATTGTGGTAAATGCTTGCAGTTATCTAAGCGATGCTGCAATTTCCAAACTTTTATCTTTAAAGGTTCAGGAGTTCTGTTCAGTGTCTTTGGATCAAGAGACACCTTCGTATGAAATTTCTCTTAAAATTCGTAACATATGTTTAACTTACTAGAAACAACATTTTAACCACTATGAGTGTTTTGATAAATTTCAAGGATTTCCCTCGATTGCTCATAGATCCCATCATCAGCTCACCACTTTCGTAATTGTTATACAAAATTAAGATTATATTCTATACAACAACACGACAATTTTGAAAATCGGTCGACAAACAGCGAAATCATCATCAAAAACATCTGCTTCGATGCAAAATATCACGAAAAGTACCAATAATTGGGTCATAGTGTGATGAGTGATGACCCATGGTGTAATTATTATAGTTGTGATGATGATGATCAATTAAATTGATGTGTTGGCTTATGCTTTCAGTTGTTTAAACATCGCCGAAATCCCCGAACCTGTTACTATAAGCATTCAAAAGTTCTGTTCGGTACCTTCGGATCCAGGGTATAACCTGGTGCAAAGTCTTACTTTTTGGTAGCATTTACCTCGAATGCTTCAGAAAAAATCAAAATCACTGTATGTTTCCATACAAATTTCAAAGAGTCCCCTCGATTCCTCAAGGATTCCATCATCAAATCACCACTTTTGTGAATATGGTACTAAATTCGAGCTAAACCCTATGCAACACAAAAATAATTTTGAAAATCGGACCACAAACGGCTGAGTAATCGTTGAACATACAAAAAAAAAGATACATACAGCCGAACGTATTACCTCCTCCTTTTTGGAAGTTGGTCAAAAAGTTTGATACAAAATCTGACCCCCTCTTTGGTCCCCTTAGAGGGGTGGGGGGAAATTTTTTTATACACCAGATGTTAAGTTGCAATAAGACAAATATATCTGCGAAAACCGCATTCAAATCGGATCAGTAGTTTTCGTGTGATAGTGGAACAAACATACAGACAGACAGACAGACAGTAGACAAAAACTAACTACAGTTTTGGCTTCTATAGCGATGTAGTGACACCCCCCGCTTATTATTTTTTTAATACCTTTAATGTACAAAATTTTTATTTCTACAGTTTTATTATATGTATAGAAAATGTATAGAAATACAATTACCAAGTCACAAAATATCCCAAAGCGAACATTATCATTCCTCTGTTTCATGTCTGTTTCGAAAATCGATTAATTAGAATCGAGAATATGTACAACACTATTTGCTTCATTTGACAGAAAAATGAGAATATTGACTGTACCTCGAAACTAAGCGATGAATGAAAGTATCGATGGTTTTATTTCCATTGCGCCCTCAATAGCGGACAAACAGAACGGGCTCTATAATTTTCTAACTAAAGCGGCAATGTATTATGAATCATGCGGTACACACGCAGTTACGTAGATTTCATGGTAAAAACTACAGCCACACACGATTTACATTAAATAATTGATTTTAAAATAAAGGACACATGATTTAATAATAAAATTACTTACCGATGATAAGAAACGTGTCCACTATTTATACCAACTTTTCTATTCGAATTTCCACAGCCCAATACGGCACAATTAGGCATTTTTAGAATTCCGATTGACGTCCGATTCCGATAACGGTGGAGCGCAGACTAAGGAACAGACTTTTGAAAGAATAAAGTTTGTGATCGTTTGGGAACGCGATGGCACGCGAAGTACATACACATGCGGTATCTAATTAGATAGGAGATCTGTGACTAAAACCATAAACTATAAACGCATTCAGTTTAAAAATTGAAGTTGTAGCCAAAGTGGAGCGATTTACGATTATGGTATTTGGATTTTGATTTTTGAACGAATCAAAATGGATGCTGGGTGTGAATGAACTATGTACTGAAAAACGAACAGCTTTTTATCAACTTGTGTCGTAGGCTTGATCGTAGTTAAGGTCTAACCGTTGTGATTTGTTTTAGTGTATTTTAATCGGTGTCAAGTTTATAAAAGTGGTACAAGATAATCGGTCGAAGTAGTGGTCAAAATTAGTAGACACCGTGTCGGTAATGTGTTTACGAGAGTGTCGGGTGAGCTTCCCGCAGGTGTCCCTATTAGGATGAGGACTTCGACGGAAATATTGAATGTCGCTTCCAACACGCGAGTGGTCCGCGACAGGTCGCCGCTGCTCAGTGCAACATGGCAACAATATACGGACTAGAGTGTCGTCAGCTCACAGCATAAGCGAGTAGAAATGAAATGCATATACAGGAAGGAACAAACACAACTCTGACAACATGTACCAAAATGACAGAAGAAGTAGACAGAAGACATGGTGTGAACGGTACTAGCAGTAGCAAGGCTGTGAACGAGGACCCTCCTGGACATGGTGCAGTGTCGTCGACGTCGGGTGGCAGGCTCAAGTTTTTTAAAGGTCAGTAGCGCGACGTAAACACCTAGAACAGCTGTAGCATACCTCTGATATTTTGAAATCATAGTTCTTATAGTAGCCTGACTACTAACCTTGTCTAATGAGAATATAAAATGTAATAATAAAGCACCTTCTGCTTTAAACTTGTAAGAAAAACTAGAAAGTCATTCATGCTCTAGTAACCATAGTCAGCCACATTTGAGTGAGCAGTTGCCAATTGTGTGCACAAAGCTTGAGTTCAATTGTTTTGTAATTGCCCAGAGGTAATGAGCAAATGCAGAGGTAATGAGAATGAAAAATTCAAGAAAAACAGTATGACATTTTATAAGTATACAGGCTATTCATATACCACACTGAACTGAATGGAGTATGCAAAATATGGTCTAGTTTATTTTTCCTTATTTCTATAATTAGATGTCTAATCTATTATTCATTCTTTATTACTGTACTTAATCTTATTTATTTAAAATACTACTTGGTAAACAGATATAGAATTTGGCACAAAAGGAGACTTGGTTAAACTGTTCTCTGTATTTCTTAGTAAAATGTGTTCCTTCTCTAGTGGTGTCATAATGTTTTGGCTACATTATTATTTATTGTTTCAGTGGTTTCATATTGATGAATCAAACAAAACAATTTATGTTGTCTCTCAAACTTTAGCTCAAATAAAATTATATTATATAACATAAAATAGGGTTCAACTTTTAAGAACTCAAATCTCTTCTTTGTAAGGTCAGATTTACATTATCTTAGCTTTTAGGAGAGTATTTTATTACAACTTGAAAGCACTAATGAAAACACTAGCACTACAACTTGAAGTACTAACTACTAAAGCAAGTAGCATTTGCATGTTTCAACTAAAGTACTATTCTAAAGCACTTACCTAAACTATAATACCTATAACTATAATAAAACATTCCATATTTATGTCCAAACCACCATCACAAAATTTCATACTTTGTTGTCTATACTAATATTATAAAGAGGTAAACTTTGTTTGTTTAATTGTAATGAATAGGCTCGAAAACTACTGGACCGATTTAAAAAATTCTTTCACCATTCGAAAGCTACATTATTTACGAGTAACATAGGCTACATTTAATTTCGGAAAATGTAGGGTTCCGTAAGATATTTGGGTTTTTCTGACACAAGGTGAAAAAAATCAACCAGAAAATTTACTTATTTTGCGTACGCTGCCTAAACTATAAAAGATAGAACCATACAATGTTCTAAGTAAATGTAGATCTTTTAAATATCTACAAAAAAGTTCTTGATACACTATACCTATCTATGTCAAGTGAGGTACAACAACCATTATTTTATTTAAAAATCTCGATTTTTTTGGACTACATTTAAACGCATTTCTTTTACTCATGCTATTAATCTTTGTCAAAATGAATTATTTCATCACTAAGTACAGTTTATGTAGATAATATTTGGTCTTTGAATGATTAAAATTGGACGTTTGGTTTAGAAGTTATGGCAAAATTAAAAATTGCGATTTACACCCGTTTCGAAGTGGGCGCTACCAAGGCGGGGGTGCACAGTAGCGAAGATTATGACCGGCCCTGCAGCTGGTGAATTGGCTCATATACCAAGAATACCAATGATCCCTACTAATTTGCCTATACCCTTCAAAAGGCTCCAATTTCCTGTAAAAAAATATTTTGCATTAACGATAAATATTATGTAAATTCCAGGGCCAAACATTCAAATTAGTAGGAATAGATTTATAAAAAGAATGTTTTGCTCCATCACGAGTCGGGGGTCCCGACCATCAGTATATTTTGTTACCTGAAAATAACTTAACGTCAATTAATGTTGTTTATAGAAAAGCTCTACAATAATCGCTTTAGTTATCTATCCTAAAACAACGGGTTGCACTCCGGGACTACCGTCAGGTAAGGTAAGGTGAAAACTTATTATTAATTACATTTAAATATTCTCATCATTAGCAACTTTAACATCCATAGAAAGACAATCTGTGCAACCTGCGGAAAATGACTGTGTCGTCGATGTTTCTGTGAATTGACCTGGGAATCATTTTGCTGACCGTGTCTTTCCTGGGTAGGCTTTTTGCAGCGGTAACCGACATCCACGCGGGCGGAGCCGCGGGCGACCGCCATCTATACATTATAATAAAACTGTAGAAATGAAAATTCTGTACATTAAAGATATTCAAAAAATAATAAGCGGGGGGTGTCACTACATCGCTATTAATAGAAGCCAAAAATGTAGTTAGTTTTTTGTCTGTCTGTCTGTATGTTTGTTCCACTATCACACGAAAACTACTGATCCGATTTGAATGCGGTTTTCGCAGATATATTTGCCTTCTTCCAACTTAACATCTGGTGTATAAAAATTTTTCCCCCCACACCTCTAAAGGGACGAAAGAGGGGGTCAGATTTTGTATAAGACTTTTGCTTTAACACGAAAACTACTGATCCGATTTGCATACGATTTTCACAGACATATTTGTCTTCTTCTGACTCAACATTTAGTGACTAAAAATCCCCCCACCCCACCCCTCTAAGGGAACCAAAGAGGGGGTCAGATTTTGTATCAAACTTTTTTCTTTAATGGACTTACTTTGACATATTATTAACTGTTTTTTCCAACTTAACATCTGGTGTATACAATTTTTCGCCTTACCCCTCTTAGGGGACAAAAGAGGGGGTAAGAATTTGTATCAACTGATGAAGTAGAAATATTTTAAATGGCAAAACAACGTTTGCCAGGACAGCTAGTTTCATATAAAGTTGACCAATGTGACATTGTTTTCATTTAATAATAAAAATTGATTAATACCTAAGCTATGTAATCAATATATAATTAATGTTTCAACTTCCAAGTGGTCGAATTTGACCACATAAACAATAGATTTCCACAAATCCACAATCGAGGGATTAATCAAAGTAAGCCATCAAAACTGATAATTCTCTGAATTCTTAAATGTTTCTTTATTTATTTATAAAGGTTCTCAACATATGCATTTAAAAACTACAGTCAATAGGAATATGTTATAGGCAATAGTATGTCTTATAATAATAATAAGCCCTTTTATTCCGAAATATATGTTTTACATTTTGGTTAGATTGGTTGCTTCTTTTTTGTTAGATTTTATCTTGCACTTCGGTGTGCCTCTTGGCATAGGCCTCCTCCAGCTGGCCATAGTATGTCTTAATAGATAAATAATTATACAAAATATTTTACATTTATCTTTAAATAAGCTCCAGTAGATTATTGTTATGTAAGGTGTTGATACTCTCAGTGTAAACATGATCATATTGACTCTGTACACTGATCTAATAAAGTAAGCACATTCTGCTATAGTGTAAACAAACATTTAGGGCAAGTGTCAATTTCTGGACTGATCTATCAAACATCCATAACAATAATATAATCATTACTGTTTAAAAGAAATTACATATTTGGTTTTTTAGGGTTCCATACCCAAAGGGTAAAAACGGGACCCTATTACTGAGACTTCGATGTCTGTCCGTCTGTCTGTCCATCTGTCTGTCCGTCTGTCTATCTGTCTGTCTCCAGGCTGTAACTCAAGAATGGTAATAGCTAGAGAGTTGAAATTTTCACAGATTGTGTATATCTGTTGCCACTATAACAACAAATACTAAAAATAAAATAAAATTAATATTTAATGGGGGCTCCCATACAACAAACGTGATTTTTTTGGCCTTTTTTGGCTCTATATCAATAATGGCAACAGGTAGGTACTTGATTTTTTCTCAAGGTCCTTAGTTTTATGTGCATTTTAATATTTAATAATAATATTAAAATCAAATAAAACATTAAGGGGGGCTCCCATACAAAAAACACAATTTTTTGCCTAATTTTGCTCTATAATGGTACGGAACCCTTAGTGCGCGAGTCCGACTCGCACTTGGCCGATTATTTACTACAGCATAGAGAGTGAAGGTAAAGTAAACTAGCTAACCATACTTTCATGTTTTATGGAATTTGCATACAGTTTATTTACAAAAAATATGGTTGGATGCCTTCTCTACTTATATCTTAAATAATATAAAAATATAATACAAAAATATATTTAGACATATAATACATAATACGGACAATATACCAGTATGATATATAAATTGTAATATCTAATAAGTATATCTAATACAAATAACACAAGGTGCACTCAAATATTGTTATTGGCTTCAGTAAACAATTGTATCAACAAATGCACAATTATCTGTTTACTGACTTGTTTGCTGGCTTTGTCACTTGGTCAGTAGTCTTTGATTTCTAAATTTGGCTAAGGCATATATTTGGAGGTGTTAAAAATCATATTTGCTTATAATATTATGCTAAGACCATTAGGATTTTAAGAATTAGTTGAGTTTAAATGAAAAATAACCTATATTTAAGAATACTTTCTTTTAAATGATATTTCTTGCTTTAATTATATTATTACAGATTAAAAACCAAGCCTTTTATTCAATACTTTTTGTTACAAAATTGATTGGTTTTTGTGTTTCTCAGAAGTTTTATAATTAAATCAATTATGTAGCAACCTCCATGAGAAACACTTTGAATATTCATATCAAATAAAATCAATTAGATTAATTAAGAGTTTAATCAGGCTGTGGTTTTATGCAAGCATAATTAAAATAAGCCTATATTTACCTAATCAATTTTGCTATCATCACTGAGCTTTAGAAATCAGGTGATTAAGAAAAATATATCTCAATTTTACACCTGTTTCTTATTTAAAGGTCTGGGTTAGGTCTAAGCTTTTATTATTAATGTTACATCTTTTTATTGTATAAAAACATAATCTTTTTCAGATGGCAAGTTTATATTGGAGCTGGTGCGAGGGAGCGCGCGCGAGGGCGAGCGGGCGGGCTGGGTGTCGGTGCCGCGCAAGACGTTCTGGCCGCCCGCAGCTGCCCCGCCCACGCCGCCGCAGCCGCCCACCGCGCTCTCGCTCTCCGACGACAACTCCAGCCTGCACTCCTCGCCCTGCACCTCGCACCGCGACCACTGCTGGAAGCAGCCCACCCCGCGCCGCTACGCCTCCAACGAGCTAGCCATGTACTACTGCCGGCCGGCGTACCTGCACAACGACCACATCCGGGCCGGCGCCCGGGCGAAGCGTCGGCGCCCCTACGACCCCGGCGGCCCCGACCTCCTCCCCCCCGGCGGCGCTCGGAGGCTCACCAACGGCGTCTGCGACCGCAGCCGAAATGGCGACGTCGCCGGCTCCGAGGACGTCGTCGACGCGCCGACCGACGGCAAGGTCAAGACCGAGGACGAGCGCCGGACGGACTGCGATAGCGCGAAGCACTACCACATGAAACTCAAGAAACCATATCAGTATCATAAGCTAAGGGTCTACAAGAAGACGAGGCCGCAGATCCGGCGCAAAGAGCTCGTCCGCACGATAGACCGCCTGCGCGAGCGGCTCGCGGCGCTGCCCGCCCCCCCGGTCAACGCCAAGCTGGCCAGCTGCCGGCAGGAGCACGCCATCGTGTCGCCGCGCAAGCGCATCCTGCGGGAGATGGAGCGCGTCAGCCTCGCCGCCGACCCGGAGCAGGCGACCAAGCGGCGCGCCAAGACCGTGCCGGCGCTCAGCACCGCCTCCTACCCGCCCTCGCCCGGCCCCAGCCACGCGCCCAAGCCCCCCGCCGAGCCCGCGCGCGCCGCGAACGGGACCGCGCGCAAGGAGCCCGCCCCCTCCCGCAACGTGAGCAGCTACAGCATCCACTCGCTGCTCAGCATGCCCGACGAGAGCCCCGCGCGGCCGTCGCCGGAGGCCAAGCGCTCGCCGCACTCGTACCCGGCGTCGCTGAAGACGGAGTCGCCGTCGAGCGTCCACTCGCCGGACCTGAGCCCGAGCCCGGACGGGTTCCGCTACCGGTACTCGGCGCTGACGCTGGGCTCGCCGGGGCGCGGCGCGGCTCGGGACTCGCCGACGCCGCCGCACGCGAGCGGGTTCCGGGCGTACGCGCCGCCGTCGCCGGGCGCGGGGTTCGCGCGCTGGGCCCCGCCCGCGCCGTACGCCGCGCCGCCCGCGCACTACGTGCTGGGCTACCCGTACGCGCCCGTGTACCGCGCGCCCGCGCCGCTGTGGCTGCAGTACGCGCCGCCGCCCTGGCCCCACCCACTCATCGCCGACCACATGCCCAAGGAGGAGCCCGCCTCGGGTGAGCTACGACCGCTATTGATATTTATAGTAAACAATTAAACATTTATTCCATTCTAATACCAAAAACTAATACCACTGGTATTTGTTTCAACTCATATTTTTTTTCTATTCCGAACCGATACCACTTTTTAAATAATTTAATTTAATGTACGAACGAATACCAACAACTTGAATTTGGTACAGTCAGCGCAGTCAAACCTAATCAAAGTAAATTTGTTTTTCAATATTTTTATGTAATCGTAATATAATGCTTAAAACTTTCCAAATTCACTTCACTCCAATATTTTTACAAAGGTTAGCATAGGTAAGAGTAGTTTTAGTGAATCATCTTGCTATTTTTTTTACCTGCGAGAAAGGGTGAGTTTGCTCTATTGTTCCAAAATTCGAAACAACCAATCAGAGTCAAGTGTGACTGGAATGTTGTGCTTTGACTCGGAGAGAAATTTTATCTACATAAATTCCTCAGTACATTTCCGTGCGGTGGCGGTGGCGTATTGGTATCAGAGTGACAGTGATTTTTATTTATTAAGTGAGTATATTAATTTGTTCTTTTGTATAATTTACTTCTCTTTATTAAAATTAGTGTTATTTAAAATACCTATTATTTGATTTTTTTATCATAATCCAAGCAAATGTAAAAGTTACATACAATATATAATTTTTTTTAGATATGTCTGAGGAAGCTGATAATCAGCCCTCAACATCTTCGGGAAAAACAGGAAGCTTGACTTTCATAACAAGAAATGGTGGCTTGGTTTTAATGAGAGCTGGTTACCAGTACACAAAAAAAAGGGAAAATAAAAATGGATGGACCCATTGGAGATGTGTGAATGTTAAAGAGTGCAGTGGATCTTTACAGATAAAGGTATGTTACCAACTTCTTACATAGAGTTTAACTGGCTTATTTATAATGGATTAGTGGAGCTTTATAAGGCCTTTGTAGGAAGCTTGTTAAAAAAATGGTATTCATAATCGTATTTTAGAGGTAAAAACACTCTTTATTTCTCCATTAAAGTTAATTTGATTTAAAGAAGCCATGACCCTTCTTTAAACGTTCGTTAACAATAAAATGGCCGACATCAATTCTATTCTATTTCTTTAAATGGCAATTAGTACCGATGCCGTTGTCGACAATTCTGCCATTGTCAAAAGTGAATTGGAATAGCAAGAGTAAAAAAAAAAACACTAGATAAACAAAAAAAAAAGGGAAACAAATGGCCGACATCGATCAGTTGTTTCGTGTTTGACGTTCGGTTTACAATGTCAGTCAGTTAGTATTAAAATACCTACTTTAAAATCCCTACATAGCATTGTGGTTGTTCGCGTATAAAATTGAATTTGTTATCATGCAATCTGGGAAAAAGCGGCAAAGGCCGTTGCCGTTAATACTTGTAATTCTGGTGAAGTACCACACCACCGACTAAATTAATTATAAAAGCAGCCGTTTCTTTGGAAAAACTGTACCATTTACGAAATTCTTCGTCATCCAGATAAAATGCATCGAATCTCTGCTAATAAGATTCGATGCATTTTATCTGGATGACGAAGAATTTCGTAAATGGTACAGTTTTTCCAAAGAAACGGCTGCTTTTATAATTAATTTAGTCGGTGGTGTGGTACTTCACCAGAATTACAAGTATTAACGGCAACGGCCTTTGCCGCTTTTTCCCAGATTGCATGATAACAAATTCAACAAATTGTTCAAAAGACTAGGTAGTTCAAACTATTCCCTCCTTTACCTTGGTGTACGTTTTTTATGACAGTGTTTAAAAATGCATAGACAAATTTTCTGTGACCAGAGGCAAACAACGTTAAAATCGACTAAAATCGCATATTTTTCTACAAAATGGCAACATTGTGTACGATAGTGGCGTTTAGTTATGGGAGCTCTAAGAAACGATTATGAATAAGAATTTTTATCGAACGTTCGGTAGGCTTAAGGTGAATGCTCCAGGGTAGCCCGCGAAATTCAAATTTCCGTACGTTTTTTGCAATTTGCAGCTGAGTATCGGATATTTTATTAATAGAAACTAAATTCGCGGTACTGGCATGTAAGAGAAAATGTGCCATTTTAATAATAACTTTACGTTTAATATAAATTTTAACTTAGTGGGTTACATTGATAAATTTAACTAATATAATGATATAAATACATACATGCCAGTACCGCGAATTTAGTTTCTATTTACCATACTATCCCATACTGAGCTGCAAATTGCAAAAAACTTACGATAATTTGAATTTTGCGGGCCACCCTGGAGCATCCACCTTTAAAACATGTTTTAACTAATGAAGGTTTATACCTTCGGTAAGCGTTATATTATGAATAAGACAGTTAGTGTTCCATCTTTCAATATGTATTTTTATCCGAAAACTATTTTGCTAAAGCTATTTTGTTGTCCTCACAGGATGGCAATATTTCCAATGAGAAAAATCATAGCTGCGAGCCCGATGAATTCAAAAATGTAATGGCAAAAAAGCTGGATGATTTAAGAGATAAAGTGATGAAGTCTGATTTCGCCCCAATACCAAACATATATAACAAATTCAAATCACAATTCTGCGCTACTGAATCAGATTTGGTGAGAAATATCCCATCGTTTGCAAACATCAAATCAAAATTGTATTATGCAAGAAACAACGCAGCTGGTGTAAAAAAAATTAAATGTAAATCAATTGATGAAGTAGAAGTTCCATTACAATTTAGAGATTTTTTGTTTTACGATTATAAAGATGAGTCTTCCAATACCCGAATAATAATCTTGGTCAGTCCAAATCAACTAGAGAAAATTCCGAGCATTAAATTTTTTGAAAGCGACGGAACATTCGATTGCACCCCTGAGCCTTTTGTGCAGTTATATACTATCCACGGAGATCTGGGAAGTGACGAAGATCACACTCGTATAGTTCCTCTTATTTATGTTTTACTTAACAAAAAAAACAGAAGAAACATACAAAAAATTATTTGAAATTTTGAAACAAAACATTCCTGGGTGGGAACCCGTAAAATTTTTAACAGATTTTGAACTAGCCGCAATGAACGCCATTACAATTGTTTTTCCGTCAGTTGTGATTAAAGGATGCTACTTTCATTATTCCAAAAATGTATGGAAAAAAGCAAAACAGTTGGATCTGACAAAAGATGCTATCACCCAAAGACATGTAAGACTTTCAGCTTTACTGCCTTTACTTCCTCGTAAATTCATATCAGAAGGATGGTGCTACATAATGGAAGACTGTCCTGATACTGACGCCATTCAAACATTTAATGACTACATGGTGTCACAATGGCTAGAGAACGAGAGTTTTGTAGACATTTGGTGCGTTCATGGTGAACGCCATCGAACCACAAATGCCGTAGAATCTTGGCATAAGAAATTAAACTCGGCTGTGCCAAAGAATGCTAATTTATATCAGCTTCTGAACGTGCTGAAAGAGGACGCAGATTTACAAACAGTGGTTATTACTCAATATAAATCAAACGCACCCCCCGCAAAACGATGTGCACAGACAACTATTATGAAAAATTCGTGGATCACATACGTAACTGACCAACTCCTCAAAAACAAAATCTCCGTAGGTCACTGCTTAGAAAAATTAAGGGTTTAGCTACTAATTGTTGAAATATAAGAAATTATTTACACGTCATTTAGCTGATTATACTAATAGTTGATTTTCTGTGATATTTTATAATTCTTAGATTATAAGTGAATTATTCATATATGACGTTTTTGCAAAAAAAAATTGCTGATTCATTGCTATATAGGTGAAGAATGACTGATTTGATTAAACAAAAAGTTGATTTTCTGTGAAATTTTACAATTGTTAGGTAAGGTTAGAATTCATTGCAAAAAAAATTGCTGATTCATTGCTATGTAAGTGATGAATGACTGATTAGATTATACAAAAAGTTGATTTTCTGTGATATTTTACAATTGTTAGATAAAAAGTGATTTATTTTTGTTAAAAATTTACCTGACATAGTTGTTATGAGATAGGTAGACGTGAATAATTACGTACCTGTCTAATAATAACTATGTCAGATAAATTTCAATATAAATTAAGAGTTAATTTTTTGAGATATTTTGTAATTTTTAGATTGTAAGTAAATTCTTCCTGTTTGATGTTTTTGCAAAAAAAATATTATACAGGTATAGAGAGGAACTAAAATTATATTAAAGTTGATTATTTAAGTGATATTTTATCATTGAACAAGACGTTTGCTAACAAAATTTGATTTTTTTGGAGTTATCTGTTTTTTTTTTCAATTAAAGGTCTTATATTTACATACAAAGCATTTTTACTGACTGTACCTTATATCTTTGAACTTGTTTTGGTATTAGTTTAAACAATGGTATCGGTTCGGAATAGAAAAAAAATATGAGTTGAAACAAATACCAGTGGTATTAGTTTTTGGTATTAGAATGGAATAAATCCAATTAAAAAAGATAATAATATGTGAATGGCAAAAATGCAATTCAGTCCTTTAAATACTTGTCGTGTTACAAAGTCGATCAGCTATTCAATTTAGGCGGAAGGGTTGTAACGGTTGACTTTGAATGTTTTCAGATCTCCCGCTCAATCTGTCGAAGCACTGAGATGCGGACTACAGTAAAGGCACGAGTCTCGGAGGCCGGCCGGGGCGGCGCTCGGCGCGCGGCGACACCGGACAGTGAAACTGTGCGACAGCATTGATCGACGTTAACAGTTGACCCTCACGAGCCCCGGCGCCGCTGACGCGTTCGCCTGCTCTACCACGTGTTGCGCGAAAACCAGCAGACAGAAGTGAACTTTAGGCGCGAAAACAGTCATTTGTACGTCATGGACCTTTTTGATCGACGTGTGCATAGTGACCCCGAATAAATAACCTTACCGAATCAAAATGGAGGGAGGTTATTTTTAGGTGCGATATTTTTATGTGGTCGGGTCGACGCGAAGCATGGCGCGCCGTCAGCGGGCCGGCGCGGGCGTGACGTCACGATTGTCCTATAAACATTCCATTGCGTTGAACGATTGGCGTCCGTTGGAGTCCAAAAATCACATCCCACCTAGTTTGAGGTTACGCTACCGGTGCGCGGCGGCCGGCGGCGGCCTTGCGGCGAGCGTAGGGAGAGGCGAATCGCTATATTTTTATATAAAGATACGAGTTTTCCTATTGAATCTATCTCGTGGAAGTCTATTTACAGAGATATGTATAGTACTGAAACTATATTTTAGTATAAACGATGTTACGCGTATTTTGAGTATGTGCGAGTATTTTCATATGAGATATTTGAGCGCGAAATAATATTTTAATATTGGCTATTATTTTAGTGTAAGGGTAAGGTCTAAACGAAACGAAACATACAAATCGATTGTTGACATTCAGTGCCTTTATCTAAATGAAACTATTTACGAAAGACAAAGAACATAATTTTTCTGGATTTATAAAATTTTATAAATTATTAGGTGCATCTTTGCTACGGACGTTTTATTTTGTATACTACGGTATCGGGTACGAAAGCTTTCCATAGTCTGCCAACCCCTCAGGAATGACTTCGTTCGATCTCATTATTTAATATAGAAAATAATTGCAATGAGGTAAAGACTACAGTGTCGGGATCAAGTTGGGCGTGTGGCGTGTGCGGTGTACAGTTAGACGTTGTATATAATGTTGACGGGCGTGGGGGCCGCGCTCGCGGCGGTATATTACCTACTAATAATATTATGATTGTACAGTATTTTTGTATCGAGTATTTTATATATGGCGAGTGGAGTGCGAGGCGCGAGACGGCCGTGTCCGGAGCCCGGGGAGGCGCTGGCTTTGAGATTATATATAGAGGTAGTTTTTGCAATGTTAGTGTCGTAGACGGCGACCGAGCGGGGGTGCGGGTCGCAGCGCTGTCCGCCGACCAACTCGACTTAGCGTTAACGTAGCTGTAACAGAACCTGCTCAATTAAAGCGAGTCTCCGACTACACTTAGGGATCGAGATGTAATGTTGTGGCGATTCGGAAATTTAGTGGGACTAAGTGAAGCGCTTGTAGTATTGTAACTGTATAATGCATATTTATTTCGCTCGGTACGGCGCATTCGACCGCACGGCTCGAATGGGTCGCAACGACTGTGCGCACCGGGCGAGTTCCCTCGCGAGTGACACCAGTCAGCGGCACACATTATTTTGTAGCCGAGCACTAGGATTCGAGTCGGATGTACGGGATCATAATATTTGAGGTAATTCGCCCGGTGCGCTTTCCAATTTTTATTTTATAAATTTATTTTATATTTAAGTCGATTGAAGGTGAGTTTTCATTCGATAAGTATATTAATCTCTGTAAATAAAAGTATAATCGTTTTAGTTGTCTGATCCTTTTATAAAAATGTTCATTTAGCTAAATACTCAGTAAATGTAAATGAAAACAAACTCTCCGATGCTTTTGTTCGAAAAGGTAAATTCAGACGTACTAATATTTTCTGGGTTTCCCTTTTTGCGATAAAGCCACACATTTCGAGTGCCATCAAACAGTGCAGGTGTAGCGGTGAGCCCCGCGCGGGCCGAATTTCCACTTCCCACAACATTGTCCTCCGCTGTTGGATTATAAGCCTCACACTAATAAAAATATTTACACAAGGACAATCCACATTGCTGTCCTTTTCTATCGAGTGGCGTACTCAACGTTTCAGACAAAGATGGGAACTGTGCAGCTTGTCCGCCGTGTAAATGTTTTAATTAGAATGGGGTAACTATTTTTCTATGTACACATTTAACTTATGTGATAGTGCTTCGGTTATAGCGGGACACTACGCCGGTGTCTCGAGATCCACTTAAAACGTATTTATCGCGCGGAATAATAGTTATTATTCATTTATTTTAAGGTGTAGTTACGTACTCGAATAAATATAACTTTTTAATAATCTGGTTTTACTTGGACCCCAGACTGTTGTATTTTATAGATGTTACAGCCTATCTTTTAATGTAACGTTTCAAAATTCTGAGCACCAGCTTTCACCACATGAGAACTCAGAACACTAGTTTTTCCGGATAACATAATATGGCCTGGGTGAATCCAGAGCAGAGAGCTTATTTACCATGCCAAATTCTAATCATCAAGTATAGATTAGTGCAACTTTTACTTTAACCGATTCAGTGCGGTGTCATTTTTGGCAATTTCACGCGCCTGGCTGCGAACAAATATTTCGTATCTCCTCTGAGGCGCCTACCGCCAGGAACTTTGATATTTCCTCTCGGGCGCCACCCGCCAGGGATTGTAATTTATCGCTGTTTCGTCTGTTTCCAATTGTACACACAGAGATGGAAGGTAAGTGACTTATTTTTATCAGGTGTTGTAAGTCTTTGGCTATATTGATAAATTTATTTTCGTTTTATTGTAGAACGGGATATTACATGCTAGTCATGTATAACGCCAAAAAATTTATCTTTTTTATAGCATTTTATAAACAAATAAACATTGTATAAGTTGTAGTTTTTGAATGAAATATCTGAATTCTACAAATCAATCAGAAAGGAAATGATGATTTCTCACCTCCGGGCGGAAAGCGTCAACTTTCTTCCCGCTGCGCTTACCGATGTTGCCGTTTTCCGCCTCCGTCGATGAGAAAAATAGTATACGCACCACGGGCAGTAAATAAGAAAGCCTCAGATCACATGTTTGTTGGCCGAGGCGAAGCGATAATTATATGTGATCTGAGACATTTCTTATTTTCCTGCCCTAGGTGCGTAATGTACTAATTCTACGAATAATAAAAACTAAGGAAGAGTAACTGTGTCAAAAAATTTGTTCCGCGAGCTACAAAAAGAGACTCGAATACATGCATGTGTCAGAAATGGCTAAAGTATAATTTACACAGAGCCAGTACTGGCTGCCAATAAGACTGGCAGCCAGTATTGGCTTGGCATATGCCGCGTGTGAACAGTTTGGCCTGGCTTGAAAAACTGTTCACACGCGGCATACCTATACCAAGCCAATACTGGCTGCCAGTCTTATTGGCAGCCAGTACTGGCTCTGTGTAAATTATACTTTAGGCTTGCAAAATAAAAGTAATGTATAAATCATAAACACCAGTAAATAAAACTGTAGTTTTATACGTCTTGTAAATATATAATACAATTATTCACTTAGCTTTTCTTCTTTTCCAATTATTAAGCTGAAAGAACTGATATTACACTTTTATCTTAGCCAAAAGACCAAGAAGCGTTTTAACCAAATAAATACTTATCTTATAACGATCTTTGTTCGAAGTACTCAGAGCCAATTCACATTGACAGGGGGCAGAGTAACGGCTTACGACAAGAGAGAGAGAGAGTGAGTCCCTTCCATCAGACAGCCCGCCTTAAATACTGCCATATCAAAAACAACCCCACCGCCATCATCACTCTGCCCCGCATCTGACTACCAGGATTTGTATCTAATATCATAAACACAATGATTCATAGTTACAATCATCCTGAAAATAATTATAAATTAAGTATTTAATTATAACACTTTTATATTAATTTATTAACTGCACTATATTTTGTAATAAAAGTATTATAACCGGAAACAACAATTAATATTGTCTGTTTAAAGATTTATTAACGTGTTCAAAAATAATGTTATAATATTATATTTGTTGTCCAAATATCATGAATTAATTATTAATAATAATTAGTTCAACTCACATGAATTATTGAAATATGTAGTTACTTCTCATAAGAATTTCAAGTTAAATAACAAAACAATAAGATAAAACCATTATACCTACTTCATTTTATTTATGACTATTATTGAAATAATAGTAATTTATATTCATCTATATTTTGAGTAAAGCGGGTCGTACCTCACGCATGCATACTTTAGCCGCATAACGCAAAAAAAATGAGTTCAAATAAATGTTTAATTTATATTATAAAGTAAATTAAACAATAAAACAGATTTAATCCACAAGCTTTTGTTGATTTCTATAATATTCAATAATATATTACAGTATACTTTTATTTTATTTATAGTGTAGCTGTCTATGCTATGCTATTCGATATTATATGAATTTTCTTTTTTTTTAATAACACCATGCAATGACAAGAAAGTATGTATGGAGTGTTTGTGTGTGTACCTATGTATGTTAGTAATAAACTTTAGAAATGTTTGTTTCATACCCGTGCGAAACAGGGGCGGGCTGCTAGTTAATTATAAGAATAAATTATGTTGATGTGAGATTTTGCTGGTGTTGGCGTTACATATTTATAAAATAATTCGGTGGCCATATTAATCAATAATCACCAATTGAAAATGTTTAAGACTCCTGAAGTGTAAGTTTTTATGCAATATCCTAAAACTAACACTGTACACGTAAAATACGTGACAAATAAAGCCACTTTCATTGAGGGGAAACCTCTGAAAAATGTAATTTCATCATAGTTTTACAGGTAAACATTTTATCTCCTCTCGGGCGTCACCCGCCATACAGAAAAGATACCCATGGTGCATCTGCGGCGACATCGCCGAGAATAATTTTTAAATATGTATTTTTAATATTATATACTTAATTTTTGCATTTACTCTCTTTCCCCACATACGCAGTGTGAAATAACAATTCTTATACATCCGACGAGTCGAAGAATACAGGTCGAAGCGACGGGTCATTAATATGACCCGTCGCTTCGACTCTGCCCCGGTGTGAGTTGAACCCACAGATTACTAGTATATATGTTGAACCTGGCAGAGGTAAGATCTGGTGATGTTTTCTATTTTCCCATTATTACTACTGTCACAGAATATATTAGTAATAGAATACCAACTACTGTCCAATAAAAATTACTAGATCAGACATCAGTGGTCAACCTCTGGTCTGGTCAAAGACTGCTCTAGAGCGGTCGTGTTGAACAAATGCTCGGACCGCTCAAGAACTGCTCGAGCGGTCCGTGTATTGCGGATATGAATTTAGTATGGATAATGGAAACTGCAGATCGCCGTGCATCAACGTGCTATGGATGGACCGCATCTTGCAGTCGAGACCACAGAAAACATATTACGGTCGAGACCGACTGCAAGATGCGGTCCATCTATGGCCGACCTTCGGTGTCGCGGGCCGCAAACAAAAGTGCCACGTTACCGCACCGTTCCACGTTGACGACGTCGTGACTTGGAGATGTGGACAGGCTGAAAGGCGTGGGTAACGTGGGCCACCGCCTTCGCCTACGGCCTTGCGGTCCATGGGGCTTGGCGCCCCTTGGACCACGAAGATTTTTTAAGTACTTCAGAGTTTTGATACTCATATTATAAATATTTGAGTGTCAAAAAAATATTTCTTCCAACAAAATTCGTGCTCTTGCGTCAGGACCATGCCACACGATGCGGTGCAGCGGCGGCACGGCACCTGACCGGTGCCGCTCCGGTGTCCTACATATAAAAACGGATGGTATGGCACACGGCGCGTCCGGTGCCGCTCCGGCGCTGCACCGCACGCGCACCGGAATCGAGATGAGGCGGGGACGCGGGGAGCTAGAGTCCGTCGCAGCTACAGTAATTACTGCAAAACAACATAATATCTTGCCCACTGGTAAAACGTTAGTGGTTTATTATATCTTTAACTAGCGACCCGCCCCGGCGCGGCGACGCACGGGTATAAAATAGCCACTGAAAAAATCGATAGCCTATGATCCTTCACGTGGTCTACTTCTTATCTGTGCCAAATAACATAAAAATTGCTCCAGTAGTTCGCGAGATAAGCCCTTTCAAATAATTTCCCCCGTTTTTTCCAAATTCTCCTATTAGTCTTAGCGTGATAAGATATAGCCCATAGCCTTCCTCAATAAATTGGCTATCTAACGCTGAAAGAATTTTTCAAATCGGACCAGTAGTTCCTGAGATTAGCGCGTTCAAGTTAGCCCTTTCAAATAATTTTCCCCGTTTTTTCCACATTTTCCTCTATTTCTTCGTTCCTATTAGTCTTAGCGTGATTAAATATAGCCTATAACCTTCCTCGATAAATGGGCTATCTAACACTGAAAGAATCACCAAAATCCGTTGCGTAGTTTTAAAGATTAAAGGGAACAAAGGGACATGAGGGAAAAAAAAGCGACTTTGTTTTATAATAAGTATAGATAGACGTTGTTAGTGGCGGCCGAAAAGGAAGATCTTCCGACTGAGAGAGATAGCATGCTCGGTCAGGCCGAAGCCCACTGACGTCATTTCTGACGTTGTATAATATATCTTGCCGTTCTCCGAAATTTCGATAGCGCGATGCAGGATTGTTAGGAGAGTTGTGGGTACCGCCACATATCTTTACGTGGGCCACTGGCATGGGCGCCGGCAGAAATAATTCCCAAGGGGTGCAGATTTTAGTTTTCTTTCTACTTTTTACGAATCACAGTGACTGTCTATTTACGTCAACAGAATACATTTAGTGCCGAAACATTACGAACTATCTTTGTACGGCATGGTAATAGGGTTACAAAATGCTTTTTATTTCAATAATTTCTGTTGATACCGAGATTCCCAAGGGGTGCAAGTGCACCCCCTGGCACCCCCCTGCCGGCGCCCATGGCCACTGGTAATGTCTTGGCGGGCCGCAGGTTGAGTGTAGTCGGACTAGATGTTGCCTGCAACAGCTTTGTTGCGCTGAATTTGTTTTTACGTTGAAACAGGGTATTTTGCGTGATGAAAACTACCTATATACTTTTTCGGGTCATTAGAGATAAGTACGAGTCGTGACTCGTGCCCGAAAGAGTTCCATATCATTTATTAAAATCGAACAAAAATTATGGCTCCCTTTGCTGTTGTTTTTTTAACCGATTCAGTGCGGATGACACGGGAGCCGTGTCATACGTGTTTTTAACGTGTGGCGTATGACACGTGAGCCGTGTCATTTGAAAAACGATTGTATCTCCCTCAAATTACACTTTAGAAGGTTCTACCCTGAACAAAATCATCTTAATTTTCCACGTAGAACAAGCCTCGTTTCTGAATATTTTGTGAATTGAAAAAAGTTGGGGCTGTCTCCTTTTTTAGCCTCATGGTTCCCATCATCAGACCACCACTTTTGTGAACATAGTACCAACTCGGAACCGGATCAATCGGAACAAATACCCTATACAACAAAAGAAAAATTTTGAAAATCGGTTCACAAACGGCGGAGTAATCGTTGAACACACATAAAAAAAATATACACAGCCGAACGTATAACCTCCCCCTTTTTGGAAGTCCGTTAAAAAAACTTAACAACGAACTTCTTTAAATTTATCTACGAACGTATAATTTACATCGAAAACCCAGATCTATTTAATATTATACTCATTTTTCTAACCTTGAAACCTACAAAAGGTTTGCAACATCTGAATAAAAAAATAGTTTACCTGCCATTTTCAGGTTAACACTTAGTAAAACTACTCGAAATCAACTCAAAACAATGTAGCCTTCCGTTAACATCAATGATTTGGGCTCAACCAAATAAATCAAGTTAATACAAGCGAAAAAAAAACAAAAAAAAAAAACAATAAACCTTTTTGAACGTGGCGGGTGACACGGTAGCCGTGTCATCTACTTCTGTGGCGTATGACACGGCTAACGTGTCACGAGAAAATTGTATGCCGCCACAACTGAGTCTTCAAAAATGTGCGCCGCATTGAATCGGTTAATACCTCGATCGTGATTCGTGGGAATAGCAGACACAACAGATTTTCAATTGTTATGCGGCAGCCGGGTGCCGTTTGGGTGATGGTGATGGGTTAAAATTTAAATACTTATTTTTGTTTTTAAATCATCATCAGAGGAAAAAATATATTAGGTACTGTATGTAGTTTTTTTAGAAGAGGATCATCAAAATCATAATATCAAGGGTAATGAAATAAGGCAACACTCCAATTTGTGCTTTATTTATGAAAAAAATTGTAAATTATCCTACAATGAATCTCCGAATGAAATAGACTTACATATCGTTTTATGTATCAAATACATTATTCACTCATCGCCAGATCGAACCACATAAGAACATTATAGTTTAAAATATTATCTACAGAATCCATCGTCGGCGATTCGATTACCAAAAATACAATCTTCGTTAACGTTTAGGTGTCGGGTTGTCGGTCGGGAGCGGGGAGCTGGGAGTCGGGTGGACGTCGGCCGCCGGCGCGGGCTATGTACAGTCGCAATATACAGGCGGCGGCTCAGCCGAGCAGCGCCTCCATGGTGTAGGGGCGGGGCGGCGGCGGGCGCGGGCCCTCCTGTCAGTCCAGAACCACCGGCGACTGCGCCGCGCCCGCTCGCGCCGCCTTCCCCGCGCCCCCCGCGCCACCCGCCGCGCCGCCCGCGCCCGCCGCACCGCGCATCGCCCGCCAGGGAGCGCGCGCGCCGCGCCGCACCTCGCCGCAGCTGAGCGTCCGTCGCGCCGATCTGTGTATAAAACATTTATTAATCACAATGGTTTCAGTACAAAAATCAGCTAGTAACTATCGCTCCTTGTTTCTTTATCGCTATATTTTTATCGTTCTACTATACTGTAAGTTCCATACTTATGAAAACCAAGCTTATAAAATAATATCTTTGTGTCTAAATGCATGAGACAATGACTTATGACATTTAATCCATGGTCAATTTCTTTGTGGATACCGAATAAGCAAAAAAAAAAACTTACTTTGCTGCTTCTGTGGCTCTGAAGTAAAGATCATCTGGCGCATCCATCCACGAAATCACGTGACGACGTCCACCACGGCCGGTCAAGCTTGTCGGCTTCCCGTTTACCTGTAAATATATTATTAGCTTATAATTTTACAAGTTAATTTGTCTAGCTCCAAAAACTCGCTCACAGATTTTATTATGGAAGCGTAGACTCTTGATTTATGATTGAGAGTGATGTTTGATGGTATTTTTATTATGGACCATTAACGTAACGTAACGTAATGACGTAACGTAACGTACGTGTGCGAAGACGTGTGCAGGCAGGGGCTGGCCCGTGGCCTGTGCGCGGGCGCACATGGCGGCGTACTGTTCGCGTGACGGCCGCTGCATCGGCGCCGGATGCTTGTTGGGGCGCTTCGCGGGCGGCGGCGCCGGCGTCACACCCACACCTCCTGGAAACCACGCGATTTACAATACTTATTCTAGACTTCAAAATCAACTTAAACTTAGTCACATGACTATTTGGAAGAAGCAAAAAAGAAATCACTTAAATGCGACGAAAATTTTATAGTCAAATTATATGTTATTTTTGAAGTGAAAACTTCTTTAGCGGCGTTGAGCACTTGTGGGATGGGTAAAAACTGTGAAACTCGCGATAGATTTTCGTGTTGATCGAAAAACCATACAAAACGCGTAAGATGGTTGGAGAGTAGTGTTTTGTGTCGAACTCGAACTCGAACTCAATTTGAAACTTGATCGAAACTTGATCGAAGCTTGATCGAAGCTTGATCGAAACTTGATCGAAACTTGATCGAAACTTGATCGAAACTTGATCGAAACTTGATCGAAACTTGATCGAAACCTTGATCGAAACTTGATCGGAACTTGATCGAAACCTTGATCGAAACCTTGATCGAAACTTAATCGAAACTTGATCGAAACTTGATCGAAACTTGATCGAAACCTTGATCAAAACCTTGATCGAAACTTGATCGAAACTTAATCGAAATTTGATCGAAACTTGATCGAAATTTGATCGAAACCTTGATCGAAACTTGATCGAAATTTGATCGAAACTTGATCGAAACCTTGATCGAAACTTGATCGAAACCTTGATCGAAACTTGATCGAAACTTGTTCAAAACTTGATCGAAACTTGATCGAAACCTTGATCGAAACCTTGATCGAAACTTAATCGAAACAACTTGATTGACGATTTTTTAAAAATCGATTTTCATAAAAAATGGGTTAAAAAAATGCACAACGTTAATAATCAAGTTTTCACTTCTGCCGGCATTCCCGGAGTGCAACCAGTTTTTTTTTTTAATATAATATTGTATATTGTGTGTTTACCTGCCGCTGCTTCATCCACAGTAGGCAAGAAAAGAAAAAGGTAAAATTGTTTTATATTATATAAACATGTGTCTAACTTATGCACAGTGCTGCCCAAGTGTTAATAATGCTCAAAAGTCGTATTTCCAGGTATACATAATATTCCAATTTCCATCGAAACCATTTTTAAGTAAAACAAAAATCGTCGCGCATTATTAGCTTGATAGTCGTCTTTATTAATCGTGAAATCCATACTAGTATTATAATTACTTAATGAGAAAGTGTGTCCGTCAGTCTGTTTACGATAGTTTTTGATGCGAAAAATGTACGTTTCCCACGCGATGGACGAATTTTAGCGCAACGGAATTGGGGGGTTATCTAGTGATGAAATACATGTGCTTTAGTACGGTCCCCAATACCAAAAAAGTCAACTTCCGTTCAACTCATCTCCGCCATACGAATTATTGGTATGTACGAGTACTTATTAGGGATATTTTCCTGAACACGAAAAGTACGGTAGCCACTTCCTAAGGGAGATCGCACACGTCACACTTTTTGTGTGATCGAGTCTGCGGTTTCCATACAGTCTGATGTCGCGCGCCATGCAGATTGTATGGAAGCCGCAGACTCGATCACACAAAAAGTGTGACGTGTGCGATCTCCCTAAGTCTATGGAGGGGGTAGCTATGACGTCACAAAGATGGCCGCCGGGCCTATTCTATTCTGCCGGTTATTTAATATCTAATGAACCGTTTTACTTAAGTAGGGTGTCAAATGAAATGTTATTAAATAAGCTTCATTTTATTTCTTAGAACTATCAATGTGAATTAAGTACCAAGGGAAATATTTTGGAAAAACAAAATTTCAAAAAAATATTTTTCTTTCTTATGTATATAACTTGGTAACCGTCAGGATAATGGAAATATAGGTTATTATAAAATATTTGGCTACTTTTATCAGCTTTCTAACGAACTTTAAATCATTACAATAAAGCAATAAACAACGGAACTGCAGCCGTTTGAATCAGCCTCGGTAGCACTGAGCCCATAGCGGTAGCTAAGCTACTGGGCTGGTTTTTGGTGAATTTTGAACAAAAAACTATGTAACACAAAAACATATAACTGTAAGTACAACCTATGAATAAGTACAAGTATGCTGGTACTTATTCATAGGTTGTACTTACAGTTTTTTTTAATGTGACATGCATAATAATAGGTTATAGGTAGGTATGTGTTGTACTAAAGTTACTGATAAAATTATTACAAAATATTAAAAAAAAATGTATCTAATTAATGTCCTAAATATGATCTTCTGAATAATTATACCGATTATAACATTTGTAACCGACATGACATATCCACAACGGGATGAACGGGAACCAGCTTTACATTGACATGATATTACATGTTCGAGATCTTTCAATGAGATTGAATATTCAGATGAAATAACTGGCAATCAATAAATGATTGGTACCCTCGATCTTTCAGCCACAGCCTATGGGTTCAGGAAGCGTGGGCTTTGCTACTTGGGCGTTCTGCCCAAGTTGTCGTGTCGGCGGTAACTTATCAAGTTCTTTGATGTTCTGGAACATTGCTGCTCTTAAGTTGCCTAGGTTATCTAGTTCTTTGAATCCGCAGTCTTGTTTGTATACATAAGAGTGACAAATTTTACACCAAAATTTGAATGGAGTTGATAATGTTGTTGGAATATCGGCCAGCTTGATTTTTTGTGTGACCTGACAACGTAGTGGAAAACCCAGTTAGGGTGTGATAAGCCAGCAATGATTCTCTTATCGGTTGTTTGTTTTTTGGTAGTGCCAGATTTCATCCAGACACCACTTGGTAGTTTCTCAGAGAAGTGCATATGCACTACAGTTTCGCGACAAGTCACTATTACCCGTATATAAATATTTACAATCAATCACATGTAGTATGAAACGGGTATCACTTTGGGTATCAGCTTCTTCTTGAGTACTTCTCAAATGATCCACGTTTCTTTGTATATTAGAGCTACATATCATGTTCTTCGTCCGAATATCCACCTGAAGTAAAAAGTTTCTGTATCGTGTCAAGTTTTAATGCTTAAATAGTAGGTAACTTCTTTTGAGAAAACAACATGAAATACTTTCGGACCTAGAGCCTGCGACGGCCAGACTTTCCTTTTAGAAAAGCTGAAAGTTTATATGTTTGTGACCATTAAAGAGGTAAAAACGACCAGCAGCTATGGAGTTCGGTCGCGGTTACTTAAGGAGGTTTCCAGTTCTGAAGGGCTACAGGCTACTTGATCTTCGAGAAAGAGTAAAGCTCAATTTTTTAGCTTATATTCTTCGCGGTAAGTGGAGGAATCTCGTCTTCCAGTGCCGGACATATTTGACAGGTCCCACTGCCAGACACTTGACTAAATGTCCTATACTTTAAGAAAGTTTCTGCGATTTCCTATTAAAATAAATTGTTTTTCAAGCTCTAAAACTTGACACAACTTTAAAAGTTACCGCCGACACGACTAGCCTTTCGACAGCATGCGTTAAGATCGAACTTAACGCCCACGTAGCAAAGCCCATGCTTCCTGAACCCATAGGCTTTGAACTGTGGCTGAAAGATCGAGGATACCAATCATTTATTGATTGCCAGTTATTTCATCCGTAAATTCAATCTCATTAGCTTTGTCCACATTGTGCCTTTTTCTGTTCATCAAGGGCATGCCTTATAGCGCTGTCTACGTAAAACGTGAGGCATGCCCGTAACGCGCGTTGAAATCGTAGCGCGCGCTATGACACTTTTCTTTCAACGCGGGTGGATTTTGACGCGCGTCACGGGCATGCCACACGTTCACTGTTGACAGCGCTATAAGGCATGCCCTTGTTGAACAGAAAAAAGGCACAATGTGGACAAAGCTATCGAAAGATCTCGAACTTGGAATATCATGTATATGTAAAGCTGGTTCCCGTTCATCCCGTTGTGGATGTGTCAGGTCGGTCACAAACGGTATAATTATTCAGAAGATCAGATTTAGGACATTAATTTGATACAATTTTTTTGAAAATTTTTAATAATTTTATCAGTAGCTTTAGTACAACACATACCTCCTATAGCCTATTATTATGCATGTCACATTAAAAAACTGTAAGTACAACCTATGAATAAGTACCAGCATACTTTTACATAATATTTTTATTACTAACGTTCATGTTTTTTATTCAAAATTCACCAAAAACCAGCCCGGCAGCTAAGCTACCGCTATGGGTTCAGCGCTACCGAGGCTGATTCAAACGGCTGCAGTTCCGTTGTTTATTGCTTTATTGTAATGATTTAAAGTTCGTTAGAAAGCTGATAAAAGTAGCCAAATATTTTATAATAACCTATATTTCTATTATCCTGACGGTTACCCATTTATATACATAAGAAAGAAAAATATTTTTTAAATTTTGTTTTTCCGAAATATTTCCCTTGGTACTTAATTCACATTGATAGCTCTAAGGAATAAAATGAAGCTTATTTAATTTGACACCCTACTTAAGTAAATCGGTTCAGTAGATATTAAATAATCCGCAGAATAGAATAGGCCCGGCGGCCATCTTTGTGACGTCATAGCTACCCCCTCCATACAGTTACAGATCTTGCAATCTACGAGCGCGCGGCGCCTTTAGTTGTGTGAGTGACCATATCTATACACGCGTACATGGCTCGCTCGCTACTGACTGCTCCGTCAGGTACGCACACTAACGAAAATGTCTATTCACATTTTCAACTACAAATAAAGGCTACGCGCGCTCGTAGATTGCAAGACCTATAGGAAGTGACTACCGCACTTTTCGTGTTCAATAATTCGTATGGCGGAGATGAGTTGAACGAAAATCGTTATTTGAAGACTTTTTTGCAAATGGGTCTTCTACTACTTAGCTTGGTGGTCGTCTTTATTGATCGTGAAATCCATACCATTATTATAATTAATGAAAGTGTGTCTGTCAGTCTGTTTACAATAGTTGTTGATGCCAAAAATGTATGTTTGCCTCCCCGATAGCGCAACGGAATTGAGTATTTAAAAAAAAAATAGTTTTAAAAATTCATGGAATTTAAATAAAGTCACGTGACTTATAAACACGCCATGATTGAGATGTGACGTCACATTGTATAATACATTTCAACAGTATACGCCAATATTTACCTTATTTCGTTGACGTTTAAGGTCAAAATTGTTTGCGCTAACTATAATACCAATCTACGTAGCTAAACTTTTTAGTAAATCCACAAACTGATGCTCCCATGACTCGAAATGAGAAATGTCGTTAGTGCCCGTTTTGTTTATTGTAAAACAAACTGTAATTTAAGTATTGAAGGTGTGTTTTGGTTTTCAGTTTTAATAAATTTAAGGCTTATTTGAGTTTAGAAGTGCGCGTCCAATCAAAACATTCGTTTGTTAAACAATAGGTGGTATGTCAGTTCTACTGTTGTTTGTGTTCTGCGGTGAAAATTATCATTGTGACGTCACAGGCGCTAGGGTTAGTGCGGGAGCTGTCGGCGTGTCTTCGGTATTTTTATTTTGAAATAACTTTTGAATTATTGCGAAAAACAATAAAAGAAAATTGTTTTGTTATAAAACTTATATATGATCTTTCCATTTATTACAAAAAAAATTTTTGTTGAAATACTCAATTGGGGGCGTTATCTACCCCGCATTCCACTTAGCGTTAAAAACGATCAAAACGCTCAAAATGCCTCCTATTTTGAGCGTTTTGATCGTTTTTAACGCTAAGTGGAATGCGGGGCTTGTGACGAAATACATATTGTGTTGTCAACTTACTGTCGAGCCCGTTGATATCGTCGTACGCGCGTCTCTTGAGCGAGGGCGGCGGCGGGGGCGGGGCCGCCTCTGCCGCTCGGCGCGCCTCTATCTCGGCGCGGGACAGCACGCGTTCGTACATCAGACTGCCATCTAGTGCACAATACAAATTATTATAATCTCATAAATCATGTATTTGTGACAGATTAGAGTTATAATAATTGAACAGGTAAAAGATAAAAAATAAAAAACAAAAGCACTATCGTAAGTTAAGAGATTCGGAGATAGGTTGTGAACTTTAAAAACATTATACGATGTACTTGCGTTTTGTCTTAGGTTATTACTGCGTCTGAACATCAGCTGCTATGCGAATTTTTCAACGTATCGGAAAAGGAACAAAAACATTGTATAGCGTATCCATTGTGTATATTTTATTAGTCATTTTTATTTTTATATTTTAATATGGTTTACTTAATGTTGAATAAAATTTAGTTTTATTTTGTGCATGTTGAAATGTAATGTTATAAAAATATACTTAAAGTTAGTGCTTGATGAAAGTTAATTATCGTAATTGGTGTAGCTGTAACCCATTATAATTTGACGAATAAATAAATTAGTAAAGACGTTAGTAACTAGTAGTGGGACCGACCTGGCGCCTTAGGCGGTTTGGGGAAGGCGACGTGGTTGGGCGTGGGCATGCGGTCGCGCGGCGTGAGCACCAGCCAGTCGTGCGTGCGCGGCGCGGGCGTGCCGAGCGAGGTCGCCAGCCGCGCCGCCACCGCGCCTACCGGCCCGCGCACGCGCGGCGTACCCCGCACCTCGCCGCCGCCCGCGCCGGACGCCATCGCCAGAGTACCTGTTGAAGAAAACATCAATTTTATTTTTATATTAATCATACATTTACTAAAAATTGAATACCGGAAATAAAATAGGGTGTAAGTGCCAAAATTTTCGAAACGTATTTTTTACCGGAAATGTATTCTATGTGCCATCGCCAATAATCTAAAATAAGCATTAAGTGACTAGCATAGTTTTTTGCTTGGTTTTTACATCTTTTAATAAAGGCGGAGGAGCGGGACGCATAGCACATTGTTATATAAACGGGTTTAAGTCCCTGCCAGCGTGCCGCCAATGTTATGAAAATGGTAGCCATAGCACCTGTTGTTGTTACCGGTTCGGGAAGAGAAAGGCGTTACGAAGCTATTTTAAATAGAATAGTATGAATAATGTTTTATTGCTTTCATTATTTTTACTTGGTATTTTAATATGTTGACTCAAAAAATTGGTAACTTTGTTGTTTTTGGTTATTTACTTATACCCCAGGAAAATTAAACATTCGACCTCGGAATAATTCGCATAGAGCTGAAAATTGGTAGAAACGTTAAATACACCATTATAAATAAAACCTCAAAAGCCCCCGGCGATCCTCCTTGTGATAAAATTTTTATTCAAGGTCAAAGGTATGAAAATGAGGTTTTTCCCGTTTTTTTTTCCAAACTGTACATTTTATCATAAAAATAGGTACGACAAGAGTGTAGATCATAGAATTCTCTACAAAAAATATTCAGACACTATTTTCATACGACTTACCATTCCTTATAATGGCGGGCTTAAAGTTTTGGAAAATCATATCTATACTTATATTAAAAAGCTTAAGAAATTGTGGAACTACTGCTTTGAATTGAAGAATTCTTATTTTGTTGGATAGTCTTATTTATCGAGTAAGACATGAGCTACTTAACATCACGTTGCCATCAATAGGAGCAAAGAAACAGAGGGAAATGCGGAAAAACGGGGAAAATTATTTGAAAGAGCTTATCTCACAAACTGCTGAAACAATTTTTATGTTATTTGGCACAGATATAGAATATACCATGTGGAGGGACATAGGCTATTTAGTTTTTCAGGAAAATTTACAGTTTCCGTGAAATTTATAATCAACGCGGGTGGAGCCACGCTTAACATCTAGTATTACATACTAGGGTTGTTTGACACGTTCTCGGCCTGACATACTTCTGAGTGACTTGCAAGCGTACTGTTGATCTTCGCGACTCGAAAAGTTTAGATTTGGTAACGGTAATAAGTCACGCAGACGGCAGAAGTATGTTTGGCTGAGAACAGCCGTCATATGCTGTAGTACAAGAAGTTCCGCTCCGCCCTGTTAATTACGTATTTCACGGAAACCGTACATTTTCCCGAGAAACAAAGTAGCCTATGTCCTTCCACGTGGTCTACTTTATATCTGTTCCAAACAACATAAAGAATACTTCAGCTGTTTGTGAGATAAGCTCTTTCTAATAATTTTCCCCGTTTTTCCCCATTTCCCTCTGTTTCTTTGCTCCTATTGGTGGCAACGTGATGTTATGTAGCTCATGTCTTCCTCGATAAATAGGACTATCCAACAAAAAAAGAATTCTTCAATTCAAAGCAGTAGTTCCACAAATTCTTTAGCTTTTTAATATAAGTATGGATATGATTTTCCCAAACTTTAAGCCCGCCATTTATAAGGAATGGTAAGTCGACTATGAAAAAAGTGTCTGAATATTTATTGTAGAGAATTCTATGATCTACACTCTTGTCCTACCTATTTTTGTGATAAAATGTACAGTTTGGAAAAAAACGGGAAAAACCTCATTTTCATACCTTTGACCTTGAATAAAATTTTTAGTACAAGGAGGATCGCCGGGGACTTTTGAGGTTTTATTTCTAATGGTGTATTTAACGTCTCTACCAATTTTCAGCTCTATGCGAATTATTCCGAGGTTACGATTTTTTTGCGTCTAATTAGACCGGACTATTATGTAATATCACGTCACTAGTCTTTGTGTGTCTAAAACTTTAAATGTCCAAAGTGCCAATTTACCGAAACAAACATTAGAATTTAGATCTCTATTTAAAACATAATGCATGGCACTTAGAGCCTTATTTAAGTTAGTTAGAATTGGAGTTAGGGTTTTCTATATATTGTCAATTAAAATGTAATTTTGCTGTAGTAATTGATAAGTAAAATACTTTGTTTTTTCTACACAAAGAGATTTTATCGTAGTATAAGTATTTCCCTCAAAAAAATAAACAAAATTTATTCCGAAGATGACCTACTATTTTGATCAACAATTCCTCCACATTTTGTTTTTGGCACTTACATCCTATTTTATTTCCGGTATTCAATTATAAACCAGACTAGATGGGCAAGACAGTTAATAAAAACCCGTTAGAGCAAGTACACACGGCGCGTTGCGGCGCTGCCGTTTGACGCATAGCCGGCCACACGGGCATTACGAAGCAATCTTAACGTCAACACCCCCTCCCGCTTCGTCTCGGGGGCTGCTGTCCGTCATGTGTGCGTTGCGCGCTGCTGTCACGACGCGGTACGCCGTGTGAACACCTTGGTTAATTGTATGTAAACCAACGCAACGGCAGCGCTGCGTCGACGCAACGCGCCGTGTGGACTGGGTCTAAGGCCGTGTTCAAACCAAACTGACTGTGAGCCCCCGAATGTGAGCAGGCTCACTGTGAGTCCCAGTGTGAACGTAAAAATAAACGGTATCGAATGTCCCCCCCTACGCCTAGCGTAATAAGTAATAACGTATTGTCGGTTAGGTGTGAACGAAAAAGTGAATATGTATGGAAATACAATAAACTGCGTAACGTTCGCTCACATTCGGCGGCTGACAGTCAGTTAGGCCGTGTTCACACCAAACCGACTGTGAGCCGCCGAATGTGAGCAGGCTCACTGTGAGACTCAGTGTGAACGTGAAAATATACGGTATGAAATGTCCGCGCCTACGCCTAGCGTAATAGCGTATTGTCGGTTAGGTGTGAACGAAAAAGTGAATATATGTATGGAAATACAATAAACTGCGTAACGTTCGCTCACATTCGGCGGCTCACAGTTGGTTTGGTGTGAACACGGCCTTAAGGCTGCGTGTCCACCGAAGCTGAGCTAAACTGCGTTGCGAGGTATGTGTTTTTAAGAACCATTAGAAACGCTTCATTTGCCTGACCACATTCTGCGCTACGATTCTATTGGTTCTTGTAAAACACATTCCTCGCAACGCAGCTTAGTTTATCTCCGGTGGAAACGCAGCGTTAATATGTAGCACTTTCATGACATGTATATTGTATGTATAATGTAGGTAACATTAAGGGCCAACGCTAAAACTCGCGCGGGCGCACGCGCGCGTGTGAATAATTGAAAAATAGTATGGGCAGCGTCGTCGCCCGCGTCCGCGCTCCGTCGCACGCGCCTGCGCTGCCCATACTATTTTTCGTTTGTACACACGCGAGCGTGCGCCCCCGCGAGTTTTAGCGTTGGCCCTAATGCCCGTTTTCACCAACAACACCTAAAATTTAGGTGTCCCTTAAGCCAATATTCCAAGTTTTGTTCTTGATGAATTGACAACCCCCTAAACTCTTAGGTGACGTTTATTTGAAATAAAATAACCTATTATGCGATTCATCCGTCAAACCATTAGGTGACGTTTATAATTTACGGGATGAATTGACGACCCCGTACACTTAGGTGATGTATGTGGCGACGACGACGGTTGCCTTGACAATGAATCTGTTATAGAATGGCCGTCTGATATTTTACTTGTAAAATAGCGAACTCCCATAATTAATATACATATTTATCACAAACCTTCCTTTTTAATCACTCTATCTATTAAAGAAAACCGCAATTAAAGGGAACAAAGGGACATGAGGACAGAAAAAGCGACTTTGTTTTATACTATGTAGTGATATACGTCACTAAGAGTTACGGGGTTGTCAATTCATCAAGAACAAAACTTGGAATATTGGCTTAATAAATAAGGGACACCAAAATTTTAGGTATTGTTGGTGAAAACGGGCATTAATCTTCTATCGATATAGACTGTTTCAGTTTCTTAGAGCTTATCAATCGTTTATTTTAGGGCTAGCTTTTTGTATTTCAAAAAAAGTTAATCAGCGCGCCAATACTCACATTCGTGTTTGACCTGGTGCAGGTTGATGGGCGAGAAGGGCGAGCGGGCGTAGTGGCGGGGCCGGCGCAGTGCCCGCGCGAGTCGGCGCGCCAGGCGGGTGAAGGGCGAGGCGCGCAGGTAGAAGGCGGCGCGCGTCTTCATGACGGGGCGCGCGCCCTCGCCGCCCGCGCCGCCGTGCACCGTCGCCACGTGCCTCGCCAGGTGCGCGCGCAACTTGAACTCCTGCACGTTACATAAACGATCAAAAACAATCCAAACATCTATCTCAAAACCTCCCACGGTTTTGTGATTCATACTTCTAAACAAAATTTCTGTTTCGTGGACCAGGTCGTACTGGTTTATATATTACTAGCTGTCCCGGCAAACGTTGCTTTGCCATAATATAAAGTACCTATTTCACCCATATTATTTTTTTGAAGTGACATTAAATAAGTATGTTACCATAGCAACGTCTATCGCTAATCGCTATCCCTTCGCACAAACAATGGTCGCCCTCAGTCTCGAGTTGTAATAATTTACTATTATTTATTCAACATTGAATAATAGTTACTTATTACTTTTTCTCATATTAATACTTTAAGCAAATTGTAATGCATGATATATAATATATTTTATATTTTTAGTTGATTTTATGATATTGTGAATGTGGTGTTTGTCTTTAAGAAATTGATATGCGTTTTTACTGTAAGCTAAAATTGTATTTCTTAAATGTATTACGTGTAATCAATTGTTGACAAACCAAATTAAATAAATAAATAAATAAATAAATAAATAAATAAATAAATAAACAAATGCACTTATCTTCTATATATATAAAACTCAAAGGTGACTGACTGACATGGTGATCTATCAACGCACAGCCCAAACCACTGGACCGATCGGGCTGAAATTTGGCATGCAGGTAGATGTTGACGTAGGCATCCGCTAAGAAAGGATTTTGATCAATTCTACCTCCAAGGGGTTAAAATAGGGGATCAAAGTTTGTATATTATAATAATACTTCTTAACGCGAGCGAAGCCGCGGGCAAAAGCTCGTCAATATATAAAGTACCCAGTAGCCGATTCTCAGACCTACTGAATATGCATATAAAATTTGGTAAAAATCAGTAAAGCCGTTTCGGAGGAGTTCGTGGACTAACATTGTGACACGAGAATTTTATATATAAGATAAGGCTGCGTTTCTACCAAAAATGTGTTGCGAGGAATGTGTGTTTGAGAGACGCAGCCTAATCGTAAAACACATCCATCTTTAATTACTTCTTTCCGTTATTTACAAGCATACACATTAGTGTTAGTAACGTATTTATTATAAGAAAAGCTGCGGTGTGCTGGAAAAGTATTTATCATACATGGTAGGCTACAATCAGCGTAACATTCACAGCTAAGAGCTACTAACAAATTTAGAGCTGTTATAGAGGCAAGCTTTAAACTTTATCTCTAATCTCTACTCGGAAAGTTTGTCTGGTTAAAATCAACTACCGCTCTTATGGCCGAAATCATATATTTTTTCCAACTTTAATTCAATGAAGAATTTGACATAAGCTGTACACAGTTTTTGTCAAAGTCCTCATTAAATTTAAGTTAAGTAATCATCAAAATATCTCGACTCAGGGCTGTTCCACCCATAACACAACACCACGACCACGTGTTTGGGCGTATACTTTGTATTGAAAATGAATAAATAAATAAATAATAGAACTATTCACATGTACCAAATTTTGCAGTCGTTGTCAACCACGTATGATACAGATGACCACACTTTGTCGCGACGGTGTGTGGTTGTGTACGTGTATATCAACCCTTAGATAGTTTGTGGTGATCACAGGGTGACCGTGCCTTTTTTTTGCGTTGGGGAAATGCGTTTACGCAGCTCCGACAGTCTGGGGAGGGCTACCGGGGTATGTGGGACCCCTGGGGACGGGGTGAGCATACCTTGGAGCAGTTGAGTGCGGTGCAGCGGTGCGGGCGGTGCGACACGCTGAGCGCCGTGTCCTCGGCGTCGGGCCGCGCGCGCGCCGCCTCCGCGTCGTTCTCGCCGAATACGCCAGCGGTCTGAACAAATACGTGTAGTGTGATGTGTGTGTTATAATTATCGGTAATTGCATATTGTAGTCAGCTATATTTGTGGCGTGGCGATATAACTCCTGCGAGAGTCAGTCGTCTGCCCATCGCCAACTTAACTGGTCGTGAAATAAAGTGATTCAGCGCATCAAATATTTTATTTGAAGACCCCAGCCTTTGTTCACTAAATGCGTATTATTATTTATATATTTATTTAGGAAAACCAACAGCTTATAATTAACACAATGCAATCAATATATACTTATTATAAAACAAAGTCACTTTTTTTCCCTCATGTCCCTTTGTTCCCTTTAATCTTTAAAACTACGTAACGGATTTTGATGATTTTTTTCAGTGTTAGATAGCCCATTTATAGAGGATGGTTATAGGCTATATTTTATCACGTTAAGACTAATAGGAGCGAAGAAATAGAGGAAAATGTGGAAAAAACGGGGAAAATTATTTGAAAGGCCTAACTTGAACGCGCTAATCTCAGGAACTACTGGTCCGATTTGAAAATTTCTTTCAGTGTTAGATAGCCCATTTATTGAGGAAGGCTATAAGCTTTATTTTATCACGCTAAGACTTATAGCAGAATGTGGAAAAAACGGGGGAAATTATTTGAAAGGGCTTATCTCGCGAATACTGGAGCAATTTTTATGTTACTTGGCACAGATAAGAAGTAGACCACGTGAAGGATCATAGGCTATCGATTTTAATAATTTTTTCAGTGGCTATATATTTTATACCCGTGCGACGCCGGGGCGGGTCGCTAGTATACTATAATACAGAAAGGCAATAATAGGTTTTCACTATTAGATTTTTTATCCGCGGCATCATCATATATGCAGTATACATATTTCCCACATGAAAACTACTTTGTGGTAAAAAAATAAGGTATACTACGTGTTCACGTATTATACCAAATTTCATCAAATCAGATTAGTTTTTGCGTGAAGAAGTAACCAACATACACAATAACAAACTTTCGTATAAGCTATTGGTGTTTTATGTTTTTGTGCCAGTCTGGATTATTTTGAATAGTTTTAATGCTTTCTCTCAAATACGAAAGATTAGAGAAATAATACAACAAACAATTTAATCCTTCGATCGGAGATTGTCGGAATTCCCATTGTATTCTATTGTTGTCGCGATCACCGGTGCTCGTACGGGGCTTGATGGATTAATCCGCGTTTAAATATAACCCACACATTTTCAATTTGTCTCTCTTTGAAGAAACAGAGACAAAAATAGCAACAAACCATATTACTCAATAGAAAATTGTGAAACTGACTCCTAAAGAATACAGTTACTACGTGAGTCCAGAGTCAATATAAACATACCTTTAGTCCTCCATATTTCTTCCAATATTGCCAGCAGGCGCCGCACAATCTGTACTGTAAGTGCGGCGGGCCCCATGTGTACCACTGGTTTGAATTTGTAACTGAAAACAAATTTTATATAGTCAATACATTGATCTTCAAGTAAACCGTTGCCTACGAATAATAAAAACTAAGGAAAAGTAACTCCGTCAAAAAAAGTGCACCAAAAGGCTACAAAATGTGACCCGAATGCACCCGAGTGCACATTTATGCATGTGTTCGGTACACATTTTTCGTGTATATATACTCGAGTGACATTCAACCAGATTAACATGATAATTATTATTGTCAACGGCTTTGTTTCATAACTTTGACAACGACAATAACCGCGCAGGCTGTCGTCCGGCGCGCAATATTATGATACGTTACCTGGGATACGACCTTGGCGAAAATCTGAATTGTCATATTTTAGTTTGCGAAAAGGTGCCAAATTTAAAACGGTTGAAGTATGGGAGTTATGTTTCCTTAGATTTTATTATTCGTAGACCGTTGCAAAGAAAGGATAACTTCTGATCAAAGATTTTAATAATGCAGGCAAAAACAAATTCAGAGTGCCACTTAAACTTATCACCTACGAATAATAAAACCTAAGGAAACGTAACTCCCATACTAATACAGTTTTAAATTTGGTTCCATTCGAACTGTCATGTAACGTCAGCCTTTGTACCGCTCAAGGTCACAAGGAGCATGTTTTTTGACGGAGTTACTCTTCCTTAGTTTTTATTATTCGTAGCTTATCACACAGTAACATAGTTCAAAACCTATCTGACAGCCACTGTACATAATTTAATCACATTACTTTTAACATATTTTATGACTATAATATGGTATAAGAACTAGAAAAATGATTTGATGAAAGATATTAGTCTAGCAAGACTTGTGATCACATTAATTATTCTCCCCGTAATTTCTGTCTATAGGTAAATCTGTTATCTGTATGCCTGGCAGCCTTATTACCGTCCCGTTTCAATCACATCTATACTAATATTATAAATGTGAAAATGTGTCTGTCTGCATGTTACCACCTCACGCCGAAACGTACGGAGATAGCTTGAGTCCCGGGAAAGGACGTAGGATACTTTTATCCCGAAAAAATGTACGGTTCCCGCGCGATTACCGAATTTTAGCGCAACGGAGTTGCGGGCGTCATCTGGTATGTCATAAGAGCCAGTCCACACGGCGCGTTGCGTCAGCGTTGCGCCGACGCAGCGCTGCCGTTTGACGCATAGCCGGCCACACGGGCGCTGCGCCGCAGCGCTATTACGAAGCAGTCTTAACGTCAACACCCCCTCCCGCTTTGTCTCGGGGCTGCTGTCCGTCATGTGTGCGTTGCGACGACGCAGCGCGACGTGTGAACACCTTGGTTATTTGTATGTAAAACAACGCAACGGCAGCGCTGCGTCGACGCAACGCTCTAAGGGTGTATTACCTTGACAGGAGGCGCAGACGTTCGCGGCGAGGGCGGCGGTGCCGTTGGTACCGCCGTTGAGCACCGCGCCCTTACCGCCGCCGCCGGACGCGGTGATCAGCGCGGGGTTCGGCTTGTTGCTGCAACGATAACGGTACCTCATCAACGTGTTATTGATACTGATTGTATGAAGCTATAGAGTAAAAAAAACTTTTGTATACAGCAGTAGCTGTCAAAGATCAAATTGATTTGCCAATATACAGTTTTAATAATTTGATTACGGGGTACAACGCCTTGTACGTGATAGGAAATTACATCTGCACACAATGTGGGCGAAGCCAAACGAGCGTAATTTGTGAGTTGTGAGTCGTAGAATTTCGGTTCGGCAGAATTCTGCTGCATTCAGTTTCATACAAAAGTCCTGTTTGATTCACACGAGCGTAATTTTGTGAGTCATGTTTTGTATGGAAAGATATTAACGCGGCAGAAATTCTGCGACTCACAAGTCACAACTCACAAATTACGCTCGTTTGGCTTCACCCTATATACTTGTAGTAGTGAAAATTGTGGTATTCACAAATTTTTATGCAGCATTTTCTCAGCAAAAAATATATTATTTTACTCTGTGACTTAAAACTGTGGTGTGATAAATACATAACACCTTTATTGTTTATAACTTTATAACTGCGTAGTCTGTGATGTTCTTTCATACTTATAAAGAAATACAGAGGTATAAATATCTTATGACATTTAATCCATAAATAACTTTAACTGACACTAGTGCAATTCGGCCTTAATAATAATTAATTTGATGACTTATTTGATTGTAGTTAAAAACTTTACAGTGCGAGGCACAGCATGTCATTTGCCCTATTCATCAAATACCATAGTCACTAACCTAAAAGAAGCTCCAACGAAAACGGCAACGGAATATGAATTAGTAGTAAAGACGGGTCGGTACAAACACTCACTAGTTGGGAATGTACACTTGCTTCAGCTTGGACTCGGCCTCCACGGCCTTGACGCGCTTCTGCTGCACGTAGCGGTCCGTCGTCTTCCACATGTAGTAGTACTCCACTAGGTTTTTGAACGTCTTCCATGGCAGCTGCAGGTAAACAAGTGATTAGGGAACTCATTATTAACGTTTTTTATATTTATTTTTTATTAAATTTCCATTTGTTAAAATTGGATTAGTAGTTTAGGCGCTACGGTGAAACAAATCATTCCCAAGCATAAGGCCGCGTCAATGGAAACACGGCCTAAACAGCTTATAGCCATGATAGTCTGGTAAAAAGTCTGTTGTATGTAATATGTTGTCTAAATAGCAGGTAACCGACGCGATAAGTTATAGATATAATATATTATTAATTATAGGAATTATAATATTATCAACGCAAAAACCAATTACGCGCAAGCAGTGTTATGTTATTCAGAAATTGTATGAACTCATTAAAAGCTAGTCTAGAGTATAGATACAGTCGAAACCACGCGGTAGTATTAACATTGCAATACATCGCCGCTGCTGTGTTGTTTGCAAATTGCAATTAAAACAAAGGGTCTCAACCACGCGATTCCCGCTCTTAGACCCGGAGCTATTGACTTAAACGCGTCATTGGTCAGTATGAAATTTCCCTAATGACGTCACTCTCTTCTAACTACAGTACACAGTGACGTAACTATAACATCCGGGGCCCGTGGAAAATTGATCGGGCCCTATCGGTGAAAATCGTCACATTAATAATAAAACAATGTATACAAAATTTCTGGCCTCACTGCCTCTTGGGCCGGGTCCTCTTGGGTCGGGGGCCCGTGACATTTTACCAGCCCTGCCACCCTATAGTTACGCCACTGACTGTACGTATACTCACAAAGTCGAGCCGTATATCGGCGAAGTCCTTGCCGTACTTGTCGAGCGCCTCCTCGAACAGGTTGGCCTCGGAGGCGGACCACTCCTCCATCTCGTCGCGGCACAGCACCGGCCCCGACGGCGGCACCAGCGACGACAGCGCCGCCTCTATGCTGTACCCGCTCTTGTGGAGCGCGTCCATCGCGTGGAACTGCACCAAAATACGACCATTATGACATTTTTAAGAGGAACATAATAATGTGGCGGTACCCACAATAAGGCTGCGTTTCCACTGAAGCGGAGCGGAGCTTAGCGGTACCGAACTGACCAATCACCATGCTCGAAATCTTCGCTCCGCTTCGCTGTCATTCCGCTGGAATAGCACGATTGGTCAATTCAGGCACCGCTAAGTTCCGCTCCGTGGAAACGCAGCCTTAGCCTCATAATCCTGTAGCCCTACTACGAAACCGTTTTGAGACTCAAACAATCGAATGATAATGCCGCGTCCTGCTCTAACAACGTCATTTCTCGTTTGTTAGAGTAGGACACAGCATTCTCGTACGATTGTTTGAGCCTCAAAACGGTTTCGTGGTACGACCCCTGCATCGCGCTATCGAAGTTTCGAAGGACGGCAAGATACGTCTTAAATGACGTCAGCGGGCTTCGGCCTGACCGAGCATGTTATCTCGCGCGGTCGAAAGATCTTCCTTTTCGGCCGCCACTCGCAACGTTAAATTGGTGACCCCGACGTGATAGCTTCGTTAAGTAGCTAACAATTTGATATTAGCTAATCAAAAGGGTCAGTAAAAAAATATATTTCATGTCTTAAAATCTCAAACTAAAACTACACTGGAGAGGAACGACGTGATACATCACGGCCAAATATTCCATTGCGGTGAAGCTGCGCGACATTTCGCTCTAGTACTAGGGGTCGGGAAGTGTTGCGACGCTCCATCGCAGATCCCTCTACACAGCTACTACACCAATAAAAATCATTACTTTTAGGGCCTGTTTCACCACTTTCTGATAAGTGCCGGATAGTCTATCCACAACTTAATTTGACAGATAAAGTATGGAGAATCCGTCAAATAAGTTGTGAATAGCCTATCCGGCTCATTAGCAGGAAGTGGTAAAAACAGGCCCTAAGTCCCACTTGCACCATGATGTTTAACTCAGAGTTAAAATTAACTCTGAGTTAAACATCATGGTGCAAGTGGCCCTTAGAATATACATTATACATATAGTCTATCTGAATTGTCTTTTGTTAAATTGTAACGATTAACATTTTGACAAGAAACTGGGAATGAGAGCTGCATATTCTCTGTATTGCAACTTATTGGTCCACTCTAAATTGTTATTTATCAGACTAGGGGCTGTTTCACCACTTCCTGATAAGTGCCGGATAGGCTATCTATAACTTATATGACAGATGGAGCATGGAGTATCTGTCAGATAATTTGTGGATAGCCTATCCGGCACTAATCAGGAAGTTACTAGCTCTCGTATTCCCTCACCAGTGTGATATCCCGGCTGGCGGCGGCGGCGGACATGTGCAGGGAGGGCTGCTTGACGCTAGACGAGCAGTCGAGGGCGCGCGCGAACGTGCCCACCGACCGCGACACCACCAGGAACTGGTCGATCTGCCGGTCCGTCAGCCCGTGCATAGGCGTCCACACCAGCGTCTCTAACTCCGAGCTCGCGCGACCGTCCTCCTCGCCTGGGGGAGATACGTGAGTGTGAGCGAGACAGATATACAAGTGTAGTCACTTGCCTGAGTGAGACAAAACAGCAAGTGACAAAGATTATAGAAGAAGAGTAACAATCCGAGCTCACGCGTCCGTCCCCGCCTGGGGGCGATATGTAAGTGTGAGCGAGACGGATTATATTATAACTCTAAGCCGGCCCCTAGACAAGTCTAGGGTTGATATTGAACATCGCGCGCCTTCAATCTAATAAATCTAATTGTCAAATAAACTGTTCAACATTGAAGCGTGATATTGCACAATGCAATGGATCGTCTGGAGGCCGGCTAAGCACATAATACTATGCTTGTAGTCGCTTGCCCGAGAGAGACAAAACAACAAGTGACAAAGATCATAAGAAGAAGAGCAGTCATTACTCACATTAGTCATATTATGTTTAGAATAAAAAGTAAGAAATTTAAATAATATAAATATCGCTAAAAAGGAGGAAAGATAAAGATAATATCACATTCCACCTCTATGGTTTCTGTTTATGGTTAACAAACGAAATTACATATTGATAGCGAAAATCTATCATTTTGTTCTTACAATTTGTTAGTATTTCTTTTCTTGTGTAGTCATTATTTCTACAGTTGCAATGCTAATGAGTAATGACATTCAAACAAACCTTTTTTTAATATTACGATTAGTTCTACTTTAGGCAATATAGGTTTTCAAGATGATCTTCTATAATATAACCAGGACATAATTTGAGATGTTATGAATATAAAAACATAATATCTCACATTTAAACATTATATTAATAACTCATAGTTTGTTAATTAAATATTGCATTGCATATAATTAAGATAACAAGACAGAGTACTAGGCGCAAGCATGTAAATTTTAAAACAAAGACAACTCACCTTCTTTTAATAAATTAGTTACTTCAGTCTGATATCTACTTCCAACTCTGATTTCTCCCTTATCTTCTAATAAAGTCTTTTGTGAAGGATCAAATACTAAACAATAAAAAAATGCGTCCTGAAACAAAAGAAAAACAACAGTGTATTAAAATTTGAAACAATATTATTGCATTCAAAAGGCTTCACAGTATTTGCCTACAATAAGTGGTTTTTAATTTATCTATCTTTTGCAGGCAAAGTTTGAAAACTAAAGATTTCGAAACCAAGCAAGAGTACTTAGGAACATGTTGCAAGAACCTACAGTGCTTTCCTGAGTTCTTACACAAAATTGAAAATACATTCGATCGTAGTCATCATCATCATAGTTTCGATCCGTCATTCGATATTGTTGAACCATATTCGTAGAAAGCAAATATAACCCCTATAAGAAGCAACCGACATAAGCGGGGCCCTGGACGACCAATTTTATTGTGCAATATCACGTATTATGCAATATTATTGACCGTCTAGAATCTAGAGTCTAGAGTTCTAGACTCTAGGGTTAATTTTGAACGCGCCCGCCTTTCTACCTTATTGTCAAATAAATTGTTCAATGATATTGCACAATAAAATTGATCGTCTAGGAACCCACTTAGACGTGACCTGCACCTACCACGCTACACCGATGGTAGATAAGTGGTAAATCAAAGAACTAAACACGCTAGCGTATAGCGATTAATCTTCATACAATATAGGACAATAAAACAGAAACAGGAAGCCCGGACAGCGATACGAGATAGCTCTGACAAGTGCACGCCTCATTTCCTTATTAGTTGGCGTAGATGCTATATCATATAATATCGTCACATATATTTTATATTACATACTAACCCCCTTACTAATAAAAATCTACATTTTGTATACAGACGTTATAGCTAATAGCTATTAGCTATAAGCCCTGTCTACAAAACTCAAATGCTACTTTTCTAAAGCCATAATATTATGGAATATGGATACAAAAGTCTGCCTGTCGGTCTGTTATCTCTTCATGTTAAAAGCGGTGGACCGATTAAGATGGAATTCGGTATGAAGTTACACTGAGTTGAGGATCGTTTTTGACTTGAAAAATGTTCGATTCCCGCGCACCGTGTGATAAAAACCTCGATTTTGTTTCACCGCGTTTTTTTTCAAAATACTATAGTTGATAGCTATATAAACATTAGAGTAAAACTCCGAGATCGATATTCTTTGTAGTTATTTTTTTAAAGAGTGTCAAAGTTGGCTTTTTTCCGAGTCAAAAATTTGCATAAAAATTAATAAAAAAAAAACTAATCAAGTAACATTAATTTTGTTTATACCGATTGAACAAGCACTTAATACTTTACTTTTTCTCCAAATTTGGTTAACCTACTGTGATCAAGTAGGGAGATATTTATTTATTTAATAATTTTAGTTTTTCATTTTTAATTTCGCGATTAGATCGAATTAGAAAAAGTTTTAAGCATGAAACGATAGTGTGAGTAATCCTTTATCAATGTTATTAAAAATCACACTCTAATAACCTCTGTGTCAGAAGTTATATCCAATTGAATTTTTTTTTAATAAAAATTCGGATTTTTATACCTAGGGTTGTCACTAAAGTTGATATTTTATTTTCCCCGACTACATCAGAAGGTGATTACTGATTAGATACTGTTTGAGCATATAAAATAATTAGTATACGTTATATTTTTTCACTTTTTAGATTTTTTATTATTAGACCTACCTAAACGTGATCTTGATATTTTTCGTATAGGATATCGATTGCGAATTTGCGTATCAACCGGATAAATCAAACTAGAGACCTTTAGTGAACAAGTAGTAAAAAAAAAACGATTTTTTATTAAAAAAAAAATCAATTGGATATAACTTCTGACACAGAGGTTATTAGAGTGTGATTTTTAATAACATTGATAAAGGATTACTCACACTATCGTTTCATGCTTAAAACTTTTTCTAATTCGATCTAATCGCGAAATTAAAAATGAAAAACTAAAATTATTAAATAAATAAATATCTCCCTACTTGATCACAGTAGGTTAACCAAATTTGGAGAAAAAGTAAAGTATTGAGTGCTTGTTCAATTGGTATAAACAAAATTATTAATGTTACTTGATTAGTTTTTTTTTAATTAATTTTTATGCAAAGAATCATGAGCAAATTTGTATAGGAGCTGGACTCGACTTTTATTTTTGATGTCCCAAAATAAATTAGTTAGATTTGGTTGTTCTTATGCTCTAAACATAATTCCGTTTGAGAATTATGTCTAAATAGCCACGATTTTTTATAATAATTAATAACGTTTACAATTATTTTGAGGTTAGACTTAAGAACTACCTTTTTCCCGACTGCGGTGTAGCCTACAAGTGTATATTCGGTGATCTCGTTTCTAATTATTTCAATTTTTCCTAAAAAAAAGAACGAATGCGAATGATCGCCGGCTGTCAGAACATAACGAAACTAAAATATATTGATCTTTTTTTGTGGCTATTTAATGATTCTAATGATTTTCGATGCTTTAAAATATTAGGGAATTTTTGCTACTAATGGCATATCGGGACGCCACCGCCCACCTGGTACGATTTGGCCATTGTTCTTTTCGACCCGGAAAAAAGCCAACTTTGTGACTCTTTAAAAAAATAACTACAAAGAATATCTATCTCGGAGTTTTACTCTAATGTTTATATAGCTATCAACTATAGTATTTTGAAAGAAAAACGCAGTGTAACAAAATCGAGGTTTTTATCACACTGTGCCGCGTGATAAACGAATTCTTGCATTTAATGTTCGTAGCAACCAGAGTAAATGTCTACTCATAATTAAAAAAATAATTAAAAAATATATCTTATGGTTAACTAAATACTTTGCATTGCTTATTAGTCAGCTTCCGACAACATGTCGACGCCCCCAAGCAAAAAGTCGGTAACCGAAAAATCCAAATTTTACAGGAGCGATGATTTACTGTTTTTTGTGTATATTTTGGCAACGCGGGGAAATATTTAAAACATTGATATATGAAATAAATCCTAATTTTTTGGTGCATGTAATTGTTTAATCAGTATGCAAATATGTTTAATCTTAAGCTAGCAACCTGTGAAAATAAATAATACAGGATAAGTCATGAGTAAAAAATTACGCTATTAACACTTACAGGGTTTTTGCAGTAACTTTACAAAAAACTACCATCCGTAACATTATATTATGGACTTTTATAACGTAATTTATAATGTCAAACAGGGCGCGTATGTTAATATTACGATGTTATTGCGGTTATATAATATTTATGCAGAAACTGTATTGCTAAATTACATTAGTTTTAATAAGAAATTTAATGCAGTGTTAGCACTAATACCGATATTTATTCGACAAATTTATTAATTGTAATATTACAAGGTTTGAAGGAAACACACAGAATATTGTGTGTGTATTAAGGTTTATTCATATCAAAACAAATTATTGAACTCTCAAATCAGTTTTATGAAAAACACAAAGTAATTAAGGGGGTCTAGGTCAAGAAACGGACGATTTTCAAGATTTAAACGGGGGACAGGAGACATAACAATATTAGTAATTTTAATTATGAAAAAAATATATGTGTTAGTTAAGGATCTAACACATTGAAATTCATATTCCATTACACAATATCATGAACTTCACTCGATAGAAAAAAATCCCAAAGTTACATCTTCTTTTAACGAAATTGCCATACTACTTACGTCCAAATTGTTTGGAATTTTCAGATAATTTTTGTAATGAATTAAAGACAAAGAATATATCTAGTTAGTATCGTTTATTTCACTCGATTTAATTGATGTATAAAATAACGACGATCAAAAAACTATAAAATTGGTTCGGCTAGTGCTTTCAGTCACACACTTTGCGCCTGCAATTTTATAGTCTTTTGATCGTCGTTATTTTATACATCAATTAAATCGAGTCAAATAAACGATACTTACTAGATATATTTTCTTTTTAATTCATTACAAAAATTATCTGAAAATTCCAAACAATTTGGACATAGTACTATGGCAATTTCGTTAAAAGAAGATGTAACTTTGGGATTTTTTTCTATCGAGTGAAGTTCATGATATTGTGTAATGGAATATGAATTCCAATGTGTCAGATCCTTAACTAACATATATATTTTTTTCATAATTAAAATTACTAATATTGTTATGTCTCCTGTCCCCCGTTTAAATCTTGAAAATCGTCCGTTTCTTGACCTAGACCCCCTTTAATTACTTTGTGTTTTTTATAAAACTGATTTGAGAGTTCAATAATTTGTTTTGATATGAATAAACACAATATGCTGTGTGTTTCCTTCAACACAACAATATTTTATTCTTTAGATTTTTTTCTATACAAGCATGCATAGAATCCCCCTCGTTTTGACTATGGCCTGTTTCAAAAAATCTATGAGTTGTAGAAATCGCAAGAAGTTTAGCAGCATAAATACCGTAAATACGTAAAGCGCAAAAATATAACGATTTTTTTTTGTCCATACCATCCATCTGAATATAGTGAAAATTTATTAAAACCTCTCTCTTTTTCACTTTTGAAAAATAATAATAAGGCACTTCCTATTTCTGTGCTACCTCTTTTGGCTATTTGATAATGCCACACATAACAATATCCTATTTTCCGAATAGCATCGTAAACGATATTTCCGTTTATAATGGAACGCTGACACTTCAGATTGAGGTATACTCAATACCTTAATTGCATAGCAATTAGCATTTATCAAAACCATAATGAATTTATTTTACGGCAATAATCCGGTAAACAGGTGTTACCAAAATAAGATGAATATATATTTATTTGTAAGATTGGGTTACAGTACTTTTGCTCGTAAAGTTTTATAATTTATTTCCGTGCAATAAACATATATTTCATTATATCTTCATAAATATCACTAAGAAAAATCCAGAAAAAGTTTACAAGGTGTATTTCGGTCTTCTGATTACGAATTTCACATAACAGGAAAAGTCCATAATAACACATTATGGACTTTTTGCTTGGGGGCGTCGATGTAGATTTTATAAACGACTAATATTAACGTTAATTATATTACTTTAACGACCGCTTAGGAAATAAAGTCAATAAGATTACATCCACAAAACATTAAATCAAATAAACTGTTTATCGCCTAACAGCCGTTTATTTATATTAGTACCTGAATGACCGAGCGTAGTATTTATTTAAAAATGACTCGTTTATTTCATTCTTGGTTTTGAGATCTTTGTTTACTGAATGCACGATGTTCCCCAAAAAACAAACGCATTCCTTTAGTAGAAATAATCGTACAATATTATGTTAAATGGTTTTCGACCTGACCTAGTACCACCCCGGTCGATCGAAAGATCTACCTTTGGGGGAAAGTATGTTCTTCCCTAAGCTGGATATTGTATGTCATGTATCTTTACTAATATTATGTATATCGCATGGACGTCCAACCATCTTACACCACACACCATCGACTTACCATCATACGACACAAAATACACACCTCCCGGCTTTTGTACATCGCATCGACGTCCAACCATCTTACACCATACACTATCGACATACCATACGGCACAAAACACACTGCACCCCCCGGCTTTTGTACATCGCATAGACGTCCAACCATCTACACCACACCACATCGACATACCAAACATAACACACCCCCCAGCGCGGTACATACTCACATCCTTGTTCAGATAGCTGAGCAGCGACTCCGTCTCGTTGAGCAGCGTGACGGTGCACTTGCCGCGGATGTGCGTGGCGGGCAACGTCTCCACGTGCCGCGACAGGAACAGCTCGCGGTGCTTCGCCTGGTGCCGCTGCTTCGGCGGCAGCCCCTCACCGCTCGCCGTCTCGCTAGATTCCTCCTCCATCGCCACTGGAATTCACAACGGTCTTTTGTTATTCATTTGTATATAATACAATTTTAACCCATCAATACCCAAGCGACACCCGGCTGCCGCATAATAATTGAAAATCAATTGTGTCTGAACAATTGAAAATCAATTGTGTCTGAAAAAATATGGAAACTTACGTTTACTTTTTGATAACATTTAAGGAGGAAATGAGCAAACATCGCGGAAGCGGTTACGATCGCCTGTGGACACCCGCAGAGTAACAGTTGGGTTTGAGGCAAACGTTTCATACGGACGGATATAGGCAGTAGGTACCAGGTTATTTTTGGCAGAAAAAAATAAAAAATGATGACCAGAGGAGTCCACATAATATACAATATGTAACATAGCCCTAAACAGTGTTGAAATGAATTTAGCGAAACACTTTTTGCCTTGACATGCCGTCAATGCAAATTTTATCCAAAAACATGTTTTCTAGCTTCTAAAAATAGACAGCTCCCTAAAAACTCACAAACAGGCAACGGTCTAGTCGTACGGAGAAGTCACGTAGAGGCATATCAGATAACTAATACATTATGAATGAAATATATATTATGTACGTATTGAGTTTGTCAAGGCTACCACAAGCGGTGGATCCCCTGCACACTTTAAGAATCGAAATTGAAACCTCAAAAATCAAAATACTAAACTTTTATGTCCTAACAAAAAACGGGAGACTATAGAAAAAACAAGGGGGCAAATGAGCAAACGTATCCCACATCCGCAATACCGGAAGTGTCACTGATGGCAAGTGAGTTGCCAGAATTTCTGTGTCTTTACTTCTTTACCCATGAGCATCTCAGCTCCAAACCGGGTGGACTGATATCAATATCAGTCCATCCGTAACAGTCCACAGCATTAACGCTGTACTGCACACAGCCTGTGCAGTATGCAATTAATGCCTCTACAAGTGCCTACAGTCACCTGTGGTAGTAGTCAGTGGAGTCTCTACATTTTGAATGACGTATGTAGTATGAAGTCCATCTTGGAACAACCATCGAACCATTACTAAACGCCTAAATACTAAATGTTAGCATGCTCCTTTCCTATGACCATCGCATACAATATACACCATGTACAGACGACGTATACCACAATATCGACCTTATGACTGTGGAAATATGGATCACCTGAAGCACAATCGAATGTTCTAGTGAACTCGCCACACGTCTGTCGATTGTGAGACAATAATAACCTTGTCGTAAAATCGTTACGTTTTTGTTCCGCAAACAATCATACAAATTATTATTATATTTTATTCTTTGCAGTTAGCCCTCCTAACATAGCAAATGCCCGTATCTACTATCTTAATCAAATTTTTCTTTCACTATACACCAGTCCTATAGATACTAAAAACTCTAAATTATTAGATTTCAGTTGAAACTTTCTCTCTGACTTTTTATTTATATGATCTACTACAGTAATGTTCTTACAATTATTTTTTTCATCAAAAACAAATGAATTACATACACGATATGTACAGTGGTCACTGGTCAGTGAGTTACACAATTATTTTGATATAGCCTCTACAACACACATACAAACTACCGTAAAGGCAACAAAAAGGCAGTGTTGAAACAACGAATTAGGGTCACATACGTTTATATGTAATTCGTATTTCATTCATTAGATTAATATTAAAGTAGGCGATACGAGGACCGGTTCCGGCGAAGACCTCGTGCGGTAGAGGTAGCGTCATGGCACCTCGCGGGGTTGCCATGGCTTTCGCATTCCACCCGAATCGGTAATATTTAGGGCTCCCACACAAAACAGCAAATTCGCATCTCATCGCTTCTTCATAATGTAATTTTTATTATGAATTTTGTCGCAGATATTTGCGATACGAATTCGCCCTTAGGGACTCGTGGAGCTAAATCTAGATTGATTTGACAACTTATTGTTTTTTATAATTCAACAACTTTGATAGCGCCTGTCTTTTTTCATACCACCTCCAACTCTACAATATTCAGGTAGCTCAATATCATTTAAATCGAAAAATTAAGTGTCATCAATCATCACGATGATAAATCAGAATAAAAAAACTTTCTATGTAACCCGTGTTTTGGCCGTTAATTATGCAAAATCCAGGATACCAATCTTAAAACGCGAAAGTGTGTTTGTTCAACCGCCTCACCGATTTAGATAAAATTCAACATGGAGATATGAACTTCGAATACCGAAAAAGTGCATTGAAAAGTTTGTATCGAATTTCGTTGCAAAGAAACTTACGGAAACGGAAAAACATCTTGTACAAAACAACACATTCCTTTAAAAATACAGAGTGTAACAACTAACAGAACTAAGTGATAATACTTTAGAGTTTAGACTTTAGGGAGCGTGTTCCTTGTATACCTAGAGTTCACTGTGAAAGTAGCAGCGCTGAACGAGCAATTTTTTGTGATTTGTATGGGCAAACTCATGACTTATCAGTGAAGTCAAGGTGATAAGTAAAAGTAGCAGCACTGAACGAGCAATTTTTGTGATTTGTATGGGCAAACTCATGACTTATCAGTTATCAGTGAAGTCAAAGTGACAAGTATTATCATGTAGGGCCTGTTTCACCACTTCCTGATAAGGCTATCCACCACTTTATTTGACAGATAGAGTATGGAGAATCTGCCATATAAGCCTATCCGGCACCTTATCAGGAAGTGGTGAAACAGGCCCTTAGTCTTGTTACACCTTGTCTATTACTGAAATGCTAATAATCACGTGATATCTGGTAACCCCGGGCTGAGCTCGCGGCCGTGACGAGCGCGAGGGGTGGCGTCTGCCCGCGCCGCCGCCCGGCCACTCGTTACCACCCGACACAACTAATTACTTGTATTCAATATATTTTTATACATAATATTGACATTGGCCACACCTAAAATATAATAATACAACAAACAGCTTTTTAAATGAAATTGAACAATCTCCATGCATTTATTATATCGTCCCCCAATGTAAATTTCGACTTTTTAGGATTTAAGCATTTTTTCCTTAATGTGTGTGAGTAATAAGAATGAAAAAGGTCATTAATATTTCAGACCTATGGCAATTACTCTACGTTAGCGATTGCGGCGCGAAGTAAGAACCGTGAAAGTACTCGCGTATTCGCGTGAACTATTACAGAATAAACGATTTTTCAAAAGTTCTTAAAAACATTATTATTTATTAAATACTTTGAAAAGTCTTATCTCACTTTGTTAGGAACGTCGCTCTACTTATTTCAACCAAAAATTGTACAAGTTTGTACCATAAATAACAAATTCAGAACATTAACAACGTATTCAATCCTTTACTCATAGTCATTACAATTAGTAATAACTCAAATAAGGCTAATAAGTAATAAACAAAATCATAAAATTTTCGCCATTTCGAGAGTAGGGAAGTCAGCAGAAATGTAGAGACGCGATGTTAGCAGCCATTTGTATACAATAGACGTATTGCAAAACCTCGTACATTTAGGATTGGATATACCGGGGCCATTATTGGCATTAAGGGAAACGGGGGAGGGGGAGAGGGGAAGAGGAGGGACGCAAAAAGACGCGGGACGCGAAACGGCATTAGGGCCCGCGGCCACCGAGGTGAGAGGCGGCACTCGTTTTAAAATGCTTTTGCAATGATAACTTTATTATTTTCAGACGAACCCGATAAACACAAAAAATGTCCTCAAAATCGTTCAAGCCATTTCGGAGAATTTTGGCAAAAACTAAAAAGGGAATGGAATTTTTTATTATAATTTATTACATTTGTTGTAATAATTGCAAACAGGCATAGATACTGCATAAATTGCAAAATAAAATTTTTCATTTTCAATCACTTCAATGTCCAAGTTAACAACTTACAGACTACAGTATTATGCTATATTCAGTACTATGTATTACTTATTAAGACCTTTAGAATGGTAAAGAGTCGTGGTTTCCAAAATAGTGTATCAGTACTAGAAACGCTAAAAAAACATTTTTGTCTATTCGGAATTAAATGTATCTTCAAAATTATAAGGTAAGTCGTACAAACGAATCCTAATCAGAGGAAATGACCAAGCAGGTGGAAAATGTGGACAAGACATAAATAAACGGAATAAAAGTGGAGCGACAAGTTTATACGGTAGCCTGTTGGTTAGAAAACAATATGGAGTTTCGTGCATAAAAAATATAATATCCACGGCCGAGCATATAACCTCCTTTTTTAGGGTTCTGTACCCAAAGGGTAAAAACTGGACCCTATTACCGAGACTTCCATGTCTGTCCGTCAGTTTCTAGGCTGTAACTCAAGAACGTTAATAGCTAGAGAGTTGAAATTTTCACAGATTCTGTATTTCTATCGCCGCTATAACAACAAAATATACTAAAAACAAGATAAATTTAATATTTAAGGGGGGCTCCCATACAATAAACGTGATTTTTTAAACATTTTTTGCTCGTTATTAATGATGACAAAAGGTAGAGCCTACCTGAAATGTTCACAAATTACTCAGTTTTATTTGTAGTCGGTACTTTAATAATTAATAATAAAATGTAATTAAAATTGATGCCTTTGGGGGGCTCCCATACAGAAACACTCATATTTTTCTTATTTTTGCTCTATAGTGGTACGGAACCCTTCGTGCGCGAGTCCAACTCGCACTTGGCCGATTATTTTGGAAGTCACAACAAACGGCTTATACTGCACTATGAACTCGGCTGACTTTACATTTACTCATGCGACGCGAGCGGTTACGAACGTATAGAGTCGTCTATGGCCTACGACTCTAAGGGTCTATACAGATGAACTGCAATCCTGCAGTTTGAATGCAGTTGACACGACTGCAATAGAACTGCAAACCATTGGAGCAAACCATCAACTGCATTCAAACTGCACTTGAACTGCAATTTGCGGTTGGATTGCAGTTGAAATGCGGTCCGTCTGTATAGACCCTAAGAGCAGCCGCAGCAGAGGCCAGCCAGACCACGATGATATTTCAGGCATTTTATAAACACTGAAGTATTTTCAGTAAAATAGAGGTAAGGACTACCAGAGGTTTCATTCTAGATTTTCTAGGAATCTCGTCATCTACTTTTGGACATAATATGGCAATTGCTTCCAAATGCCACACCCCTAAAAATAGTAAGTCGATAGTGCATGTCATAGACAACTTTGCATTAATGGTGACAATCATGGCAATCCATTCTAGCCTATTTCCCAAGTCCCAACGCGGAGAGGTCTTTAACGGACGCAGTCAGACCTATTTAAGGCGAAGACAGCTGCCAATTCGACATCTTTGTGCAGTTTTCTAAACGTATATTTCATTGATTGGCACAAAAAAAATATGTGATTTTTGATTATATTTGAAAAAGCTTCTTTATTTTAAATAATAAAATAATGTATTCCTACTGGATGAAAAAATACCAAAGTCACATCTTCCAGGAACTTTAAACAGTTCTAACTGAAGTAATATTATACAAGCTATGCTTTTAAAAATTTGTTTATTTGATGCCTTTCACAAAAATCCAAAGCTTGTAAGATTTAATTTTCGGTTCTGACATCTAGATTTCCCATATTTATTTTTTCCTCTAACAAACGAAAAATGTATCCACGCTACCGAGCGAACATTTCACATCTCTGTCTCTCTGGCATGAAAATCGACAGTGATGCGAGATCAAGGTCATTGGCAGTTATCAGCGTCTTAATGATTATTAAACTTCAATTTAATGAAGAGTTTAACAGATAATGTCCGGGACTTGGGTCAAAATCCTCATTGATTTACAATTAAGTACCTACCTAATTAATCCGTCGATCGCGGATCACCGGTGCTCCTATGGGGCTATGATAGGTTAATTTTCGTCTCTATAGCCGCACTCAAAGACGAATATTAAGAGCGAGCTGTCAAATTTTGCTGTGTTTTCTAATAAGTATTACGATCCTGAAAGACGATTGACTTAAATAAAATTGAGATTTATTTAATCATTGTATATTTATCTGATACTAGCCTAACGGAAAACACGATTCACTTATTTTGACTCGATAGTTTTATTTTTCGAAATTATGAATATTTCTGGGCTTTTCAACAAATATATGTTACACTTATTCAGTTACTATCATTAAATAACTTGCACTACTACAATCTTACACTTTGTAAAATCATAGCTAAAGGAAATAATTAGTAATTAGTATTGAATTTAGTTTTTAAGTAATCATCAAAAAACTGTTTTGGGACTTACGACCTTTACTTTCATGCTATAATGCGGGAACCCTTGTTACGCGATATTGTTCACTACTAGCTGCGGCTCAAAGTACAATTCATGCGGGCACGATTCATGGAATCATTATATCACGATTGGAGGATAGCGGAGTATGTAGGCGGGGCTAGCGTGTTTTGATATTTTTGGCAGCCCGGTCTTAATTAGTTAACTGTAATGAAATTAAGATTTTGATAGAAATCTTAATTTAATCTAAATTAAATAAAAAGAAGTTTGACATTATCTGTCAAACTCTTCGTTAAATTGAAATTTAATTATCATTAAATGTCTCTGAGTGCGGCAATGGGGGCGGTAGAGGTATAATTTTATAAAAAAAAAACTAACGCTTAGCACAAACCTACGCGACCACGCAACTGCGAAGCGGCAGCGTCAATAAATATCAATCCACATTTGACAACTTTGTCAAATGTGCGTTTTGTATTGACGCTGCCGCTTCGCAGTCGCGTGGTCGCGTAGGTTTGTGCTAAGCATTATACACAAGTAAGAATATTAATTATTAACACAGAGATAACGTAGCAAAATTATTTCAAGCATTATCTACTTTATCGTTGTACAAAATTTAGCGAATAATTTTCGCAGATGAAAATTTCCACCGTCACTGAAACATAATTTTACAAGTAAGTAGATTATGATTTATAAGTGTTATATTTATTCTACACTAGACGACGCGACGCGACGCCATCAGCTCGGTTGCGCCAAAATTCGTTTATCGTACGGGTACCGTTTTCCCGGAACACAAAACTATCTCCATACTAAATTTCAGTAAAACCGGTTCAGCGGTTTGGGCGTGACTCTTACTAGACAGAAACACTTTGCATTTAAAATATTGGAATGGATTGTCGTGATCAAAAATGTTTAGTATAATAATAATTATAATATTATAGTATACAGTAGGTGTGCTATAATAATAACGGTGAGGCCAGTAGTCCCACAGTGAGTTTGTGATGGCATTTCTGAGAAGCGGGCACCGTGCGGACACGTAACAACCTCTGGAGTTTCTACAATCGTCCTTATGTAGATGACATAAAGGTCCTATGATAGGTAAAATAAACCCGAACATGTAGAATGTGGAATCACGACGTGGTCTCCTCACTCGCGGCGGGTGAATATAAAACATTTTGTATAATTACTCGGCGCTCGTTTAATGACCGTCGACGATAAAAATAATGCATTTTATACGAAGGCTAGATGTGGCTAGATGGCCTAGATGTAACGAGCGTTTTAAGTTATTAAAACAACCATCAAGTTAAATTTTTAAACCAAAGATTTCATTACTTCAACACGATATGTATCATGTACCATAGTATATGTACGAAATATTATGTAAAGCGTGACGTTTTGGTGCGACATAAGGAGGTGGTTTTGGTCTCTAAAGTTATCTCAAATCAAGCTTATGTGTGCAAGAGTCTCATCTCAAGGTATATTTTGTGTCTAAAATAAGTTTAAGAAATAAAAGTAGTACAAAAATATTTAGATAATTCCACTCTCCTTACGTTAAGAGTCCGGGTGCCATCGCAATTCTCATACAAACGTAATACCAAGATCATTTCCCAACCCCATACGAGAATATTTACCATATTTGAGTTATTATTCAGCTTATTACGTAGGTTCCTGTACAAAAATTCACTGCAAAATATATACATACCAAAAATATGAACGATTACAATATTTACATACAAAATTGTAATCGTAAACCGGCACCCGGACGCTAGTCGGTAGCTTGTGTCTTCTTCTACTTTACGTAAAATTCAGGCATTAGCATTTTTAAGCAAAATTAAAGTAATTCAAGAGAAAATTTCATACATATAAATTACTACATAGTAGTTTTTAACCTCTTCAAAACTATGACGAGTCGGTAGCAAGTACTTCAGCGGTTGTAGAGCTACAGACTACTGCAGTAACAATGCACGGTATTGCGAAATTGTCGATTGATTAAAAGAGGAAAACGAAACCTGGATGCTGCATCAGCACTCAACACTCAACAGCATTGCAATTGTTGCTTACAAACCCAAATCTTCAATTTGCAATGAGATAAAAATTTACAAATCACAAAATGCAGCATCGATGATATTGAAAAGGGACAGTTTTATCAATAAACTGGGTACCTACTATCTGGGTATAAACTGGAATATCGTGAAAAATTTAATCATGAGAGATGTTTGAAATTATTGCATCTTGCTCTAACAGGCTTAATGCTAGTCATCGTTGAAACGCCTATTTATTAGCTATTATGCTCGTAACAATTCGCCGTATACTTTAGAGACAATAATTTAAATATAGCAATTTTATTTCAAAAATTCATTTCGTTAACCTTAAGATTTGAGAAAAACAGGTGAATTTTATGATGTTACAGTACGCTGTTAGCTGTGTCATGACAGTGCGGTTGTGTGCTTACAACCGACTACCGAGATTAGCTTTTATAGTTTCTGTCGCTAGTCGCGTCTAGCGGTACATTTTAAATGTACGGCGAGGGGAAACATAAACAATGCCATAAAAAGGAAGCACAAAGAATGAGCTTATTCAAACTATTAGGGGGACTCGTATACTTTATCTTATCTGCCGTCATGGTGGCATTGTCACCGCTCGCCAAGTGACGTGTCGACTCTACCAGCTCGACTTATACCGTATAAGCCCGAGCCCAACCCGAGCCGGTGTTAGCCGGTTAATATGTTTTGCTTCACCGCCCGGGCCGATAGCTAGTACTGGACTCAGACGGCGGAGAACATTTTAGCCGGCGAGTACGGCGACTAGTCGTCGACTCAATAACGCCGGCTTACCGATCTCCACGCGTCACTACGCAACTAATTAAAGCGTAGGCAAAGAGAAAATGGCAATCTGCGAGGTCCCCGCTAGTGGGGGAGGGGGTTGGTTACGTGTGCCCCCCGGGGTGGTCGGGTGTATGGTTTTTCTGCTCGGGCATCCTTTGCTTACTTATTGATCCAGTCAAATGTGTGGAGGTGGCGCGGTGGGCGGCCGCCCGGCCCCGCTCCCCCCGAAGGGGGTACGTCCAAATAAATCTGCCCGCCCGCGAAACACCGCAGTGACAACAGCGGCGGCCGGTAAGATGCGGCCGCAGTCTTCGCTCGCCGGCCAGGCGGCCACCTCCAGCGGCCGGCGGCCGGGGCGGCGGCGGCGGCGCGAGGCCGCGACCGCTCCGGCCTCGAGGATATTATTTTAATTGAAATCATTTCCATCGAAAGGCAGAGGCGGGCGCGAACTTAGAATCAGGCATGCGCGCGCCCGCCGAAGGTACCTAGTATTAAAACCGCGACGCTTCTGCTATTTTCATAGGGGTCAATGACACTGGCAATAAAATCTGAAGCACTAGACGCACAAGTATTACATTTGTGAATGCATACGTATTACGTACACAAATAATAAGTTGTACTGAATTTAAAGATTGACTGATATTTTGTATTATAGTAGAGATAAGTAATAAAATAAATAAAGCACTATTCTTATTAATATTATTTGTTTCTTGTTTACCCATAGGCCATAATATTTTATAAGAACTTAAACCTTGTAATTGAAAAATATAAGTTAATTTAAAGTACTTGTATTTTTCGAGCCTAACAAGAAATGTAGAGCCTACGCCCTACGCCCTACGTGCAAAATAACATTAAAATCCGTTGAATATAATATATATGTCCATTTATTTCTTCTTTTGAAAAACCATATTAATTTGAAGGATATCGCATAAAATCTAGGAGTAGAATGATTAATAGTTCCATATTAATCTCGAAATGACTGTCTTGAGAACATTCAGCATCAGCAGTAGTCACTGATAAATAAATAAAAAACTAAAAACTATAAAAAGGGCACCAAAAAAAGAAATGAAGCTCCATTCCTTTATGATCTGATAGCGTGCCAAACACTCCAGGAGTATCATAGTAACCAGAATCTTCAGCTCTCTTATCAGTAAAAATGTTTTTCTTCAATCCTTTTTGTTAATATTTATCGCCTGTTAATTATCCCACCATCTCTTTATTAACATGAAGGACGCAGGTGATTAAATCATATAATTATTAATTTAAGCAGCAGAAGATTACACCGGCTAATTAATTATTCAGGAACTTGCGTAATTTTTCAGCAAAATCCTAAGCGACTAGCCAAGTGACCAAAATCACAAAGCTGCACCCTAACTGCAGATAGGTAGGGTCATTGAGGGTAGAGAGGATTACTGAGGATATTTGATAGACAACTACATATAATATTGTAGTTGTCTACCAAATATCCTCAGTGGCTCTGGTTTTTTTGGCCGTGTTTCCACTGAAGCGGAGCGGAGCTTAGCGGTGCCGAATTGACCAATCACCATGCTCGAAATCTTCGCTCCGCTTCGCTGTCATTCCGCTGGAACAGCACGATTGGTCAATTCGGGCACCGCTATGCTCCGCTCCGCTCCGCTCCGCTCCGCTTCAGTGGAAACGCACCCTTATCATGCTAAAGAAAAACTAATCAAATAAAACAAGGCAGATGAATAAGCAAAACCTACTGTTTATTTTTACGCGAAATGTAGCGCGAAAGTGACAAAATATGCAGAGCGGTGTGAAGCTTTTCGGCGCTTTCAACTGATGTCAGCCCTAAAATTTTAAAGGTTATCAAAATCGCACTTAAAACAAAATCAGTAATTAACGAGATAGCCTGCCAGTGGCTGCTTTGGAAATTGGCACTGATTGTTTGCATAATTATTTTTAATAATTCATAGAGTAGTCTTGATCAATTCAAAAGTTTTTTGTTAAAATCCTTATAGTTGGGAAGGGGAGGGTGCTATTTGTGTAGTCACTCGAGCGTCATGGAGACCTAGTAGGTTTTTTACGTTAGGTAAAACTGATAAAAAAATAATAAGAGCGTTTTTTTATTTTAGCGGTGGGTTCAGAAACTGCAGCCATTTTAAAGTTTTGAAAAAAAAATCATTTTCAAAAAATTGCTTATTTAGGTAAATTGTAAATATATTTTAGACAATAAGGACTAAATCATTTAGTTAAGTGCAAAATAAAATATCTGCGAAGCTTAGTTAGGAAAATATTAAGATTTATTTTTTTATATTTTAAAATGTCCCTGACCTTTGAGGCTTACCTAACCTTTGAATCGTAAGTGCTTTATATGGAAGCTTCTTTGGGGTATACTAAACATCACCTATCTTTCTGGCAGATCCGATAACATTTCAATATAAAAAAAAAATTAACCCACCACGTGAGAAATCTGATTTCTATACCATGATAACTAGACACATGTCGGAAGCCAATACAAGCTTAATCTGACACGCTTGAGCTACTCCCCTCTTCCCCTCCCCAACTATTATAACCTTGGCCAAGTGAGAGATGGTGAATAAAGACCAACGACTAATCGCTACAAACTAGAACGAAGGTGCTCAACTGAAGAGTAAAACGCTAAACATTAGTTAAGTTTGCAAGGTTCCAGGCTCCAGCAGTCCAGACCCTTGATTTAGACAATTTTTTGTATAACTAACCTATACTATAGTTATTTCAAAAAGCAAAGTATTTCTCCTTCTCTTCTTATCTCTTGCATTAAAGCTTAACTCTCATTTCGTCTGAGGATAGCCTAGGACGTAACTCCTAAGATGAAATTCGTTACTTTAAAACAAATAAAAAAATCGCAAATTTCTCTAAAGCGGTATTCAAATAATCTCTTGTAAATCTCACGGGGGTGGGCCGAGCTGACGGGAGAGTACGCGCCGACCTGCCGCGCGACGCAGCAGGACGCTATACTCCGTTAAGAGTTATTACCTCGAAGTTTCCAGAGTGCTCCTTACGCTATGGGCATAAGGGTCAAACCAGAGGTGAAATAACTGTGAACGTTCACTCGGTTACGAGCTGAAGTCGTTTTGTCAACTTCGATACTCTGCTTATTGCAAACTTATAAAAATCGAAAAGTCATCTCAGAATAAACTTGCGGATGGAGTGTGGAATGAACGACACAAAACTCATGACCCAGAAAACAAATGACAACCTAGAACTATTGTAGAGCTGATCGCTTCCCTGAATTAAAGTCATCTTATCATCATTAACAACTCATTGAATGAAAACGTTATGATGATTGATATCATTTTAGGTATTATATTTTGGTTTTTTCCTAGCTAATTCATCCACTCATCTCTTATCTGTTGGTCTTGCAAACTTTTTGCCGTCTTTTTTGCCATCAAACCAAGTAATACCGTAAAATTGTTAAAAATGAAAAGCGAAAAATCGCCCAAATTGAGAAGCATTACGTAATTTCGGCCGAGTCTGAAGACTACGACGGAGTGGCGTAGGTCAGGGGCAGGCCTGAGCCCCGACTTTCGCTCCACTTGCGGGCTCCGACTCTCGACTCCCGAGCCAAATATCGGTCACAAAATATGGGCCAAAACCTCAATGGAAATAATAAAGCGCTTAAAACTGGTTTTGCAGAAATGCTATTCACACACTCCTGTAATTCTTTAATTTACTGTTAAAGCTTTAAAAAAATCAATGTAGCCTCTATTCGATAAGGGTCTACATTCTACACCGGTCTTATGAAAATCGATCACGACATTTCAATCAGAGTCGATGCTGAATACTAATGGAGTCAGGTGAAAAAAAAATCTTGGTTATCGCTTTAAGTTCTAAAAGTTCCCTTGGGTGTTTGACATTTGTTGTAAACAGAGATTGTATTTGTAGAAAATCATTGATAAAACATTCGTGCGTAGTGTTTGCTGAATTTTTACCTACGACTGGCACTGCTTTCGGCCTGTGCTGCCAACTTGAATATTGTTAAAATTCATTGAATACATAAAATGCGAGGAGAGATCTGTTGCGCGGGGTAAAAGGGCCATACGGGCGGCCGGCTCATCCATTAACGCGTCCGTTGATTATATTTATACGTATCGCAGGGGAGGAGCAGGGCTAGGGGTACGGTTTGGGCCACGGCCGATAAGAGTGCGATTGTCATTGATCGGGCGCCTTGTGGCGAGGCTGTAAATGTGTAATGAGAGGATCGGTGCGGTCCCGCGGCGCGGCGGGGAGCGGCGGGGCGGGCGGGCGGCGTGCGGAAGGAATGCGTCGTTTTCGCATCGGGAGAAACGAATGCGTTTAAGCGTCGCGGTACACAATGGCGGCGTGACGAGATCCGGTTCGCGGGCGCCGAGGGAGCCCGGGGAAGGCGCGGGGAGGGCGGCTCTAATCGATAGCCGGCGAGCGACGGCCGGGCGACTGCGGCGCATAGGTGACAGCTCGGGCCCAATCAAATTATCGCCGACGGAGGAAAGCTGCAATTCCACGCACGCCGCCGACGTCTGACATTCGCTAGCTCGACAAATGCGACCCTGTCCGGTGTCGAGGCTCACGAACGCCGTCCTTGCGGCCTAACATGATATGAAATGTATTCTTAAAGTAATGCAAATACGGAACTAGAAATACAGTCCCCCTATAATATCTAATTCTAACAAAACCAAACAAAGCAGTTAAATAGCTCATGTCGACCAAAAACCGCAACATTTGTATTAATTATAAAGTCAAAAACACATGAAATTTTAATTACTTACACCGAGAGCATTGAGTTTTAACTAAAAAAACTAGTTTCAATATCACGAGCGACATAAATTTTGTAGATAGGGAATAAAACTACTCATTAACGTTATTTCAGCTGCATAATGTGTAACCGTACTCGACGTCGACGCGGACGGAATGAATATTTAATTTTTATTGAAACAATTCTCATCTGTAACCGAGTTGATACTTTATAGGTAGATAATGAAGTAGTGACCGCAATTAAAACGATGACATCATAGCCTCATGCGATACGCGACGACGGGAAATAAAAGCACAATTCAATCGGCAAACAGCGACACAAAATGATATCAAATTATTCAGTAGTCAACGACGCATTATTAAATGCACAATTATAAATACCACCTGTTGCTGCTATCATATTTTTTACAGCTACGACTGATGCAGATACAACAATAAATGGAACATTATGGAAAGCTGATGGCTAAATTGCTAAGGATAATGTTCTAAGCGGGCTGCGGGGCTAACTCGTGTTACTCTTGAACTTCGTAGAGCGATCTCTACCATAATGTTATCAAAGTAGTTTAAAGAGTTTCATAGGTCTATAAACTATAGCCGATAGTGTATGGTCATATAGTATAGACGATGTCAAGGCCAAGCTGTGTGACGTGAGTTAATGTTTATTGGGTAAGTAAGAGTACGAGGGGTATTTATAATTGTTGATCGATAATATTTTATGGAACAATTCAAACACTAAACATAGTTAAAACGTGATATAATATCACAAGTATAGTAACTCTGCTGTGTAGTTAAAATCGAACTCGCTCACTCTGCACTCAGAGACATCAGTCAAAAACCAACGCTTGCTACTTTAATGCCCACTTTCCGAGCTTTATCCACAGGAGTTTATCTATCCAACAGTGTGTTAATATTGTGACGTAAGCCAAAAATTGCTAGCGAATAGATAAACTTCAGTCAAAGAAACTTAACTGGGCACCAGTCAACTGCAATCAAGTCAATGTGAGCAGCCGATTCGTCATTCGGGCGGTGTAGTATTCAGAAGATGGTCTGGAGTATGGAGTACATTTGTTTTGGGCAAAAGTGTATTCAATTCGGGTAAAAGTACATCGGGTAAAAGTATATCCAACTTGGGTAAAAGTACATCCATGATCCAACTCGGGTAAAAGTATATCCAACTCGTGTAAAAGTACATCCAACTCGGGTAAAAATATATCCAACTTGGGTAAAATTGTATCCAACTCACCTATCGCAGGGTCGAGGACTGCTTGTGCCGCTTGTTCCTCACCTATCGGCGTTTTAAGGCATATTTTCTTGAGTTTCATTGCCACTGGTGAGTCTTCTGACTGGGCCACTGTAACGTGAAACTTATTTTAATCATTTAGTAAACAAATCTGAGGCAAAAGTTTTGGTGGAATCAAATAAGGATCTTCTAGGCATACCTATTGTGGTAGCTACGAATGTTTTTTTTTCGAGAATTAACTTTTATGCCTAAGCATCTTCACATGAGATCATAATATGCTAAGAAGGTCTTTATTGACTGCACAAAATCTTACATGTTTTAGGTAAACAACTTTTTCGTTAATTAAGGGCGTTGATTAATGTACTATACGATCACGCGGAGCTATTGGATAGTGAGTTCAAACTCTACATTTCGGCATTTTCAAAATAGACCTTAGTGTCGCCCGCACACGGGCGGGCCACCGGCCACATCCACAAAACGCCGCTACCGGCGTAATATTATTATTTCCTGAAGTTTTCATAAATTTTATATGGACTCGCCGCACACGGTTGACGCCGGTGACCGCTACTTTTGTGCCTTTTCTTGCTTGTGGCGGCGTTTATGGTTGTCGCGTGTGGCGTGTGGCGACACTAAGGTCTATTTTGAAATTGCCGAAATGTAGAGTTTGAACTCACTATCCAATGGCTCCGCGTGATCGTATAGTACATAATAGGTTAAACAGACAGAAGTTAAATAAGGATCATGTTCTAAAGCAACTCTATGGAAGCAGATTAATTTATGACAAAGTAATTTTACAGATGAATAAAAGAATTACTACACGACAAGAAGGTCGAGAACCAAATTAAGGAAATATTGCGAGTTCCTGAAGTATTCTTACGAATCTGTAGGGAAAATAGGTGACCTATTTTAAATTCTAAAGAATCCGTACATTGTGGTCACTGGATCAAGAGTGGGCGGACTGTAATGTAGAGCTAGTGCCATACAAAATGTCATGTAGTATGTACTCCTTTCTTCAGATTAATACGACATAAAAGATCTTATGAAAAGATTAATAGTTAATACAAATTTTAACTATGAATTGATCCAATAACCAATCATGCATACAGTATTGTAGGGGTATTGTAAGCCTTCCCAACCTGTGGGCTGCGACGCCCTGCAGCGTTGTAAGGTGAGAACTGAGAAAGAAATTTTTGCTAAGCTTCATTGATTAGTGATTACACGTCTTATTACGTTAGGATAGATAGCTAATAGCTATATTAATTTACATCGCAGTAAGTTACAACATCAATATTTTCAATCTTCAATTTCATCTCTACTAGATCTAACCCTCCGTCCCTGTCCTTGAGATGTCCAATTTGAAATATTCTAGATCCAGAACTTAGAATTTCAAATTAATCCAGCAATTCGCTACACTCCGTCTACGTCGCTCGAGTGTGAGCGTACGGTCTGCGACCTTGGCGAGCGGGTACAGGCTACGGGCTGTCGGGGTAACGTCTACGAGTACGGCGAGACCGCGCTCGGGGGCGAGGCTCCTCTCGACGTCCCACTGAAACGACTCCATAAAACGCCGTAGCACATGGCCTTGACGAAACCTTGACAACGATAATGTTTTGATTTTGAAAAGCATTTTGTTAAGGCCCTATAGACCCAATTTTACATGACTTTGTATCAATAATAAACAAACAAATAGTGACTTTTAAAAGCCAAAAAAAATACACATTGTTGTTTACTTAATGTACTTTGACAATTTGTGGTTTGAAACATAATATTGAAAACTTCACTCGATCAAAAATAACTCCGAAGAGGAGGCTAAATTCGAATATTTTGTGATATTTTTCTTATTTTTCATGAAGCTTATGATAGTTTTACTTTCAAAAATCATATCTACGAAAAGCTCATAACTTAAAGAAGAATAATTTGTGGTTACATTTTGCATTTTGGTTTAATTATCAAAGAAAAAAGGTTTTTTTTCTCCTATTTCGCCCTATTAAGTACGCGGCGAGCGTCGTAACCGCCACTGTACAAGGCGCGCTGATATGAATGTTATTTTAATGTCCTTTACGTCGATATTCGTACTGACAGACATCGACCTGCTAATTTTCGGGTCTATAGGGCCTTAAGGCCGTCCCCCGAGCAAACGACCTTGGCCATACATTTGCCGCGTTGCCGAGATCGCACCAAAACCCTATTTTTAGGGTTCCGTACCCAAAGGGTAAAAACGGGACCCTATTACTGACACTTCGATGTCTGTCCGTCTGTCTGTCCGTCTGTAACTCAAGAACGGTAATAGCAAGAGAGTTGAAATTTTCACAGATTATGTATTTCTATTGCCGCTATAACAACAAATACTAAAAACAAAATAAATTAAATATTTAAGGGGGGCTCCCATACAAAAAACGCAATTTTTGGCCTATTTTTGCTCTATAACGGTACGGAACCCTTCGTGCGCGAGTCCGACTCGCACTTGGCCGATTATTTTTACTTATGTTAGTTCAAAATTGTCCTAAAAAAATTAAAACGGGGAATATGTAGTTTATGATATTGTCGATCTATTGGCGTGTGTTTCAAATAAAAGTAATTTGTAAATCCTAAGGAGATGCTGAATGTATGCTTGATTTTTAACAAATTGGTTTTATTTTGGAAGCTGATATCATGAGTATAATAAACAAAAATAGAAAATTTAAAACGGGGAAAGGAATGTTGATATACTGAAGATTATTGCTGTATTTTTATTATAACTTTGTAGCTTTCAAATTATGAGTTTATAAGGTTTGAAATACGGTAAATTACGGTATCTCCGTAAGGAACGCCCTTAAGGATATATTTTATGATTTATATTCACTTCTCAAGTTCCTGCTATTACTCGTATGTCGATACAATGTTGTAACTAATGTATATTTTTAAAGGATACATAAAGAGAATGCTGCAGTACCTGCTTGTTTTCAATGGATTAAGGGTACAGCAGTAGATCAGCTTATTGCATGCGATTGTTGTGACTATGTGATGTTGCTGCCGGAAAGCAGCAACATCAGAAGTGGGATAGTTCGGAGGTAAAAAAGAATGAGCAATGTAAATATTGAACGGGTGCGGGGCGGTAAAACATACGATTGCCTTAATTATTCTTTAATGACAAAAATAAAAAATTTTAAATTGTTTAAATGATTACGGTAATGAAACATACTACGAGCAAACATTTAGTAATTTTCCATTAGGTATGTTATTATGCTCACCATAGTTAAAATCGGGTTGTTTATTTAGATTATATCCTGATTTATAAGGCATTTGTTGGATATTTTTTCCAACGTTGCCTTTTGTAGTGGATAGGGTATTGTATGGTTAGGTGGATAGCTCTCAAAATTGTGGGTATTCCATCAGGCAGAAGCGAAATGGAGATACGCACACAGGGATTAATTGGACTCTCCACGCGACAACCAAAAACAAAATTTCAATGCCTAGTTGTAGGCAGATCCACTTATTTTTTACCCGACAACGGCAAAATTGGGCAATGATTTTGGCAAGCGGATATGCTACAGCTAATTTTTTTGTTTTTTTATTTGTATTTTCTGTATAGTTTGGTTAAATAGTTTTACAAAGATATCATTTGTTCGTTACTCTTCTGTACTTTTCCGATATTTTACGCAAAATGCTCATGATTTATACAACGACAACTTTATTAAATTACATGAGACGGAACTTACTAGAATCTAGAATCTAGATCATGATATTTTGTTTTATACCACGATTTGGTACCTGTTGCATATTAAAATAAAAAATATGGACCCTCTTTTTACTTTTATTTGGACTAGAGACAGCCTCTTGTTGATCTATGATATGAATTAATTCAACGGTCTATGCACGCTAAATTTTTTTACTCTGTTTTTTTGTCTGTTCTTGTTTCTGCTATTTTTCGCGGGTTTCGAACCCGCAGCCGTGGCACAGTTCGAGTTTACGGTGCCAGGTGGTAATGAAATGGTCGCGGCGCATTATTATCAGTCCTTAATCCTTATTGTATTGTAATGTTTGTCGTGTGCGTCTGTGGCGTGTGGAGTGTCGCGGCGCGGGCAGGTGCAGGCGCTGCACGCTGCGCCCGGGCGGAGGCTGCCACCACCGCCGCCCGCTCCCCCCTCGCCGCCGCGCGTCCCCCTCGCCCTGCCCCCCCGCACACGCCATCTTAACAAATCGATAGGATATGACTGTTCTCAACTTCGCGGGAGCGACATTCGGGCGCGGACCGAGTGACCCCCGCTTCATTACGTAATCCGCAGCACGCCCGCCAGTAAACAAACTCGGTGAACACAAAATGTGCGACGTTGCTGGCGAGATTTTCGCCGCGTCTAACCCCGCTTGACCTACATATCAGCAAATTACACGTAAATTAGAACGTTACGTAACGATAGCGAGGTCTGCATCGACACAAAGGAATATATTTTGCGCTTGTTTATCTCGCACCCGTTTTTCCTCAAAAACACTCGGCCCCGAATGAAAGAGAAAACGCTATAAAAATAAATGGCGAAGTCAAGTATAAAAGTAATGAGTATCATTATTGCCATCAATCTAGTTCTGCTAGCTATTCTAGATGATGGGTTCAAAATGTGGTTCGACGAAAAATTTCATTTGGAGATTCGCGTACCTGTCTCCGGTCTCTAACGTTATGAGTTATGACTTATGAGTTAGCATTCGTAAATGTTTAAAATCATAACAGAGGTTAATCAATCAATCTTCCATTTGTGTGATTCAAGTTAGGTGATTAAACAACTCCCGAAGAGTTGAACCAATTTTGATGAAATCTTTAATATTGTGTCCAGCAAAATAATGTTTTTTCAATTTATTAAACATATTATAGTCGGATTCTAACAGCTATTTTATTTATTATAGAATGAGCACTCCATAGGATGATAGGACAGATCACAGAGGTGACAAAATTAATATCGGTACACGTGATGCTGTCAATCACCATGTGAATATCATTGTGGCTAGCAATACGACAAAAAACAACGAAAACATGTTACATAAAAAGCCCAAATCGTTTACAGTACGAAAGACCCGCGTAGAACCAACGGCCTCATAGGAAAAAAAATCATAATTATATTCATCGCCGGCGTAAAAAATTACCACTTGGAAGCATTTATGAAACGGGTCGTGGGCAACTCGTTTGGGCCAAAAAAAGCCAATCGAGTGCGGTCGCGTGGTGGCGGGTGCGTACGTACGCTCCATTCACGGCGCAGACCGAGTGTGGGCGACGAGTGCGGACGCGCGACGCGACCTACACGCTCGACGCGCCGCACACTGGGACACTCCGGGACGAGATAAAAATTAAAAAGGTAACCAGAATGTGACACGAACGATGTGACTTTTTTGTTGTTGTTGATAAATCAAATGGCTCTCATGTTATTGTTTTTATTATTGTTACCTTTTTAATTTTTAAGAGGCAAAGTCGATTCATTGATAAATGAAGCAAGCACAGGGAAAAATTAAAGATAGAAAGCTCAGGTATCCGTGATTATAATATTGTGTAGACATTTACTAAAAAAAGGATTTTTTGAAATTCCGCCATCAGGGTGGTTTGATAGAGGATACGCTGTAGAGTGTAGAGCCTAGGCAAAGCTTTCTAGTTTCTATAAATAAGAAGTCTGCTCTATATATAATACATCGAAAATTAAGTCCACCGAAAGCAGTAAAAGTTTTTTGATTATTCTTAAACTGTTTTTCCAGTCACAATAAAATTAGCGTTAAAAATTCTAATATCGGTGTCACTTGCAGTTTTCATCAGGCAAAAGTGAAAACGGAATTTTATTTCAATGTTGTTATTAGATTTTGGCGCACAGTCTGCGGCTGTTGACGCTGTGCAAACACGGGACATAATATTTCGAGCTAGCTGTGCGTCGCGCCTTATCGTCGCGCTAGTGCGGATTACAAGTTTGAACCCCGAACCTCGTTGACCTTCCACCGTAATACCTACTCGAACGGTCAGCGTTCGCTATACATATTTGCTAGCTACGACAAAAATAATAGTACTGCTATGTGCTATAGTTTCGCCGCTCCTATCGATAATGATGATAGAGAAATCCGATTTCTGAGGTATGGGCCCGCTGTTCTTGCAAAATGTTGCATAATGTTATCATTTATATGGTTGCGAAGTCATGTATTTTATAAAATTGCCTGGTGGCGATTGTCTTGACTCTTTGTTTAGGAACTCTTGTGCAAAATAGTCAGTAAATTGCAAATAAAACGATAGTGGCCAAATGAAAAATAAAACAAGTAATCTGTAATTTAACTAACTAAAAATAATTTAAAACAATTGGGCTATGACCCTACATAACCAAGCATGGCTACATTTACTTACTATAAACCTAAATTTTCAATTTCAGACCTCACAGACTTAACGACACCCTATACTCTATACTTAATTTCCAGTGAAAATATCGTAACCATGACATTTAAAGGCACCCGAAACTGTCACGACATCGTGGCGGGGACGTCGCGACTCGCGGGTGACGTCAGATCGTCGACAAAACCTGGATCTATTTAAATGCTAACCATGCCCGTTGTCTTCGTTTTAGCTTGCATACTTTTTGTCGCACTAAACTGGTTTAAATCTACTGTTCCTATGCACTCCCTGCAGCTAAGCCAGCTAACTCACGGGAGTTTTGTTTCTGTGTTTCACTGACGTTGGCGAAGTTTCTATCCTTTCTGGGATGTATGTTCACTTTTTCTGGGATGTAGCTTACCGATCATACTCGTTGGCAATTATACAAAATGATTTGAATAACACAGATGTTTTAAATGATAAGAAAATTATATGTAGTAGACTAATCTCAATCACCTACAAAATATGTATATGTACAAATGAAAAACCGAACCGAACCGATGTTGGCAAAACTTGAAAAACCGTAGAAAAAAGTTGGACACGTAGAGAATGTTATTATTATTATTGTCACAGCAAAATTGGAAAGGTGAGATGGGAAATACTGGTAATAATAAATATATATTGCACAGCGAGAACGGATATTCGCTTCAGTTATTCATTTCCGCCAAATAAATAATTGCAAGACACGTAATAATTGATTGTATGTGTCGCAGGCGGATTATATAATCCGCCGTTTTACATTACGGCTAGCTGTTTTAAAAAACAGGGCCATTTTGTAATGTGGCGGTTTAACGATTAGCCGGATCGAATGCGGCTGAATTAAAAAATCGCCGGAATGTATTCGGCGCCATACGTTATTCAAAACGGCTAGCCATAATGTAATAAAGCGAAAGATAACTCGCCTCTTTGATAGTTTTTAGTTCCGATTCTTAATACTCGTGGCGCTGCCTGTGACATAACAACAACAATGGCGTTGGATACCGAAAGTGTGTTGCTAAATTGCGAAGTTTTGAGTGAATTAAACAAAGAAAACAGTCAATTTCAGAACAATTTTCAGGTGCAATTAAAGAATTTCTATTATTCTCGATATAAAACAGTAAAGAAAGTACCGGTACGAGGAAAGAACGATGCGGCTAAAAGTGGGCCGCCTTATTGAAGAACGTATCAAATGACAATCCGGCTAATCGTTAAACGGCCCTGTTTTTTAAAACAGCTAGCCGTAATGTAAAACGGCGGATAATACAATCCGCCTGCGACATATGGACGACGGATACATAAAACTACTACAATTCGTACAGCTATTTAGATAGGAATTAGTAACTTAACTGAAGGAGCATAATGAATTTTAGATTTAAAATCATCAGTGCAAAATATACAACGCAGTTTTAAGCTTTGTATTTTGAGATCTGAGAGTAAAATTTAATGACTTTGTAGTTTGTACGTGACGAACACAAGCAACATGAGGATAAACCAGAGCAAGGAAAATTAAAATGTCTCCGGTTCTCGAATCTCGATAAAAAGGCCCGGTAGAAAAATCCGGGTGAGTTGCATTATGCCACGCGGACTAGTAACCTTGACCAGTAGAAAAATCTGGCTTTTAGCATTTCTCACTTCTGATGTTGTCGCATGATGCCACGTATCGCCCAAAGTTCGTGGGGCACAGAAACAATACGGTGATGTACAAGTGCGGATCGGCTAGTCGCGGGTTCATCGACCCCGGCGGCGTGGTACAGCAGCACCCCCCCTGCCCCCTCCGCCCGCCCCGCGCTCGTCCGCCGCAGTCTCACTTTCGATGCGCCCGCGGCGTCCACCGCCCCACGTGCCCGGACCACCATGTGACGTCACCGCCGAGGAGTTTGTGCTCCTCATTAGGAGCCCGGTGGGAACCGTGTTAACGGCTGGCTCTGACCTTGATACTCTTACTACGGCCCCGTGACTTGCGTTTGTTGAATGGCCAAGTCACCTCGTGTACACTAAATTCTAGGATAGGTTTTAAGGTTTCCGTCGCGTAACCGCAAAGTTGGTCACCTCGTTAAATTTTACTTTCAACCAATCGTAGATCTAGGAGTTTTTCTAATTTGAAAACAAATTATGAGAAATCATGCCCTACGGTATGCTTATCCTAAAAGCACAGACGGTGCTTTTAGTAACCACTGGCACTGGGGAAAAATCTTTCACAAGGACTATTGACGCTTAACCACAGAGCTGCAGATTTAGCTGTTAGAGGAAGCGTGTATCGCAACACGAATTGTGTTCGAAATTAAAATTAAACCTTAATTATATCCAGACGTCGTGAAACACCTATCTTGATGATGGGATTGTAGTGGAACGATAGTGATGCCTGCCCCCCTCCCACCCTTGACGGAGGGGGAAGGGTCAGTGACGCGTGGCGACAATTAAAACCGTGATAAGTGTTGCGTACCTATGAGATGTGGGCGCCGCGGTCGATACTACCCGGGCCGCGGCGGGGGGTGGGGGAGGGGAGATGGCATCTAGTTAAGGAGTTAAACACGGGTCCTGAACCTTTTAATGACTACGCTTCAGCTCTACACAAATAGACATAGATCATACGGTTTTTGGAGTAGATAGAGCCTCTTGTCCACTAATGGAAATACTACTAGTCTAGCTATGCCTGCATTGTTTGATTTCCATTGTGCATTATATTATGCATTTTGTGTTGTGCGCTTAACTTGATTTCGGGTTACGATGCCTAATTATAAAAGAATTCTCAATAGTAAATCTAGGGAGGCTATCGATAAGGTCATCTAGAGCATTCGATGTAGTCTGCATGTTTACTGCAGTTAATGACAAAAAGTACAATGTAAGGACTAGTGCAAGTGTTTTATTATTTTTTATTGCAAGCAAAAGATTCAAAGCAATACACAATACTGTATACAATTTAGGTGTCTTGAGAGCAATGAAATTCTATTACTCCAAAATATGTTTATCTCTTAAAATGATGTCTATTGTAATTTGTACGTTTAGTAAATTCATTATGGTTTACAATATACTGACGAATCAAATGCGATCTTTTGACACAAACGTGTTTTTTCAGCAAGTGCAGTGTAAGCATAACAATCTGAGCCACTCGACGCCAATTTGGAAAACTTCTTAGTTTTAATTTTTCAGTAAATGCCGAATAAGATAAAAGTAATAGGAAATATTAGCGTGAATGCGTCATATTATAATGTGTGTGGGTGGGGAGGGGGGGAGGCAGACGGAGTGGGGTGGGGATGGGGTAGGCTTTACTCCCATTTAGCTGCCGCGCTGTAAAACGAGCGGAGGCCATGATAATGTTTAGGATCATCGGGCCGGCCTCCGGGACCACATCTCATTCCCTTCGAGAGCCGACTGCCGAGCGATTCATTAGGTGAAACAATTTCTATTGGAATTAGAGTTGCTCCTGGATTGATAAACTTGTGAAGTCGATACATAAATTGACCTTAAAAGTATCCATCAGCCCAATTTCCAAAATTAGAAATCAATTAGTGAAGCGGTTTAATTGCTTTTCCGTCGCAGTTTCTATGGGATTTGGCACTCGAGGTGTTTTAGTTGCGTGTGTACGGTGAATTATACGGCTATTAATGAATCAAAGATTTCCTTTGGTAGGATTGTTCCTTATGGTCCAAGGATGGATTTAAGATGTGGAGCCACCGCGATTTTTGATGTTAGTTTTTTTTAATTTTAGCAGCTTCTGCTCTGGAGGAAAATAGAGTCTCAATATGTATAGAGGAATTAATTATGGCACTATTCCAAGTTCGGTACCATATTCGGATTCGGACTAGTGGAGGCAGTGAAGGTTTTCACCTCCGATTTCGTTGAACCTCCATCGATTTTCATGTAAGTAGGTGGAATATACCCTAAGAAACAAAAGTGACATAGTGCCAACTTGCGCTTTGGCCCTGGGGGTGGATGCCAACCCTTCTCGGGGGGTGATTTTTTTTAATAAAAATAACTCCAGGTATCAATTCTACACAACTTCTACACAAATTTTATCATTTAAAGTTTTTTGAATAAATCAATACTTTCGGAGTTATTAAAGATCAAAGATCATGTTTTTGCGTGAGAAAAATACTTGTCTTAAAGCGGTTTTTCATAATTAACTAAGAAACTATAGGTTTTTACGAAAAATATGTAATTACTAAAATTAAAGCCAATAAAAAAACAAACTAATATCTATTCTAAAATGCCTTCCTTTATTCATCCAAAGTGAGGTATATGTATTGTATATATATTTTCTTTCGGCGAGAACCTAAGTCTAAGCGTTCAAACTTAAATAACGGTAAACCGATGCATTTTATGACATGTACTTCCTTAAAACTTTTTAAAGTGCTTAAAAATACCTTTCTAATAAGCATTGTAAAAAGTTAAAAGCATAAAAATTTAACAAGTTATGATAAAAATAAGATGACACTTTCAAATTTTTTTGGAAAAATCGAAAAATAAAACGTTGGCCATTTTTACAATAATTCAAATTTATGGTTATCCCCGAAGGATTTTCTTTATTTTAGCATAAGTAATGACCTCAAAAAATTTTCTTGGTTTAGAATGCTTAGTTTTGAAAAACAGAATGATTTAGTAAAATCGAAATTATTCAAATTTTCGTAAATATCATTTTGTTTTGAACATAACTTCAAAAATATTGAACTTTCGTAAAAATTATAAAGAACGAAATTGGTGTCCACTTTTTAAGAAATCTTTTGATTTTCTTTTGATTTTTATAGGATGAAAAACAACGAAGATAGAGACTTTTAAAGCCTAACTTTTACTGCAAGAACCATGAAATCGGGACCTTTTAACCCTAATTTTTTTTAAAACCAAGGGCTTTAAAAAGTATTATTCAAGTTGATCTTAAAGCTCTTTAAATTACCTTTAAAATGGTCCATAAATGAACCCGATAACTTAAAAATTAATAGAGCTATTGTGATAAAACAAAAATATTTTTTTTGAAAACAATTTTGAAGCAGAGATTTTAGGATGCAAATATTGTAGAAAAACCTGTCAACAGGTACATTATACTAATATTATAAATGCTAAAGTGTTTTCGTCTATCTGTTACCTCTTAACATCCAAACGGTTCAACCGATTTTTCTGAAATTTTGTATGAAAATACACTAGTCTTGGGAATGGATATGGACATAGAATACCTACTTTTTATCCCGAAAAAATGTACGGTTCCAGCGCGATTGCAGGCGTCATAATATAGTCCTTACTAAATATACGTTAATCTTTTCAAGTCTTTCAATATTCAGAAAGTAAACAAAACGGTAAATGTCGACTCGATAAGAGAGGGGCTTTTTATAATGATGTACGTCTATTAAATATTACAGTCTAGCAGATTCAGCCTTTGAGTAAATTTTTTGTACAGAGGGTAGTTTAAAATCGTTGTTTGAATATTTTGGACTAAATAATATCAATGTTTGAAATATATTAATCCTTCGATCGGAGGTTCTAGGAATTCCCATTGTATTCTTTTGTTCTCGCGATCACCGGTGCTCGCGCGGGGCCTGAAAGATTAATAAAATTTATCTTAACTATGAAAAAATATTCGAACTCATTAATGCTGATATAAAAAACTTAAAATAAAAACTTAGAGCTTATTTTTCAGACATTGGGTAGTTTACAGGGGTAAAAATATCGCAAAAAAACTTAATAAGGAATTAATACTAAGTAAATAAACTGGAAAAATTGGGTTCAAAAACATAAACCGTGATTCCGCAATAAAGGGGTACTTTTGGGGGTTTCTTATTTCAGTCTTATCCAAAAATTATATCATAAATATTAAAGAAACTGTTTTAAATACAATGTAAATATGCGATTTTATAGTTCAGAAATACAAAAAGTATTTTTCACGATTAAAGGGATGGTTGCCATAAGGGTGGAAAAATTAATTAAATAATCATAAAATATCATGAAAAAAACATTATAACATTTATTTTATCGAATTAAACCCAATTAGTTAAGCCAGAATGGTTAAATCTGCATTTTTTCTATTTTCAACAAAAGGGGTGGATTTTACCCCTAAAATAAAAAAAGCGCAATACGAGCGTATGTCACTTTTAAAGTAGAGGGCTTAATGTACTTAATCCCAAATTTTCATCCAAATCGATGGAGGTTCAACGAAATCGGAGGTTGCACCTGATTTTTGCCTTCATTTACTGTACTAGACTTAAGAATGCTAAATTCATTTTAGGACTCATATTTGCACGATAAAGATGTTAAACAACGTAAAAAGAAGAAGAAGAAGAAGCATTATTTAAACGCGCTAATCTTAGTATGAGTCTGTAATTACTGGTCCGATTTGAAAAATTCTTTCAGTGTTAGAAAGCCCATTTATTGAGGAAGGCTATAGGCTAAATTTTATTACGCTAAGACTAATATAAGCGAAGAAATAGAGGAAAATGTGAAAAAAACGGAGGAAATTATTTGAAAGGGCTTATTTCACGATTTTGTTTAGCAATTTTTCTGTTATTTGGCAGAGATAAAAAGTAGGAACGTGAAGAATCATAGGCTATTTATTGTGGACTAATTTGTCTGTGAAATATCTAATTTACGCGGGCGAAGCAGCACGGAACGTCTAGTAATATTATAAAGCTGAAGAGTTTGTTTGTTTGAACGCGCTAATCTCAGGAGCTACTCATTTGATTTAAAAGAATCTTTCAGTGTTTGATAGCCTATTTATCGAGGAAGGCTATAGCCTATATTTATCACGCTAAGACCAATAGGAGCAAAGATACAGAGGAATATGTGAAAATAAAGCTGAAGAGTTTGTTTGTTTGTTTGTTTGAACGCGCTAATCTCAAGAACTACTGGTCCGATTTGAAAAAATCTTTCAGTGTTTGATAGCCTATTTATCGAGGAAGGCTATAAGCTATATTTTATCACGCTAAGACCAATAAGAGCAAAGATACAGAGGATTATTATTTTTTAACAAAAAATTTAAACCGACTTCCAAGGTAAAAACAATAAGAATATTAACTAAAAAGTATTAAACAATTATTTCTCTTTAATAGTGCCTTTTCCAGATATCGTCAAAATCCCAACTATTTCGGTACATATTATAGTCTTCACTATTTTGAAGTCGGTACCAGCTAATTAAACCATGACTTCAGTCAATGTCAGAATATCTGGAATATATGTACAGAAATAGTTGGGATTTTGAAGAATTCTGGAAAAGGCACTATTAAAGAGAAATAATTATTTAATACTTTTTAGTTAATATTCTTATTGTTTTTACCTTGGAAGTTGGTTTTAATTTTTTGTTAAAAAATAATAATTTCACTCTTTTTAGTTATTTATATAATGGTAAACACATAAGTATCAGTTGTAGGTATATTTGAATTTAGGTATGAAACTATCACATCTACTTATTTACTTTACTTAACTTGAAATTTTACGTTGAATAGAATTTACATAGAAGCATAATATGTATTATGCTTTCAGTTCTTAAAACAACAATGAAAACAAAGAGTCAGGAGTTCTCTAAGCACTTTCGGAATCATGGTATACTCGTGGCAAAATCTTACTTGGTAGCGTATGCTTAGAATACTTCTAACTTAATCGAAATCACTATAATATTGTTTCCTTATAAATTTTGAGGAGCTCCCTATATAACACATGGATATCATTATCAAATTGCCAACTTGGTAACCGTAGTACCATGTAGTACCATAGTGGTATAATAATATTATACTTTAAAAGAACAAAATAATTTTCAAAATCACTCGAAAAACTCGTCTCGATCTAACAGATTATGAAAAGTACTTATAATAGAGCCATAATGCGATGATGCATGGTGTTATGGTAGTGATGATGATTATGATGAATATAAATTACATGGTAGCATATGCTTTCTGTTCTTAAAACAACGCCGAAACTTCTAAACGTGTATCTATAAGGAGTTAGGCGTTCTCTCAGCACCTTCGGAATCATGGCATACCTTGATGCAAAATCTTACATTTTGGTAGCTTATGCTTAGAATACTTCTCATAAAACCAAAATAACCATGTTTCCATATAAATTTCGACGAGTTCCCTCGGTTACTCATGGTCCATGGATCCCATCATCAGGTCACCACTTTTATGAACATGGTCGCAAATTCGAGTTAAAACCCTTTATAGTTTACAACATAAATAATGCTCGAAAACCTCGTCTCAATCTTAAAGATTATGAAAATTACTAATAATAGGGCCATAATGTGATGATGCATGGTGTAATGGTAGTGATGATGATGATGATGAATATAAATTGCACAGTAGCATATGCTTCCTGTTCTTAAAACAACGCCGAAATTTCCAAACGTGTATCTATAAGGAGTTAGGAGTTCTCTCAGTACCTTCGGAACCATGGTATACCTTGATGCAAAATCTTACTTTTTGGTAACAAATGCTTAGTATACTTCTAATAAAACCAAAATCACCATATGTTTTTATATAAAATTTGAGGAGTTCCCTCGATTACTCATGGATCCCATCATCAGGTCACCACTTTTATGAACATGGTACCAAATTCGAATCAAACCCTACACAACACAAAAAGAATTTGAAAATCGGACCACAAACGGCTGAGTTATCGTTGAACATACATAAAAAAAACATACAGCCGAACGTATTACCTCCTCCTTTTTGGAAGTCGGTCAAAAATGTAAAAAAACGGGGAAAATTATTTGAAAGGGCTAATATCTCACCGACTACTGGAGCAATTTTTATGTTATTTGACACGAATATATAGTAGACTACGTAAGATATGGGTTATTAATTTGTGAAAAATATACGGTTTCCGTGAAATTTCAGATTTACGCGGACGAAGCCGCGCGGTACGTCTAATAATATTAATATGTTTATTGCTCCATTCATCACCATGTCTTTGGTATGCAGAATAATGCGGCTATCAGCCTCCTTATATTAATTAAGCCCTGTCAACAGCGTTTTCGTTGGTTGAAAATCATATATTCTAAATTTTTTATTTTATTTTTACTATATTTTATCTAAAGATTATTAAAAAACTGGCATTAAAACATTCGATTCAATCGAAAATGATACCAAACTCGCCTATATACCTAAATCCCATGCAATTATTGACCTCATACCTTGTTAAAGCTAACCCCTCCCCCCCCCCCCCTTGATGAAATATTCAGGTGGCTCCACATCGTAAACCCATCTTAGGGATATAAAGATCAATCCTACCAAAGGAAATCTTTGGTTCAGCAAAAGCCGTATTCCTCGTTTTTTTGTCTTGTACGCACACGACTATTTAGAGATTCGATTATAAACTCTGCCTTCGTTCATTTTGTCTCTACAGTCTGCTCTAAGCGAAAACATTGTTAATTCTATCGCATACCGCTACATACAATAATTAAGTTTGTTGCTTACCATGTTGGTGGTCTTTAGTTTACAAATCCTATTTTGTTTAAATACCATCACCGTACATTGTAATTTGTAAGTTGTAACACACACTAGGAGGTAATCGTTCCTGTTTGGCAAGAACCTCCTCTTTTAAAGAAGTCGGTTAAAACTGCTATCATCTTTGTGACGCTCGCTATAAAGATTTAGGCAACAATTTTGCAACTATCTCAGCTCGCGATATAAGACAATCGACATTGATTGAATTAACAGCTGTATATGAATGATAATTTTCAAACACAGAATGATAACCATGTCTTGTTGACTAAAATGAGTCTCAAGAATGAAGAATCCAGGAGTTAGGACTCAGGACCGCGGTAAAGGTGCAGTCCGAGCCGAGCTGAACTATCTGGATTATAGAAACTTCCAGACACCCGCAGTGAATTAGTTCTTAGCGGTTCTTAATATAGGACAATCGTCTATTAATAGCAAATAATCAAACGCGCGTTAAACCACATGGGCCTGACGTGGAGGCCATTTGCTGAATTACGTATTCAATTTTTTTACACCACTTAAGTCGTTCTCACTTTTACACTCGACCGTCTATTTCTGTAATGCACGAGTAGCTGTTTTAAAAGTCTAGTATGAATGTAATATTAAAACTGATGGTATTCCATATCTTCTAGACTCTAGAGCAGTGTTTCCCAAACTTGTCGGGACCGCGACCCATCTACAAGAAAGTTTAAAGTTTGCGGCCCACCTTGTGTCATGAAGACAAAAAAGCAGCGGTATGTTGCTGTCGCTGTATTTACCCGTTGATTCTTATCGTAGTTCACCACCATATCATCATCGTCAGACTACTGACGTTCACTGCTGGACTTGGGCCTTTTCCAAAGCTCGTCACCACACCCATTTCAATTAAGAAACGTACGTAAGTACGACAATCGTCCTATAGTTTCAGAGCCCACCAAAAATCTACCCGCGACCCACCAGTGGGTCGCGACCCACACTTTGGGAAATACTGCTCTAGAGTCTAGAGTCTAGACTACTAACTGCCGCGCTCAGTTGCCACACTAATTTAACAAAATATAATGTGTGGGGATTGGGGCTTACGTAAAAATCTTTATTCAATTACAGTTTAGTAATTAATATTTTTTATCTCCGATTGCGAAAGTAATACAAATGAAAAGCCCACGTTCCACATCACGTGCCGCTCAATGAAGAAAAAACAATTTTAATATTAAAACCTATTTTTTTTCGTAACAAGAGTTAGGACTTAGGACCTATTTCACCACTTACTGCAAGATTTGCTTTATTAAGGGGCTGTTTCACCACTTATTGATAAGTGCCCGATAGGCTAACTACAACTTATATGACAGATACTCTATCGGTCAGATAGGTTGTGGATAGCCTATCCGGCACTTATCAATAAGTGGTGAAACAACCGCTTAATAAAGCCAATCTTGCAGAAACCGCAACATCTTTGCATAGCAATAGCCGCATTTAAACAATAATAACAAGGTTTACTCACTTTGATGCTTATCTGCTAATTGTATTAAGGGATTAGGTAGGTCTCTCCGCCTGTAGAAGCATAAGACCTTTGCTTCTACGTTGCCAGACGTAGTTTTGTTTAGTTCTTCTATCCGCCGGATTTGGTACGGAGACGTCGACGACGTCTCGAAATAGACGCAGTCTGTAAACAAAACGAGCATATAAAACAACATATCAATAAAACATAGTTACGGTGCAATGGGTAAGTGAATGAGCAAAGATGAATACGGTTCACCAGCTCTATGTAGAGACTAGAGTTACCATCTATGCTTAAGAAGGCGACTAACCCAAAATTGACGATTTTATAAATCATTTTTGTACTTGATAATAAGCCCCGATTCGTTTAATTTTCTAAACATAGATACTACATTATATTTCCAAGAATTCGATCTGAGCGAAAACACGATATCGTGAAATTTTCTCGATAGAAAAAAATCACAAAGATGCATCTAACTTTGACGATTTTTTTCCTATATTCCCAAAACCATGCAGTAAACTGAGTTAATATTTTAACACATCATATAAAATTCTATCACCGAGTGTTCGTTCTAGCGGATTTTTAATATTCTCTATATTTTTTAAGATATTTAAGAAAAACCACATTGGCGCTTCACCGCCAGATTTGTCTCACCTCTCAGTCGCCAACAGTCGCGTTCGCGCGCGCCTGAGGAGAGGACGTACTTATTTTGCCTTTACACCGGATTGAGAAAATATCTAATCGAAACCATGGGACACAAACAAAAATTAAATAAACACACTAAAAGCAACATTTACAGGAGAAAACGGGAGCCGATGAACAATTGTAGAAGGCTTTTTAATTTAATGTAAAATATGTATTATTTGTTTACAAATATGATAATATTATCATGGCAAATAATTTGTCAAACCCATATGTTGCGACCGCACATGCGTAGTGCTTCGTGCTTGATTGGACGATCTGCGTGTATCGTCCAATGGTATCGTCTCATAGCATCTCAGCTTCGTGACGATAGACGAATCAGCGGCCGCGGCAATAGAGATTGAAAAAATAAATCGGCTTTAAATCGATAAATACATAAATAACAAAGGAATCCGAAGTCGATAGTTTTAAATGTAGAAACATCAGAAGTCCTTTAATAATGCGTAAGTCGTCAATAAATAGGGGAGTAACAATTTTAAACATGGAAGTGAAGCACAGCTACCAAAAACTGACTGTGTCATGTCATGGCAACGCCACGAACAAAGTTATTTACATATATACTTAGTAACCAGTTGTCAAGTTTAAACAACTTTGTTCGTGGCGTTGCCATGACTGGACATGACACAGTCAGTTTTTGTTCATGTGCAATAAAAGGTTTAGTGCCAAAAAAAAAATTACGACGATGAACACGGCCAATATCGCAGCGTGTGGCGCGTGGTGGGAGGCTGGAGAGGGGTTTAGAGTAGGCGCACAGTCGACCGTATGGTATTTTCCACTTGATTTTAAATTAAAATACTTTAAGTTTTATTAAACATTATATAAAAAAAATGAAACGGCTATAACAGCTTCCCTGCACAAGATACAGAGTTACGCCCATACAAAAAAACATAACACTAATTGAGATCTTTCATATGATATAAGTAGGAAAATGTTACAACACATGGGACGAAACCGCCCATTCGTCTTTGCAATCGTGGTGGTAATCATGGATATCCTAATCATATCCATAATGGCCCAAGTGCCAACATCGAGAGGGGTCTTGTAACGTTCTCGCACATTGGACCTCAAAATCTGTTAAATTGCAAACTATGGGGTTGTTTACAAACCAATTGCTCAGAGCGCTGATGTCAGGAGATACTCCCATTCATTTGTCAAATTGCAGCATCTCCCAACCATAATATGCGATAACAATAAAACATGCAGTATGTCAAAGGCGGGGTATTTTGAAGTCAGTTAAAGACTATCAATGCCACAGCCGTTTCGTTTAATTAGGGCGTGCAATAACTGGTTGGCGGAAAACGAAAGCGCGGTGCACGCCGCGTGCCGCACGGGAACATACGCATGTGAAGCTAGCATGACAAAATTAGCAAAATAACTCGGGACTGCCTTATTAATTAGGTGCTAATTGAGTGCTGTTTTGGTGCAAAAACCGCGAATTTAGTGCTCCTCAAAATTCGGAATAAATGCTAATATTGCTACCTTCACGTGAAGCTAGCAGTGTACATAACCAAAAACCTTTAAATGATGATATAGCTTCGTAATAAATACTTAGCTAATAAGTGCTCATTAAGTGCTCTTTCAGTGCACAAACTGCGAATTTAGTGCTCTTCAAAATTTGCGATAAATGCGAATACTGCTACCTTCACGTGAAGCTAGCAGTGTACAAAACCAAAAACCTTAATAATGATTATCTGGCTTCTTGATAAGTACTTTACTAATAAGTGCTCATTAAGTGCTGGCGATAAACGTGGAAAAAAAATAAAAAATGCCTTTTTTTATTTTTTATACCATATACTACTCACTTCACGGTACCAGCAACATGCTCATCTTGATTTGAGTACTTTGACGAATTCCACACTCATAAACGATACATAGGAATTAAGTGCTCATTAAGTGCTAGCGATAGGCGGAGAAAAAAATTAAAATATGCATTTTTTTATTTTTTTATACCGTATACTGCTAACTTCACGGTACCAGCAACATGCTCCTCTTGATTTGAGTACTTTGACGAATTCCACACTCATAAACGATACATAGGAATTAAGTGCTCATTAAGTGCTAGCGATAGGCGGAGAAAAAAATTAAAATATGCATTTTTTTATTTTTTTATACTAAATACTGCTCACTTCACGGGAACAGCGAGATGCTCCTCTTGATTTGAGTACCTTGACGAATTCTTAACTCATAAACGATACATAGGAATTTAAAAAATGCATATTTTCTTTTGTTTTCGCCGCCTATCGCTAGCACTTAATGAGCACTTAATTCCTATACATCATTTATGAGTGTGGAATTTGTCAAAGTACTCAAATCAAGAGGAGCATCTCGCTGCTGCCGTGAAGTGAGCAGTATTCAGTATAAAAATTTTAAAAATGCATATTTTATTTTGTTTTCGCCGCCTATCGCTAGCACTTAATGAGCACTTAATTCCTATATATCGTTTATGAGTGTAGAATTTGTCAAAGTACTCAAATCAAGAGGAGCATCTCACTGGTACCGTGAAGTTAGCAGTATACGGTATAAAAAAGAAAAAAAATGCATATTTTCTTTTGTTTTCGCTGCCTATCGCTAGCACTTAATGAGCACTTAATTCCTATGTATCATTTATGAGTGTGGAATTCGTCAAAGTACTTAAATCAAGAGGAGCATCAGCTCACTGGTACCGTGAAGTTAGCAGTAAACGGTATAAAAAAATTAAAAAATGCATATTTTAATTTTTTTCTCTGCCTATCGCTAGCACTTAATGAGCACTTAATTCCTATGTATCGTTTATGAGTGTGGAATTCGTCAAAGTACTCAAATCAAGAGGAGCATCTCACTGGTACCGTGAAGTTAGCAATATACGGTATTAAATTTAAAAAAAATGTATATTTTAATTTTTTTTTTCTCCGCATATCGCTAGCACTTAATGAGCACTTAATTCTTATGTAATGTTTATGAGTGTGGAATTCGTCAAAGTACTCAAATCAAGAGGAGCATCTTGCTGGTACCGTGAAGTGAGCAGTATACGGTATAAAAAATAAAAAATATATATTTTCTTTTATTTTCTCCGCCTATCGCTAGCACTTAATGAGCACTTAATTCCTATGTATCGTTTATGAGTGTGGAATTCGTCAAAGTACTCAAATCAAGAGGAGCATGTTGCTGGTACCGTGAAGTGAGTAGTATATGGTATAAAAAATAAAAAAAGGCATTTTTTATTTTTTTTTCCACGTTTATCGCCAGCACTTAATGAGCACTTATTAGTAAAGTACTTATCAAGAAGCCAGATAATCATTATTAAGGTTTTTGGTTTTGTACACTGCTAGCTTCACGTGAAGGTAGCAGTATTCGCATTTATCGCAAATTTTGAAGAGCACTAAATTCGCAGTTTGTGCACTGAAAGAGCACTTAATGAGCACTTATTAGCTAAGTATTTATTACGAAGCTATATCATCAATTTAAAGGTTTTTGGTTATGTACACTGCTAGCTTCACGTGAAGGTAGCAGTATTAGCATTTATTCCGAATTTTGAGGAGCACTAAATTCGCGGTTTTTGCACCAAAATAGCACTCAATTAGCACCTAATTAATAACGCAATCCCGAGTTATTTTGCTAACTTTGTCATGCTAGCCTCACATACGTCGGGAACATCGTCTGCCAACCTCTACACTCTACACGCCCAACGACGACATCTGGTGAATTTTTGCATGACCTTGTAGTACAAGGCTTGAACCAGCAGACAAATTCATAGGCAGATTATGTTGATATCTGGTTAGGTCTGCGGACCCACGTTTTTTGGTCGGATTGTGTCAGGTCATAGAGGTTAATGTTATTTATTTTATTTAACTCTTTATTGTACACAAGAAACACAATATAAAGATACAATTAACACGAAAAGACGACACAAAGTAACTGTTTATTTCTAAAAGAAATGATGTGTCGGCTGGGCTTGACTAACGCCGACCTAATTACATAGGTCCGCCAACTGCTTATGAATCAAATCCTCTGATACATCTAAGGTCTATACATTTTGAACAGAGAAGCAATGCAGAAAATAACACAAACGAAACATTTCCTTGATAAGACTGAATATTTTATGGAATCTCCGATACATTCGTATGTACTATCAGAGAAGTTGATTCCTATGCAGATCGGGGACCTACGTAGTTTGGTTGCGTTACGTCAAACCCAGCCGACAGATCACAATTAACATTGAATTGGCATATTCGACCAAATAACGTTGGTCTCTCAACTGCATAGGAATCAATTTCTTCGATGGTACAATGTCCGACTTATTGTGTTTTTCAAGGGCTAGCAAGTAGCAACACACCTGTGTGACCCCTATGGCGTTTTGACTCTACGGGCACATACCTGAGGGTACGTATTTGAGGGGTGAACAAAATAGGTAATGGTTACTTTAAAGCTTGTATATAGGTACAATTCAATTTAATAGAAATGGCCCTTTCCTAGGGCCCCAGCTTCTGAACACGCGGATAACTATAGATCTACATGGATCTGATGGCAAAAAGCGAGTAAAGAAATTGACTCCAGCAATACCGGGGTAATTGCAATAAAACATTTTGATCCTTTTTTTCATTATAAGGGCTGATTGTGTGTGATATAAAAATTTATCCAATGATCAAGGATATTTTTTGAAATTATGCCATCCTAATTTGCCATCAGATTCTGGTAGACCTGTGCGTATGCATTAATACGTGATTATGTGTGCCTGGACCTGATTCAACGGCGCTGTTAAGCGGTTATCGTCTGTATTATTGCTCCAGCGGCAATATTGCCCTTATTAGTACATCGAAAGAGATGCCAGCACCTCCCCGTCATCACACAATATTCACAAATCAGAACTTCTGCCTTTTCGACACCTCAAGATAAGGGTCCTTTTTTGAGGCCTATCAGAGCCAGTCCCATTCACAGGTTCCAACACTTGTTCATAAGCATTTCTAGTCAAACAAAAGTGGTCGAAGGAGCTGCTATGTATACTATTTATTTCTTTTCTTCGAATTAATCGTGTGTTAAACTTCTCTCAACAAATTAGTCGCATCACTCAAGGCAGAAATAAATGACGGAATCTACCGTTACCAGTCGAATGCTCGGCGCAATGACTCCATATTACTATGTTAACGTAAGTACATACATACATATGAGTCACCGGTCGTTACGTGTACAGTATGCCATGTACACACTATACATAACATGACATACATACAAATATTACGCTCGACTTGGGCCCTGCACTTCTTATCGTAGTAGTAAAACTGAATGACACTTTCTGTTTTGAAAAGCAAAGTGTTAAAACTTTTTTTTGCATAAAATAATGAGGCAAACGAGGAAACGGGTCACCTGATGGAAAGCAACTGCAAGTCGCCCATGGACATCCGCAACATCAGAAGAGTTGAATGATCTGCATCTGAATCGCGCCCAAAAAGCGCTAGCGCTCTCTTCTGCCAAAACTTTAAGTTTACTCATTACTGATAAGGGCAAAAGAAAGATTAGCATAAGGGAAGTTAAACACAAAAAGTGATCATGTTTATAAGAACGTTGGTCTTTAAATGGTATTAAAGCGTCATGAAACCTATCGATAAAAAGCAAACCACTTTCTAATATCGTCATCTAATTGACTGTCTTCATTGCATGTTCTTGTACGTTTCTCATATTTATATCTGTTACAGACCTCGATACTAGTATTAATTAGTGGTAATTAGAGATTCGCAATAAGACAAATTAAAACATCTTCAAAGTGGTTTTTATGTGGTGTGTGTTCTAACTTCTAGGAACTCCTGTGTTTTTACATTCTGCTAACACCTGCCATTTTTGCAGAATCTTCTTACTCGATTTATGCCCGGTTTCTGAGTATTACGACAGGAGTTTATTATCTACTAGATGACGTCCGCAACTCCATTGCGCCAAAATTAGTTCATCGTGCGGGAACCGTATATTTTTTCGAGATAAAAAGTATCCTATGTCTTTTCCCGGGATGAGTCCCGGGAAAGGACATAGAATACTTACATAAGTACATAATATCTCTAAAATGAATAGAAATACATAAGTATCTCTATTCCTCATCGATTCAGCGGTTTGGCCGTAAAGAGGGTTACCTCTTTATCATATCATATCTGTCTGTCTGTCTGTCTGTTAAGACAGACAGACAGACAGATAGACTTCTTCACGTTGTTGGCCAATCAAAAAAAGCTATTGAATTGATTAAAACCTCAGTCATAGAACTTTAGAAACCACATAGCCAAAAGGCCCTTCAATATTAGAATAAAAAAAAAACTAAACATTTAATAGCAATGAGATTGGCGAACAGAGTATTCATGATGATTTGCAAAGAAGATATACAGTGGAATAGTAGCGAAATGATATTTCTATTTTATTAACGAGACTTGGCTGAAAGGTCTTCAGCTAACAAGGGCCTCTCAGCATTTTATTAGACTACCTACCTCGTTCTCTGAGCTCAGTGAAAAAAAACTTTCCACGACTCAACGAGGTTACTGTAATAACAGCCATAAATCATAGTGATATTTTAATCACCTATGTCCATAACGGGCATCATCGTAAGCCATGTGTCCTAAGTAGAGATTAAACGGATAGTAGTTTGGCCGGATAACAGATACCGGATATTCGGCCAACCACATGGCCGGATAGCTGGATATCCGGCCGCCGAATATCCGGCGGAACTTAGCCGTTTGGTACAAAGCACACATACTTGCGTAGGCGTCACGCGAACGATCGGTAAGTTGGCCAAAATCTATCTTAGCAGTGCGTACAGCGAAAGACTTTTTTCTGAAGCTGGCCTTATTAATGAAGAGAAGCGAAACCGCCTGCTACCTCTCAATGCAGAGAAGTTGGTTTTTATTGACCATAATTTGCCCTTAGTGCAGTATGAGTACTAAATACTAATTAATTAATTTTCTACTTTAAACTGAAACTACTTTAAATGTTTCTTAAGATTAACTAAATAAAGTAAATAATTACGTAAAAATATATTTTTTTGTCCAGATCTTTTTTTAATTCGGCCGGATGCCCATCCGGCCGAATAGCAGTTATCCGGTATTCGGCCGGATAGTATTAAGGCCGCCGGATAGGCCGGATACCGGATAGTTGCCGGATATCCGTTTCATCTCTAGTCCTAAGTATATTTAATAGATGATTAGGGTAAGCGTACACGGCCATGTATGCAACGCAGAGCAAAATTTCTACAAATGCATTATTAAATAAAAATCGGCCAAGTGCGAGTCGGAATCGCACACGAAGGGTTCCGTACCGTTACAGAGCAAAATAAGCGAAAATTGTGTTTTTGTATAGGGAGTCCTTAATTTTTATTATATTTTAAATTATTTTTACGGCATAAAAGCACGGCGAGCCTTGGCGAGTCCCGCCTGGACTTCAGATGAATCGGTCAAAGACCAAGATTATGACTAATAGTACTAGTCTAAGATCCCACTGCAAAATTGTGCAGGTATCGAGTACACGCTTAAAACCACATTTTTACAAATATTTATGATAAGGAGAACATATTTCTACTGGGGTGCCAGTCCAAATGTGGCCGCAACTATTTTTTAAAAAATTTAACAAAATTGAGTTTGCGGGATAAAATGTTTTCATCAGGTATTGAAAGCAAACATGGTTCATTTCATGGCAATGAGTATAGAGATTTAGAAAAATCCGGTGTGCCATTGGGCACCCGGCCGCAACTCTATTGTAACCAGGCGTGAACAGGTACGATTCCGATATATTTTTGCATCCATAACGTATATTGATCTTTTATATATCATATGGAAGCTTATTTTCCTCTTATTATCTTTTTAATGAAAAGCTTTTGGTCCATGAAAGAACTCATGAAAGGGGATCTTCCACTGTGCCTCAAACGTAAACTCGTCGATATGTGCATTCTGCCCATCCTAACCTATGGTGCTCAGTCTTGGTCCTTGACCGACTTACAGAAGTCCCGGCTCGGAGTTTGTCAACGAGCTATGGAGCGCAGCATCTTTAGGCTTTGTCCACATCTGATCATTTGCGCGATTAGGTGTCAAAAGGACGGATCGTATCCGAAACACTACTCTGCGCTCCAAAACGAGGCTTATGGACGTGGGCAGGAAAGCGGCTGGCTTAAAATGGAACTGGGCAGGACACGTTGCCCGCATGCACCCGGACAGATGGGCGCGTCTAGTTACGGAGTGGCTACCAAACGGTCGGCGAAACAGGGGCAGACCCAATAGTAGGGGAGGTCGCGCTCAGTTTAAAAAGTCATTTCATATCGAGCGAAAATCGTTACAATAATAGTATTCCACTAATACATAACAGCTTTGATCGTCAGCTGCTTCAAAAGTGGTGGAATAAAAATTGAGAGTATCTCAAAGCTTTTGTTGGGAATCGTATTGAATTGACATTAAAAAGATCCCAATTCGCACCCAATAAAAGTTCATATCTAGATTATACACGTTTAGGTTTGGTAGGTGTCGTTTTAGTTTTAGTATATAACAACACATGGCGCTTTTAAAGTAAAATTTATATCATTCTTCTTCACAAATATTGACTATCGAATTAATTACTTAAAATTGCTATGTGAGACAATTTTATGGTTAATTCAAACGAAAATCGCCGTCAGCTGAATGTTTGCAGGTGGAAATGTCGTCTACGCGACGCCCTAGGATACATTGAGCGCGAAGTAGGGCTATATTGGTTATAACTTATGTCGCTGGCTGACGGTTTTTCCACCGTCGTATTAGCGACTGACGGTTTTCTTTATTACATACAAAGTAGAAACTGAAAATGTGTATGTATATATATATATATTATATGTATATATAGGTTTAAATAGTTTTAGTATAAATTATAAGTTTGATATTATTGTATTTATAGTTAATTTAGTTTAATTAGTTAATAACTTTATTGATTGTGCACGTCCTATCTGCTGTCTTTTACACTCGTTTCTCTTAGTAGGGCTGCTGTAAGAGATTTCTTCAGAAATAAGCAGTTCCTTTGTGTCGTCTTTCCGTGTTAAGTGTATCTTTATGTATTTTTCATGTGTGCAATAAAGAGTTAAATAAAATAAAAATAAAAAACATTCACCTGTATAAATTTTGTACGGTATAAAATGACTTTATAATCAAAAATTTTTTACATGTTCAGTAACGCGACTGACGTTGAATCCCCCGTCTGCAATACGGCTGACGGTGATTTTTTGGTTAAACATGACCTCAATAATCATCCATCAAAGTTTCATTCGGTATAAAATCACTTTTCGCAACAATTTTTTTTACAACTTTGAAATACTCTCAGTTAACATTCCACCACGGGTGCGGCGACTGACGCTGATTATATTGATTGATAAATATTAAGCTACCGCTGGACAAAAATTTGGTCGGTATGAAATGGCTTAGCAAACGATAGCACTACCTCCCCTACTACAAGAAAAGGTGGCGCGACGAGCTAGACGCTGCAGACAAAGAGTGGCCAAATACAGCGAAGAATAGAGACACGTGGAAAGAGGCAGGGGAGGCCTTTGCCCAACAGTGGGACACTAATTACGGCTGTTATTATAATAATAAATTATTTTTAATTATTAACACAGAATTATAGCGGCAACAGAAATTCACAATCTGTGAAGAGTCTAGCTATAGCGGTACTTGAGATACAGCCTGGAGATAGATAGACAGACGGACAGACGGACCGGCGGACAGACAACGAAGTCTTAGTAATAAGTAAAATAGTCCCGTTTTTACCCTTTGGGTACGGAACCAAAAAAAATTAAAATAAGGGTCCGCAACCAAAAGGCAAAATAGGGACGAGGAAATATGTCCGCCTATCGTCTAAATCCCGTTAGTCGCAAGAAAGAGTGTAAAATGTGACTAGGAAAGTTTTTTATCAGTCAGCTGTTGATTTTATTACTTCTCTATACATATATAATATACAATGTTGCAATGTTGTGCTTGACTTCTTTTTTTCCGCAAAATAAATCTATTGCGCGTTCACAGTGGTAACTCTATTCCTTAGTAGAAAGAAACCCTTTTTAATTTTTATGGTTACATTGTTCTATGGTACCTTCTAAGAAGTTCAAGGTCAAGCTACAAACTGTATGCCAAGTGCCAACAGCCAATTTGTTTGTATAGTTATTTCTTGGTATCTTAATAGGGGTCTCCCATTCATAATTTTACTCATTATTTACATTTGACTACTATTTACTCATTATTTACATTTGACTACTACTTAAACGGTAAAATAGATTCACCGCATTAACACATTCACTTCTTTTACGAGCGATTTTACGCAAAATAAAACGCGCTGATCTTCAGGTAAATCCAATAATTTTCCATGCTCTCGCATGACGTGGCAATCTATATTTACAATACACTTACTTATTGACACGCTCCAAAAATACTCTGGTCTTGGCAAATCCGAACGGGCGTTTACATCGCTATCAGCCGCATGCACACACGCAGGCCGCTTCCTAGACTGCGGGATGTGGCCGTTCGGAGTCATTTTACCTCTGTCAGGGTCTTTGTGTCAACGTCATAAAGATCACTCTAGCTAAAACTTTAAGGGCCTGTTATCCATTTCCTGATAAAGTGCCGGATAGGCTATCCACAACTTATTTGACAGATTCTCCATATTCTATCTGCCAAGTTAAGTGGTGGATAGCCTATCCGGCACAGACCACAACTTATCTGACAGATAGAGTATAGCGTATCTGTCAGATAAGTTGTGGACAGCCTATCCGGCACTAATCAGGAAGTGGTGAAACATGCTGTAAATATAATTTGAAAGAACGTATCCGCTACTTAACGATTACAGTTTTATCTAATGAAGTTACGAATACTTTGTCGCGAATTGTCCATGCTAGGCCTCTACTATTCATCTTCAGGAGCTCAAGAACTTGCAGCATGCAGTATGCACCCTTCACGGTTCACCACTACCATTAATATTAATGTGTGTGCAATTCACTTTACCGCAAGGGTGACCGACGTATACTGACCACTATAGAGGAATTTACATTGACAAGTGCAATGTGATGTGTGTATAATATTATGTGACTTCGAAATCATAAGGAATTTTGTTTTTGTATATTGACAAGATTTAGGTACAACTTTCCGTGCGCACAAAATTTTATCTCGCGGAAACCAAACTTCATCAGAATCGGCCTAGTTGACTTTTCATGCACCATAAAAAGACAAGCAGCGGTGCTTTGGAGAATCATATTATGAATCTTAATAATATGATTCATTTTCAGGGTTCCGTACCCAAAGGGTAAAAACGGGACCCTATTCATGAGACTTCGATGTCTGTCCGTCTGTCTGTCTCCAGGCTGTAACTCAAGAACCGCTATAGCTAGACTTCTGAAATTTTCACAGATTGTGTATATCTGTTGCCGCTATAACAACAAATACTAAAAATAAAATAAAGTTAATATTTAAGGGGGGCTCCCATACAAGAAACGTCATTTTTTTGGCTCTTTTTGCTCGTAATCAATAATGGTAACAGTTAGGCAATTGAAATTTTCACAAAAATCCTTAATTATATTTGTACTTTAATAATTAATAATAAAATTAGAATAAAGTTAATATTTAAGGGGGGCTCCCATACAAAAAACACAATTTTTGGTCTATAACGGTACGGAACCCTTCGTGCGCGAGTCCGACTCGCACTTGGCCGATTATTTAAAAATCGCACAATGGTCACTCTGCTTGCAATTCATGTCTAGTTCGTACTAATTTGACATTCGTCGGTTTGACAGTTTTGACAATTCATTTACTGAATTGATTTGAGAGGAATTGCAAAATACGACCATTTTAGGTCCGCTGGATCTTGTATGTTAATTCGCTATGTAAATATTATATATTATATCATATTCATATTCATATAATATTATAAATGCGAAAGTGTGTCTGTCTGTCTGTTACCTCTTCACGCCCAAACCGCTAAACCGATTTTGCTGAAATTTGGCATGGAGATACTTTGAGTTCCGGGAAAGGACATAGGTTACTTTCATCCCAGAAAATTTTACGGTTCCCGCGCGATAAACGAATTTTGGCGCAACGGAGTTGCGGGCGTCATCTAGTTAAATATCATAATTTATAAACTACTTAGTTGACGCCCGCAACTCCGTTGCGCCAAAATTCGTTTATCGCGCGGGAACCTTACATGTTTTCCAGAACATAAAGACAGTATACGTAATTACATCAAAATCGGTTCAACGGTTTAAGCGTGAAGAGTAAACAGACAGACATACTTTCGCATTTATAATGTGGGCATGGATGTATATGGGGGATAGAGGTATTAGAGATGAACTAAAATAGAGCTGCCATTTGGTAAGCGGCTTATTGGATATTGGTAAGAGTAACACGGACGTATCTAGGGTCATTGACCGCACTTGTGTCACACGACAGTGACGTAGTCCTCACATAATATATAACATTGTATGTAACTCACGAGACCGAACAAAGGAAACCCAAAAATGAACACTCTATTTAACACAGTAACAAAACTTTCGTTCATTCCCCGTTTTTGGGGTTTTAGATGGAAGTTTATCCATCCAACGGTGTCGTTGATTGGTTGATGTCCATAGGGACCGTGCACAGCGATGACACTGCCACTAGTGACGAGAAGCCGAAACTTATGCGAAAATTTTATTGTCAAGCTCAAGTCAAGCTACGGAAAATTATAAGATTTCTTGAGAAATTTGAGTATTTTCAAGAATTGAAATGCATTGTTGTATTCCCGGATGTTCTAATACATACAAGAAAAATAAAAGCAAATCGAACGATGTAAAGATATTTAAGTTTTACAATTTTTCTGCCTAAAGTATTCACATGCCTTGGCTTATTGAAAAACGAAAGAAATGGATAAAAGCCGGTAAAAACATATGTAACTATTTAAAAAGTTCCATGAATGTTATGTGTAGACTCGTAAAAACACAGAATTTTGTAGATTATAACCGTAAATTCATTTTTGATGAACACAATATTATGAACCTAACCTATAACCGTTGCTTTTTTCAGTAAACATCCAAACTGGCTTCCATCTAAATTGATATACATACCTCACCGCACCGCTCATTTAATTATTGGCATAAAGTTGCATCAAAAGTAAGGATAATTTGTAGAAGTCCTGCCAGGAATTCAACACTGAGGATAGTATTGAACTTGAACCATCAATGTCAAAGTGTTGGTTCTCAAAAAGATGATTCTTCAAGTAGGAAAAAGAATAATAGTGCAGTCTTTGTGTGTTTATTGTTTGCATCGATGAGGTCCAGACTGAAATTAGTTAAAAATAGTGACAGACAAAAGTTGTGGAGATGGAATCGATCGAATCGCAAAAGGTTGATGAAATAAAAGCATTTTTTTAGTGAACTTGTTTTATTTTATTAATCCACAAGCATTTTCAGTAATTATAAGTATTTTTTGCATCTTCATTATTTTATTGCAATATTTATCAAGTTTTTACTTTCTATGCTGATGGATGCTACTAATTACTTTTTCAGATATTTTCGTAGTTAACTAGATAAGCTTTATACATTTTTATTCACGCTTTCGATCTTTTTTTACGGGTAGAAACCCATCCATACTTATTATTATAAATACGAAAGTGTGTCTGTCTGTTAGCACTTCACGCCCAAACCGCTGAACCAATTTTGCTGAAAAGACGATGGGCAAAAATGTATGGAACCTGGGACCATCCACCAATGGCATTGAAATATGTGTCATCGGATAGGTCTCTTGATTTGGAACAACAATTGCTAAGACACATTTGTTATTACAGCTGTCCGTTCCGAGTTATGAGACTTGTAAGTTCAGATTTATAAAGGTTACGTTTACCCACGGCTAGCCAAGCTACTTGATTACCCAAGCTATTTTATTAGCTTCTATTATCTGAAAGTCTGCCCTCCTGTTATTTACACATCATTATTATTTATATTTACATATTATAAAACAAAGACGATTTTTTCCCTATGTCCCTTTGTTCCCTTTAATCTTTAAAACTACGCAACGGATTTTGATGATTCTTTCAGTGTTAGATAGCCCATTTATCGAGGAAGGCTATAGACTATATTTTTTCACGCTAAGACTAATAAGAGCGAAGAAATAGATGAAAATGTGAAAAAAAACGGGGAAAATTATTTGAAACTACTGGTCCGATTTGAAAAATTCTTTCAGTGTTTGATAGCCCATTTATTGAGGAAGGCTATAAGCTATATTTTATCACGCTAAGAGTAATAGGAGAATGTAGAAAAAACGGGGGAAATTATTTGAAAGGGCTTATCTCACGAACTACAGGAGCAATTTTTATGTTATTTGGCACAGATAAGAAGTAGACTACGTGAAGGATCATAGGCTATCGATTTTAATCATTTTTTCAGTGGCTATATATTTTATACCCGTGCGACGCCGGGGCGGGTCGCTAGTTAATCTATAAAACTACGCAATGGATTTTGATGCGGTTTTCTTTAATCCTTCGATCGCGGATCCTTGGAAATGCTGTTGTATTCTATTATTGTCGCGATCACCGGTGCTCTTATGGGGCTTGAAGGATTAATAGATAGAGTGATTAAAGAGGAGGGTTTATAAGTATAGAAACATTAATTTAATAGTGGAGAAATACTGTTATTTTTGGGGTTTCTAATGTGATGTCGTAAATAATTACATTTTTCCGTTTACATTGCAAACGCAGGCTGAACCCTACGAGATTTATCAAAATAATGTACATTATACACAATGAAAAGGTCTACAGAAAACTTCGCGATGGTATATGTCTTAGATCTCTTATGGATATCCCACAATAACATTTTTTGTCATTTACTTTTGACTACAAGCAATGGCTAATTTTCGAAGCGATTTAACCAACACGACATTAATCCTTATCCAATTAAATACTTTAATATATTATTGATTTAATATACTATATCTATATGGCCCTTTACAGCATATGATATAATTCATGAAGCCCCAAGCGGCCACATCCGGCCGCGATAACAATGAAAAAGCTATTGTGTCTCGTTTTGCCACGACTGATGGGTTAAATGAATATTTTCGAAGATATTACAGATTTAAAAATTGCGGGACGTAGCTTTTGCGGCGGTACCGACCAATGCGGGCCACGGATAGTAATGACTAATGAATATAAATCAAAACTGGGTACTGAATCGATTTTAATATTTTTTTCAGTGGGTGACATATTAGGCTATATACATTTTACATTATACATATTATATATTATTTTATACCCGTGCGAAGCCGGGGTGGGTCGCTAGTAGACTATACTTCACTTGCCTGTTCTGTAGCAAGCTGTGTCTCTCCACGGTTTTTAGATGGTAGTACGAACCACTCATAACCGCAAGCTTCGATAGACTCCAACCCATCCCCAAACCCACGGTCCAAGAAAAACACGTCATATTCTTGAATGCAATGTGTTTTCATCGTCATTCATGATGTCTTGAATTATTTGCGTGTCAGTTTTCTTGTCAGCAAGTGTATTTCTTAAGTTTAGAATATATTTTTCTTAAGCGATAAAAAGTCTCATTACTCGAAATGGACAGTTGTTACAGCAAGGTGGTCATAGTGATTGTTGTTCCTATTAAGGAGACCTGTCCAGTGATATGTACCTTTTTGCTATTGGAGGGTGGTCCCAATTTGCCCAATGTCTTTTGGTATGTATTTACTTTGAGCCCCGGGAAAGGACATAGGATACATTTTATCCCAGGAAAATATACGGTTCTCGCGCGATAAATGATTTTTGGCGCAACGGAGTTGCGGGCGTCGTCATCTAGTCTTTTACTTTAATCTTCGATCGCGGATTCTTGGAAATCTGTTGTTGTTCTCGCGGCCGTATGTGGCCACTTGGGAGTGTAAGTATTAAATCATTTTATAGTCTAAAACATAAAAAATCACTTATAAAAACTAGCCGGGGTCAAAGAGAATGCGAAGCCAAAGTCACTCACAAGTTACTTCTTTAACTCGCATCGTGTCGCTGCTGTCGAATTACGACGCCCTCTATAGTTTCTACACGGTCCCTATAGACCATAATATTTAATATTATAACTGCGAAAGTGTGTCTGTCAGTTACACCTCACGCTTAAACTGCTGAACCGATCCTACTGCAATTTATTATGGAGATACTTTTTATCCCAGAAAAATATATGGTTCTCTCGCCATGAGCCAATTTTGATGCGGACGTCATCCAGCTTTGACATAAGCCAATCAAAAGAGCGCGTAAAAAAGCTGAGAAATCGGTCATCCATCCTCAAAAATGCTCTTTCAGAATCCAAACACGTTCGCAGCTTAACCCATCAAGCCCCATAAGCTCACCGGTGAGCGATACACAATAGAATAACAATAGATTTCCAAGAATCCACGATCGAAGGATTAAACGATGTAAAAAGATTAAGACGCAATTTCAGTAGACGTGTGTATGGCGTACACACATAAGTACGATTTACGAAGTTTGGTACAATTCTACTCTTCAAAACATTTATGTCGTGACTCGTGAAATCTACATAATATATTTTGTTTACTTTGTGCACAAGAACAGATTAATCCTTCAAGCCCCATAAGGACACCGGTGACCGCGACAACTAAAGAATACAATAGCATTTCCAAGAATCCCCGATCGAAGGATTAAGTAAAGAAGTTAAAAAACAATTATTTATAAATATATATTTAAAGAATGACTGCCAGATAATAATATACAGTAGGGCCTCGTTAATCCGGAGAGGCAAAAACAAGACCCTTTTCGAATTATCGAGGCGTCCGGATTATATTATGCAATATTTAATGTTAATAAAACACGTCATGTTTAACCTTATGAAATGAAATGAAATTGAGTCTTAGTTTCTATTTTTTAAATTTTATATCATAAACACAAATTAATGTTCATGTTCATAATACATAATTACAATCATAATACATATTAATTTAAATCAGTAAGTTAAAATAAAACATAAGTTAAGTAATACCTTTTGAAAAAGTTTGTAATACTCTTCTGTTTATGATTTTCCTACTTCAATTCGAAAGCTCTCTAAGTTGACGGAGAACTGAGAAACATAACTTCGTGGCTATCAAATTCATTATCTTCAGCCCATTTTAAAGCAATAAAGCTCCGGCCGGCCGGATTACAGCGATCACCGAACAAGCGGGAGTCCGGATTACCGAGGCCCTACTGTAGTATGAACATAGTATCTATTATGTTGTAGTGTTAATGAAGATGAAAGGCACTGAGGTCGTTGACACAGAGTTGGTACATCAAGGAACACAGTAAATACAATACACATAGTAGGTATGATCTTCTTTGATTCGTTACGTATGTGCTTTGTTGTTACTTGTTAGTATTCAAATAACATGTCAATATCAATTATTACAGAAGGCAACAAGGTCAACCGAAAAATAATTTCGAAACAATAGAATATATTTTTTAAATTAGGCTTGAATCTATAGTTATGGCCCAATAGCCATAATATTGTCTTGTGGTATCGTGCTGATTAAGGCGGCAAGCGATCTTGACCGACAAAAATTAAAAAAATAATCGGCCAAGTGCGATTCGGACTCGCGCATGAAGGGTTCCGTACCGTTATAGTCTATAGAGCAGTGGTCCCCAACCTTTTTTTCACGAGGGCCACAAACATGTTTTGGTCTTGGTGTCGCGGGCCGCAACAAAAGTGTTTTAGGGTTAAAAAATAACATTTTTCAAAATTAACGATTTAAAAGTGGAAAAAATTTAACGACTATCACGTAGACTTTACGTTATTTTGCCGGTGGGCGTGAATTTCAAAATTGTTTAACATCACGCGGGCCACAAATAAAGTCCCGGCGGGCCGCATGCAGCCCGCGGGCCGCGGGTTGGGGATAGCGGCTATAGAGCATATTTAAACTAAGAACTTTTTAAAAATTTCAAGTGCCTGTTCCTACCTGTTGCCGTTATTGAATGCGTTATGCGAGCAAAAAGGGGCAAAAAAATCACGTTTGTTGTATGGGAGCCCCCCCTTGAATATTAATGTTATTTATTTTTAGTATTTGTTGTTATAGTGGCAAGAGAAATACACAATCTGTGAAAGTTTCAGAAGTCTAGCTATAGCGATTCTTGGGTTGTTTACACACGCTCACCGCCCGCGCCACTGCAGCGGCGGTGCCGCTGCCGCTTAACCCTGTTACGACAAAACGATGCAACCCGGGTTACAGCGTTTTGTAATAATAGAGTCTAAATTTATCTACTCGATGTAAGCTTTCTATTGATATAACCCACAAAATTGAGGACAAGTTTTTAACTAAGATATTCTATATTAAATCATGCTGTAACCCAAAATGTGGATGAAATATTTCTGCAAAACGCTGTAAGCCACCCGGCTTACAGTGTTTTGTAAAAATAATTAAATATTGCAGCGTTTTGTACCCGTAGTAGGATAACAATCACCCAAGTTTGAGCTTATTTGTATTTTTGCAAAACGCTGCAAGCTGAGTTTGCCCCTTAATATTTTATACTGGTACATGTTTTTCTAATATTTTAAGATAATTAAAAAAATACGATAAAATAATGTTCTAATGAAAATTTGGAAATATTGTAAGTAATGAAAAGATATAAAAACCATGTACCTATCTACACTGGATAAAATTTGGTAACGAGCTTAAGTTAAAAAAAAATTAAACTCATTTTTTGAAAGTTGGCGTGTTGCAGAATACAGCGTTTTGTCGTAACAGGGCTGCGCTGCGGCGCCATGTGTACCTACCCTTGAGATACAACCTGGTGACAGACGGACAGACATCAAGTTTCAGTAATAGGGTCTCGTTTTTACCCTTTGGGTACGAAACCTTAAAAACACTTTATGACAATATTAAGAATAAGAATAAGAACATGTTTATTTTGACACCACACAACACAATATGTAGAACACACATACATAATATTGTGTGATGTCAAAATTGGCCCAAGCTCAGCTATACGCAGCAGGCATTAAGCTCGCTGCACTGGTATTCTGCAAGGGCCAATGAGTGACATCACCACAAAATAAGGGGGAAAAACTATACTATACTCTTATAATTATAACTTACAATAAAAGGTAATAATTATAGTCTATCTTGGTTTCATTTTCTATCGACATTGGTGTAGCGTGTACCGACCCATATTCCAGGCCACCGCTGCTGCTTTGTAGTGGCGTAGAGCAAAATGAAACCTATAGCCTACGTCATAAAGTGGCATTTTATTTTAATTTTTAACCGACTTCAAAAATGGAGGAGGTTTCTTAATTCTACCGTATATATCATGTATTTTTTTATCGGTCGCGGTCGCTTGCCCGGCCCCCGATGATCGGAACGGTACCTTTAGTATGTTCATACTTCATAACAATAATATTAGGTACTAGATGATGCCCTGAATAATTCGTTCAAGTCTTTTCACGGGTCATCTAGTCTGTTTTATTTCGGAAGTATCCTGTCAACTGTGGTTCGTGGCCTTCCTAAGCCTACAGGACCTCCTCCCAGACGCGCTCCATAGTCCATTCTCACATCTGAAATGGCAGACGCGGACGACGCCCGCGCCAGTGCCATGCGTTGGAAAATTGTTAGTAAAATAATAATTCACGGCGACTGGTCGGTCGAGTTTAGTCTGACAGGACCAGTTTATTGTTCAGAAACGTAGTTAGGTATGCAACTTTCACCGGTGGACGCTCGTAATTGCTAGCTTATGGTGACATTACAACTCACGTTCACGTACGCGGTTATTTTAAAAAGGTCGGCAGAGCGTCGCAGAACCTACGTTGTCTTAAAAAATTTAGTAAAGGGCGTTCCCAAACTTTTTAGATAGTGGAACCCCAAATTTCGTTTAGTAGTTTTGGTTTTGCAGACTAGAGGGGATCGTTATTTCTGATTGAGGTCCTTTTAGCTGACTACCACTATTAAATATGATGTGAGGACTTTCTTACATTAATAAATACATAGTTTTTGTAACTGCGTCTCATTCAATAGTCCATTGAAATGTTACAATTTTAGGACCGAATATTGCATTTTAGAGGACGCAATTTTGTTTTTGGAATATGTTCGCGGGGTCAATAGAAGCTTATCCTCAATTTTGTGGGGTCACCACTCTTGTCCCCCGGCCGCCATCTTGAAAAAAGGGGTGACAACACTATTTTCGTGATATCTCGGAAACTATAAGTCTTACAAAAAAAATTTAAGAACATAATTTGTTGCAAATTATTTTGCCTAGAAATATGTTTATATAACATTTTACCCTAAATTAAAAATTTAAAAAGTATATAAAATAAGCAATAAAGTGATAATTTTTTTTAAAAGGTATAAACCTTTTAAAAAATAGTAGGCATACTGTAGAGCATTTTAGATCTGCTTTTCTGGAGCGACACATGCTTTCACAGTTTCCTTTGCATCTGCAGAAAATTAATTTCATGAGATCGGGGGTATTGGGAGATCTTTTTCTCAAAAGATCATTAACAAGGTTGTTCTAAGGTACTTTTTTTGTAAAATGTGTTAAACAAAGTTAAAAAGTGATAATAAACCTATTCAAAAATTTTCTCACTTTTTTGCTTATAACTTTTAAAATTTTTAATTTATGGTAAAAAGTTATATAAGCATATTTGTAGGCAACATAATTTGCAACAAGTTATGTTCTTACAAATTTTTTGTAAGATGTATAGTTTCCGCGATATCACGAAAATAGTGTTGTCACCCCTTTTTTCAAGATGGCGACCGGGGGACAAAGGTGGCAACCCCACAAACTTGAGGTTAAGCTTCTATTTAGCCCCCCAACATATTCCAAAAATAAAATTGCGTCCTCTAATAAATGCAAAGCAAATGTAACATTTTAATGGACTACAATCAAAATAAATAATTTTAAAAACCACAGATGAAACCCCTTTGCACTAGTCTCTACAATTCTACATCGATTAGGTTAAAGCTTAATTAAGTCATCTATTTTCTGTTCGCAGGAATGTCTAGAAAGAAGACCTACAAGGAAATTAATTTTTTGATTTGATTGATTTTCTTTTAATAAAATAAGGGGGCAAACGAGCAAACGGCTTACCTGATGGAAACAACTACCGTCGCCAATGGACACTCGCAACATAAGAAGAGCTACAGGCGCGTTGCCGGCCTTTTAAAAAGGAATACGCTAACTTCTTGAAAATACTAATGGTGACAGTTCGTTCCAGAGTTTTTGCAGATGGATGGAAATCTCTTTGTTCAAACGTATTGTGTTACTGTAGTAGATTGTTAGGACTTGAGGCCTCACTTGCACTTGCAATGTTATCTTTCTTGTTTTTCGTACAATTCAACGATATTTAGGCCGGGTTCAAACCAAACTGACTGTGAGCCACCGAATGTGAGCAGGCTCACTGTGAGCCCCAGTGAGACCGTGAAAATAAACGGTATCGAATGTCCGCGCCTACGCCTAGTGTAATAAGTAATAACGTATTGTCAGTTAGGTGTGAACGAAAAAGTGAATATGTATGGAAATACAATGAACTGCGTAACGTTCGCTCACATTCGGCGGCTGACAGTCAGTTTGGTTTAAACTTTGAACACGGCCTTACTGTCCCTAGGTTAACTTTAAACCAGATATGCACAAGCTTTACAGACTAAACTGTATCGACACTGTATTTAAAAGATTATTTAGCAGAATCTACTATAGAGATCGTAAGTGACATGTCGGACTAGCGCTCCTCACGTCGGTTGATAACGAAATAACGGATGCAATAAACATTAATTAATTCACGATAGCTATACAAAATATTTAGGCAACATAAGTTGCCCCTGCTTATTTTTAAGTGGAATTTTTTAGAGTTTTTAATTATTATGACGCGAGTGTCGGATTCTCATCCGCCCCGCAAGACTTCATCAGCTGCGGTACAATATAATATAAGGCCGCGTTTCCACTGACGCGGAGCGGAGCGGAGAGCAGCTTAGCGATGCCGAATTGACCAATCACCATGCTCGAAATCTTCGCTTCGCTTCGCTGTCACTCCGCTGGAATAGCACGATTGGTCAATTCGGGCACCACTAACAGCTCTAAACTCCTCTCCGCTCCGCTCCACGTCATATATATTTTCAATCATATCATAGTATATTTTCTCAATATCCAGAGGTTTACATGATAAAAAAAAAATGGTAATTGGTTAGTTACATTTCTAGCTAATATTTTGTGTTCGTATAATCAGTTCTTTTCTTACGTCTTTTACTACGTCGAGGAACAAGGCGTCGATTCTAATTTGATTTTATTAAACTAGCTTTTATGAGACTCTTTTAGGTAACATAGGCAATTTTTTTACGATCTTAACTTTTTAAGCACTTAATTGTAATCAAAATTAGGAGCATTATCAGCTGTAGTATAACATAAAGCGTAATTATTGTAAACGCATATTGTTTTCTATTTACGTTGTCATTATGTTCGATTTGAACACGGTATAATTACGGTGACACTGAGGTCTTGTGTCCCTTTCAAAAATGGCCCAATGTCCCAAGTGTTAGCAGCTGCTAGATCCGTAACGTCACGGTTAGGGGGCGGGGGTTCAATACGTCAATTACTATTGACCGTTACCTGCCCGTAGACAATGCGTGTACGGTCGCGGACATATCCGGTGTAGCTGATCTCGACCTTATTGCTTTGGATTTAAAGTTCAAATTGTGCACCGCGAGTTTTACCGACTATGATCTATTTCGATGTACACCTACACACATCTCGTACGGTAGCTCAAATTTTTTTTATTTACATCAGATGTATATTGATTTCCTAAATTAAATTTTGAATTACGGAAATACCGTATTCTTATCACGTATTGGTAAGATTATCATCACTTTTTGTCGTCGTTGGTCGTTCTGGGGATATGTACAGAAAAACTTTCAGCTTTTATAAAATGACTAAAGTCTGGATGTCGCTGGCTCTTAGGCCATGAGCATGACTCGCGAGTCGCGAGCAAAGCAATGCTAACGAAAGTGTACAATATATTTCATCAAAACAGATTTACCTATAAGTAGATAGGCTGGTTGGGATGGATGGGTTTTCCCAATGGACCACAAAGATGAGTTACACATACAGTACATATTTATAGACGCAAAAGAGCTCAAAATGAGATGAATTAGGCGTCTAAATCGTGCGTCAATCGCATCTGTATAATTATATTTTTTTAATTAATTAAATATATGTTATTTTAAATTAGTAAAGTGATAAGACGTGATAACTGATAACTAATAACAAAAACATTACTCATAGTACAAACTACAAAACACTACACCTGTGAACCCTTTTAACTTTTAAGTTATAATTTAATATCTCCGTTTTAACCTAGGTCATAAAAACATAAAACATAACATTTCATACATTAATTTCGCAAGCAGTCTCAACTCTCAATGCTATGTAATATTACAGCAATAATACTAAAATGTTTTGCATAGAACAAATTGTTGTGACACTAATTACTTTTTGTACAATTACAAGCTCTGCTAACCCATCAAGCCCCATAAGCTCACCGGTGAGCGAGACACAATATAATAACAATAGATATTCCAAGAATCCACAGTCGAAGGATTAAGAGCATAATACTACTGAGATTCATTTTGATCTTAATGCTAAATCCAAATATTATTATAGTTTGACAGTTGACTTTTATAATGTCAAACAGGGCGCGTAGTTAATATTACGATGTTATTGCGGTTATATAATATTTATGCAGAAACTGTATTGCTAAATGACATTAGTTTTAATAAGAAATTTAATGCAGTGTTAGCACTAATACCGATATTTATTCGACAAATTTATTAATTGTAATATTACAAGATTTGTAGGAAACACACAGAATATTGTGTATTAATAAGGTTTATTCATACCAAAATTGGTTCGGCTAGTGCTTTCAGTCACACACTTTGCGCCTGCAATTTTATAGTTTTTTGATCGTCGTTATTTTATACATCAATTAAATCGAGTCAAATAAACGATACTTACTAGAATATATATTCTTTCTTTTTAATTCATTACAAAAAATATCTGAAAATTCCAAACAATTTGGACATAGTACTATGGCAATTTCGTTAAAAGAAGATGTAACTTTGTGATTTTTTTCTATCGAGTGAAGTTCATGATATTGTGTAATGGAATATGAATTCCAATGTGTCAGATCCTTAACTAACATATATATTTTTTTCATAATTTAAATTACTATATTTGTCTCCTGTCCCCCGTTTAAATCTTGGAAATAGTCCGTTTCTTGACCTAAACCCCCTTAATTACTTTGTGTTTTTTATAAAACTGATTTGAGAGTTCAATAATTTGTTTTGATATGAATAAACACAATATTCTGTGTGTTTCCTTCAACACAACAATATTTTATTCTTTAGATTTTTTTCTGTACAAGCATGCATAGAATCCCTCTCGTTTTGACTATGGCCTGTTTCAAAAAATCTATGAGTTATAGAAATCGCAAGAAGTTTAGCAGCATAAATACCGTAAATACGTAAAGCACAAAAATATAACGTTTTTTGTTTTGTCCATACCATCCATCTGAATATAGTGAAAATTTATTAAAACCTCTCTCTTTTTCACTTTTGAAAAATAATAATAAGGCACTTCCTATTTCTGTGCTACCTCTTTGGCTATTTGATAATGCCACACATAACAATATCCTATTTTCCGAATAGCATCATAAACAGTAAAATTGTAGCAAGGATATTTCCGTTTATAATGGAACGCTGACACTTCAGATTGAGGTATACTCAATACCTTAATTGCATAGCAATTAGCATTTATCAAAACCATAATGAATTTATTTTACGGCAATAATCTGGTAAACAGGTGTTACCAAAATAAGATAAATATATATTTATTTGTAAGATTGGGTTACAGTACTTTTGCTCGTAAAGTTTTATAATTTATTTCCATGCAATAAACATATATTTCATTATATCTTCATAAATATCAATAAGAAAAATCCAGAAAAAATTCACAAGGTGTATTTCGGTCTTCTGATTACGAATTTCACATAACAGGAAAAAGTCCATTATAACACATTATGGACTTTTTGCTTGGGGGCATCGAAATGTTATCTGTAGTATACTACGAGCCTAAACAATGATCTCAATATACATATTTTAAGTATAATCCATTTGTGACTTATTTAATTACCTCTATTTATATTTGAACTCTCCAGCATTCTCCAGCCTTGTAGGGTTGCCTGGAAGAGATCACTTATGGTGATAAGGCCGCCCTTGCCCACATTAATGTCTTAGTTTTTAATTACTTTAAGTCTGTTTGTGTACTCATTTTTATGTGAGCAATAAAGTGTTTATCTATCTATCTAATAGAGAATCAATAGCACACTACGATGGTACAATTTAAAAATATAAAAATATTTGATTTGATCTCTACATCCCATACATATTTAACAATAATTCAAGACGTGAGTGGAAGAATAAGGTAATTAACATGAAATAACTTCCCGTTTTTTGCTTAAATGAAGGCTTTAGGGCCAGAAAAATTATTTGAAATAGAAAAACTATGGATTATATGTGTAGCCAGATATAAAAGCTAGGTTATGAAGAAGATAAACTTATCTTCTTCATAACCTAGCTTTTATATCTGGCTTTTATATTTTTTATACAGACAATAACTCATTTTTTCCCTAATTATTTTAATAAAACTTGTAACTACAAGTTTTATTAAAATAATTAGGGAAAAAATGAGTTATTGTCTGTATGTTACAAAATGTTACTTGTTCGATTCTTCCACTCACGTCTTCATTATTACTTAGCAGAGGCCAGAGACTTGAATTTTCAAACTCTAAACATTTGTGTGCCAATTCAATCATTGTCAATATATTTTTTCTATTGTGTCCAAATGTTTAAGGTGTATTAATTGAGATTTTGTCTCGTAATAATAAAAAAGATAAGATCTATTAAACTGGCATTGAAGGTCAAATTGTCTGTACTATGAACCTATCTTGTTTCCTTTCAAGAGATAACAATGTATTGTGATATTATGATGTAACAAGCAGATTACTTTTAGGTAATTTTCTATTGCTATCAATGAAAATGTGATATATTATGAGTTTTAATGTTTTGCGTACCTTATCAATTATCATGTAAGAAGAAACGTTGTCAATGTTACATTACATCTATGAAGTATTTGTGTGGTACATATACAGACATAATATCTTTTTACTGTTATCACATCTTGTTATGATTTCAAAGATAGGAACCAATACAGTTTATAACTTTTATTGACTTTGTAAAACTAGTTAGTATTCAATGAAATTGATGTGATTGTGCATATAATATTGCATTAATAATAATATATTTAAACAATTATTTTTCTCTATTTTATCGTTCTACTTATGTTAATTTCATGCAAAGAATTGTTACAATGCAAGACATAACTTTATAGCGAGACTTATTTTTATGTTAACTATTACGTCTCATTAAGTACTAGTACTGTTACAATAGAACTCCAGGTAGTATTTAGATAATTAACAAGTATGCAATTAATTTATGCATATATAATAAAAAAAAAAATTACAAATTAAAAAAAAATGTTCAAATTAGAATCAAACTTTGCACCACGAAGGTTAGAGCGAGTGGTTTGAGTACAATAAAATGGAGTGATAGGAAGTAGTGTAGAGGAAGAACTAATTAGCATTCGACGCGGCGGCCGCGACGCGCGCCACACGGGCAGCTCCCCCCTGACGGCCCGACGACCGACCACTGGACCAAAGAGCCGCCTAAACACTACCTAGCAAGTCCCCAGGTCCCATTTACCCATTACACATCTCTCCACACTCCGGACTCCAGAAAAAATTACTAAGTGTTTTGACAACATACACCATAACCTTAAAATCTCACGTCAAACACGGCAAAATTTTAAAATAACTCCTCCAAAATGTATAAAAAACAGTCGCGATCGACTACCGTGTACAGTGCCTGAGCATCCGTATGTAGATACGCGACCGATACAAAGATATCTAGATGCAAATGTCCTATTTGAAGAATTTGGTAAATCGTCCGAGTTGTCAATAAATACGAATAAACAATGTTTCCAGGCTAAAACCTCCCTGAACACTTAGAACTGAGTGCAAATAAGGCATTTTCTTTGTTGTACTAATTAATTTGAACAATTAATAAAGGTACGACAATCAAAGCAAAGCACCGCTAGTCGGCTGGCGGTGAACCGGCGAAGCTACAACAAAAATAACCAATTCTTGTTACTTACCGCCGACTCTGTACATGTTCGCAGCCATTTTTATACACAATCACAATTCATTAACACTTAATTAATCTACATCTGACACAATTTATAACTATAACACTATGTAATTGAGCTTTTAACAATGTTTTTCATCACGTTAACTCCGGACGCCTTTCGCTGATCGCCATTTTCTTTCACACTACCTACTAATTTGGCCAGTGCGCAATCGCAATTTTTGGCGTAAACTTCCTGCTCTTGAAACAAAGCAATGACATGTCATTAATTTTTTATCACGGTTTTATATCCAGAATGTTATCCTTTTAATTATAAACTCAATTTTATACAGAAAATCATGTCCTGTGTTAATTAGATACAATTTACTATGGCCATTACTAAAAAAAATAATGCATAGAAAACGTTTCATTATAATATGTGTACATTACTGCTGTTGTGATCCGTGTGTACATATTTTAAATAATTACGTAACAAAAAAGTTATTATTATTGCACAAACTGAACTACAAATGAACAAATTGTTATGAAAAACCTATAACAATTATAAAAATAATATAAATTAATTTAATAATAAATAAATATAATTTATTTGAACTACTACATATGCGTCAAATGGAACGTTGCACAGATCCATAGACAAAAAGTGATTCTATATTTTATGGTTGCAGATTTATTTATTTAATCTGCTTATTTGATAATTTCAAAATTAATTAATTTTAATTAAAAAAAAAAAAACTTGCATACAATAGCAGAAAAAATGTTTCATTTTAAGCACATTCATTCATACACAAAGTTATTTATAAGCATTTTTCAGGCGTTGCGTATCAAGAAATGACGTGGCTAAAGTGACAGTTCACTATGCTCTATGGTTATTTTTGACAATTGCCAAATCAGCCTGAAATTGGCTGGACCGTCTGGAGAAGTTGTAATAAAGCAAAAACAGTAATTTTGAATGAATTATCATTGATTTAATTGTGTAATCAGCTAGATTTTCTAGCTACCATTCAGTACATGTTAACTTGGTGCGTATAAAGTGATCATTGATTTCACAAACGACGTCCAATTTTGATCTCAAGTGATTCATGGTTTAATTAAGTTTTTTCGTTCTAGATTGCCGAGATGGCGACCTACGAAGAATTTATACAGCAGAATGAGGATCGTGATGGTATACGGTTCACGTGGAACGTGTGGCCGTCCAGCAAGATCGAAGCAACAAGACTTGTGGTGCCTCTAGTTTGCTTGTATCAACCACTGAAAGAGCGGCCAGATTTGCCACCGATACAGTATGAGCCAGTACTCTGTACACGCAATAACTGCCGTGCAGTCCTAAACCCTATGTGTCAAGTGGATTATAGGTCAAAATTATGGGTGTGCAACTTCTGTTTCCAACGCAATCCTGTAAGTGTTTTATTTACATACTTGATCAAAACCCAACAAACATACATCTTATGTTTTACTAGCTGTTGCCCGCGACTTCGTCCGCGTTAACATAGTATAAAAACAAAGATGGATAGCTTTCCCCTTTTTGTGGTTCCTTATACAAAGGGTAAAAACGGGACCCTATTTAAGCAAACGTCAAACGCAAACGTCAATAAACTTTCATGTTTCTAACTCAAGAAATGACGGACTTTCATTCAAACTTTCAACCCCAATTTCAGCCCCTTGGGGGTAGAATTTCCAAAAACGCTTAAATACTTATCCATTCATTTTTTATCAGTAACCCAAAAATAAAGTTTCATGTTTCTAACTCAAGAAATGACGGACTTTCATTCAAACTTTCAACCCCTATTTCACCCCCTTCGGGGTAAAATTTTCTAAATTCCTTCCTTAGCGGGTGTCTACTTAATAAAACAACCCTACTCACCAAATTTTGTGGCTGTAACTTTAACAGTTTTTGCTCAGCGATGATGAATCAGTGAGTCAGTCAGTCAGTCAGGACATGGACAGCCAGGACAATTTTATAAGTATAGATAATATGAGCAAATTTTGAAAGTTTTATAGTGCTAATGTTGTGTTATTTTATATTTTTATAGTTTCCACCACAATATGCAGCAATATCTGAGCAACATCAGCCAGCCGAACTCATTCCCAACTTCTCCACAATTGAGTACACAATAACCCGAGCTCAGAGTATGCCACCCATCTTCCTTCTGGTTGTGGACACATGCTTAGATGAAGAAGAACTAAAAGCCCTTAAAGATTCCCTTCAAACATCCCTCAGTTTGATGCCACAAAATGCTTTAGTCGGTCTTATTACTTTTGGGCGTATGGTGCAAATTCATGAACTTGGTAAGCTTTTTAGTTATTCAGGATTTATGATTTATTCTTTAAAAGTCGAAACAATAATTAGGTATATTATGAGTACTAACTTCTATTTCAATTGCAGGCACAGAAGGCATATACAAGTGCTTTGTGTTCAAGGGCACAAAGGATTTGACTGCAAAACAAATACAGGAGCAGCTGGCTATTGGCCGTGTCAGTGCTCCAAATCCTCAGCAGAGACCCGGAGCTCAACCTCCTCAGCCTCCAGCTCACCGTTTCCTGCAACCAGTCAAACAATGCGACATGGCTCTCACTGACTTGCTAAGTGAACTGGGTCGGGATCCATGGCCCCTAGGTGTTGGTAAACGTCCATTACGTAGTAGCGGAGTGGCTCTCTCCTTGGCTGTGGGACTTCTAGAAGTCACTTATCCCAACACCGGTGCCAGAATTATGATGTTCCTCGGAGGCCCATGCTCCCAGGGACCAGGTCAAGTTGTAAACGATGAGCTTAAGCAGCCTATCAGGTCACATCACGACATTCACAAGGATAATGCTAAGTACATGAAGAAAGCTATAAAGCATTACGAAGCCCTGGCATTCAGGGCCGCCACAAATGGACATGCCATTGACATTTACTCATGTGCGTTAGATCAAACTGGTTTAATGGAGATGAAACAGTGTTGCAATTCCACTGGGTATGTATAATTTTTTTTAAAAGGAAGACAAAAGTAGTACCTTATTTTATATGAAGACAATACAGTAGGGCCTCGGTAATCCGGAGGGGCAAAAACACGACCCTTTTTACCCGAGGATTATCGAGGCAACCGGATTACAGTATGCAATATTTAATGTAAATAAAACACATGTTTAACCTTAGTTTCTTAATATCAATGTCGAATATTTACGTGCCGGCGCCATGGTCTTACATGGCAAACGCGCTAAATTGACACTGTACAGTGTACTATAGTCCGTCAAAAAAAGTGAAGAAATTAAAAAGTGGCAACATCGTAATGCCATCCCTTTTTTTCTTAGATTGATTTGAAAGGGATAACACTACGATGTTACCACTTTTTAATTTCTTTACTTTCTTGACAGACTATACGTATTACACAAAAGGCGATAAACAAAAGACTGACTCATGACAGCCGCCCGCACCTACACTCGCTGCCTGCCGGCCTCCCCCGCGGCTCCCATTGGCCGGCCGGATTACAGCAATCACCGAACAAGTGGGAGTCCGGTTTACCGAGGCCCTACTGTAATATTTTTTGTAATGTAAGAGGACATTAAATAAGGTTTCAAATTTCATACATAACAATATGTTTTATTAGTATTCTTAATGTGATGTATATATTTTTATTAGATGAAGGTTAGATTTTTAAAACTTTTGAATAAAAATAAATATTTGCATGTCACATGTTTACTGACTTCAAGGTGTGAAATTTGAATAATTTCCATAAGCATAGATAAATTTAAAAAACAATTATATTTTTGGCTGTAATAACAAACATAATTAAGCTTATTTCACATCTATACATATAATAAAATTGTAGAAAAGTCAATTCTGTACATTGACTATTTTTGAAAAATAATACTTGGGACGTGATCTATGATCGACATGGAAGCCAAAAATATAGTTTTTAGAATTTTTGTCTGTTTGTCTGTATGTATGTCCGGGATAAACTCAGAAAGTACTGAACGGATTTACTTCAAATTTTGCACGAATATTACGTAGAGGTCGGGTCAACACATAGGCTATAAATTATAACTATATCACCCAGGGTGGGGAGAAGGGGCTCAAGTTTCAATATTTTTAGTTTTTTGCTCATATCGCTTAAACGGTTAGTTGTAGAGAAAAAATGTCCGGCACAAAAAGAAAGCTCATAAAATTTCCTACAAATTCGTCTTTTACACTATGTATCCTATCTCCACTCCTTGCCTTACTATCAGCTTTTATGTATCGTATCTATACAGATTTCGAGTGTTGTTTTATTACTATGCGGTGAGCTTTGGCACCGGTCGTTTCTTGGGTAAACCCCCCCCCCACCCCCCACCATTCCCTCTCATGACACGTCTTATTTCTCCTTTTTAAGAACAAAGTAAGTCATCTATACTGTGCATTGACTATTTTTGAAAAATAATACTTGGGATGTGACCTACTATGCTAACGCGAACGAAGTCGCGGGCAACAGCTAGTATAATATAAAATACAGCCACAATAATACAAAAATACATACAGTATTATAATATTCAATTACAATTATTATTTAAGAAGGGCAAATTGGCATTTAATCTTATTGTATGTTAACATGTATTTCCTTTTAGTGGTCACATGGTGATGGGTGATTCCTTCAACTCTTCGCTGTTCAAACAGACTTTCCAAAGGGTATTTGCTAAGGATCAGAAGGGAGATTATAAGATGGCGTTTAATGGAACTTTGGAACTTAAATGCAGTAGAGAACTAAAAAGTAAGTTTTCTACAATTTTTTTCATCACTGCGTTTTACAATTTATGTAACAATTACTAAGGGGGGTATTACATAATCATTTATATTGGATCATTTATAGGATCATATATAGGATCCAATAAAAATGATCATTTGATCATATCTGCATATTACATTATCATTTATCATTGATCCTATTTTACGTCATATGTGGTTTCAATAGACAATGAGGAGCGCTAACGCTGACAGGTATTGACATCAGTGTTACTAGATCTCAGAGAATTTATTGAGAGAAATATTTTTTTTTCGATTTGTCAAAAGACATCGTCATTTTTAATATGGCTTGTTTTTTGTTATTTCAGCAAGATTATTCAAGTATATAATTAGAAAAAGAATTACATTACATTATTTGAAACATAATATTAACGAATAAGAAATTAAAAACTCTTTTTTTATATTAAATAACTGGCAACACCAATTTCTATGACCGTATTGGATCCAATCTCTCAGCAAATGTCAAAAATCCATGATCAAGGAAGAAATGAATCATTTATTTATATTACATTATCCAATTTAAATGACTCAATGATCTAGGATCCAATATAAATGATAATCTAATACCCCCCTTGTTTTGTTTTTTTTTTTGTTTTTGTTTTGTTTTTTTTTTTTTTTTAAACAAGAACGACGCCAGAGCAATGGTCAAAGTCAACAATTATTTTACTCCATAAAAAAGGTGACAGGAACGACCTAGCGAATTACAGACCAATCAGTCTCATGACGAACCTGTACAAAATATTCTTCAAAATAATTCTAGGTAGAATATCAACTACTCTAGATGAAAATCAGCCGCGCGAGCAAGCAGGTTTTCGTAAAGGTTACTCGACTATAGACCATATACAAGTCATAACACAAATAATAGAGAAATGTAGAGAATATAAAAAGACATTATATATGTGCTTTATCGACTATACGAAGGCCTTCGATTCTCTACATTTTGAAGCAATATGGAAGTCATTGGCACAACAAGGCGTCGACCCAACGTTTATAGATATAATCAAGAGCGTCTATTCTAAGTGCTATGCCAAAGTTAGACTAGAACGTGAAGGGATAGAGTTCCCGATTAAAAGAGGAGTAAGACAGTGCGACCCGCTCTCCCCAAAAATTTTCTCAGCCGTGCTAGAGTCAGTTTTTAGATCCATGGACTGGGAATCCAAAGATGTAAATATAGATGGAGAATTTCTAAGCCATCTGCGTTTTGCGGACGACATAGTAGTATTTGCAGAAAGCCCAATAGAACTAGAGAATATGATTGGTGAGCTGGCGTCGGAAAGTTATAAGGTAGGATTGTCACTCAACACGACCAAAACTAAGATCTTAACAAATGGCCCTCAACAAGATATTCAAGTAAATAATGAAAATATAGAGTATGTGACCGAGTATACTTACCTTGGACAGCTAATATCATTTGAAAATAACGGTGGGAAAGAAATACAAAGAAAGATAACTTTAGCATGGCAAAAATATTGGAGTTTAAGAGAAATAATTAAAACCGGCTGTATAAATCTTAATTTAAAAAAACGAATTTACGATGCAACAGTGTTACCTTGTCTTACGTACGGTTGTCAGACGTGGTCTATAAGAAAAGAGGAAGAAGATAAGATTGCTATCTGTCAACGTAAGATGGAAAGAGGTATGCTAGGAATTAAATTATCTGACAGAATTCGTAACACTGATATCAGAACCAAAACTAAAATTACAGATGTTACTAAAATAATCCGAACACTTAAATGGCAGTGGGCTGGACATGTTTGTAGAATGAAGAATAGATGGACAAAACGGTTGACAGAATGGATACCAAGAAACATAAAAAGGAAAAAAGGCAGACCCAACAAACGATGGAGAGACATTTTCAGAGACAGGTGTGGAAATAACTGGATGCAACTAGCCCGAGAAAGAACTATTTGGAAGGATTTAGGAGAGGCCTACGCCGTAGAGGCGACTGCCGACTACTACCAAAAATTTAGTTACATAAAAAAAAAGAAAAATTGTAATATTAAAAATGTAATATTAAAAATATATACTTAGATTTATAGTTGAAAATTCTACTGTAAGAGAAATTTTACATTATTTTGTTATGTTTAGTAAGTAAAAATTGTGTTTATTCTCTAGTATATTTCTGTAAATTGGTGGTAGGAAAATAAAGGCTATTTTTATTTTTATTTTATTTTTATTACCCCTCTTACAGATCTTGCAATCTACGAGCGCGCGGCGCCTTTAGTTGTGTGAGTGACCATATCTATACACGCGTACATGGCTCGCTCGCTACTGACTGCTCCGTCAGGTACGCACACTAACGAAAATGTCTATTCACATTTTCAACTACAAATAAAGGCTACGCGCGCTCGTAGATTGCAAGACCTATACAAACAAAATATTTGTATATGTAATATCTTTTTTTTTTCTCTTCAGTTTCCGGAGCTATTGGTTCCTGTGTATCCCTAAACGTCAAAGGTCCGTGTGTATCGGATCAGGAAGTGGGTATGGGTAACACAAGCCAATGGAAAATGTGCACCTTCACACCCAGCACTACAATGGCAATCTTCTTTGAGGTTTGTATTTTTTTTTTATTTTTCTACACTTTGTAAGTATTTACTATTTTTTTTACATTTTGCACTATATTTTGTTATATTTACCCTAGTCTTATTATTTATAGAAAATAATGAATGTTGTTAAGAGTTTAGCATTGTATTAAATAACAGTGATTGTTAGGGAGATCGCAGACGACAGACGTGACGCACTTTTTATTCTGTGGAAATAGAACCTATGCAATTATATGCAGTAACGCACATGACGCGCAATAAGTCCGACGCACAAAAAATTCGTATAATTCTGGCAGATTCTGGCACAAAAAGTGTGCGAAAAAAATAGAACGTTTGCTTCAACACGCGCTAACGCAGACGGCGTATACTTAGTCTACAATCTGCATTTGTAGTGACGTAACGTACGCGATCTATTTAATTAACATGGCGCCAGATATCGATGTACCGATGTTAACTCATGAAATACAAAACAGACCAGTAATTTATGATACCTCTAACAGTGGCGGGGCACGACCTAAATTTTATGTGGGCAAGATATATCTTGCGAGGCCCCCTAAAATATATTATGCGAGGCCCCCCTGATGGATGACGCTATAATTATAGAACGGATTTATTGAGAGAAATAATTTTTTGATAAGTACTTAAAGTTTTATTTATAAAACTTTTTATTAATGAATATTTGAGTATCACGTACAACTCGTAAAACCTTAAAAAAAAAGACGGGTTGCACTCCGGGAGTGCCGGCAGAAGTGAAAACTTGATTATTAACGTTGTGCATTATTTTTTTAACCCATTTTTTATGAAAATCGATTAAAAAAAACGATCGTTTTAATTAATTAATCGAAACCCTTACAATCGATTAAAAAATATCGACAATCGATACAATCGAAAAAAAGCTGCTGTCAGACAGACTGTCAGACACTTCTCGCGACAGTTGTCTTGCAGGTGGAAACACGGCCTTAATCAGCGCGTCTGCTAAAGAACTCATTTCCCCGACTGTACATTTCTGCTAAACAACTCATTTCCCCGACTGTACATTTCTGCTTAGCACAATTTTCCCCGACTGTACATTTCTGCTAAACAACTCATTTCCCCGACTGTACATTTCGTTCGAGTTCGACACAAAACACTACTCTCCAACCGTCTTACGCTTTTTCTATTAGTGTAGGAAACGAACCAAGTGAACCTCGGAGTAATTCCTCAGTCAGAAAAAACTTTATAGCATGGTAAAGTATCAATGAATTAAAAGTTTTGTATAAATATCCAAAAAATAATAATAATAGAAGTTAGGTATTTTTACCTAAATTCGTAATAAATTAATATCTTTTTTAGCAAAAATGCTCCGTTGAATCTTTTTTCACTGGACATATTCATGGAACGTATAGAAACAATGTATGAAATATCCAAAAAAATTATCCCAGCAGAAACACCAAATTTTAATAAAATATGTTTTTTTGGCGTGACTTGGACGCCACAATTGCTCTGTCTAACTTTTTTACGGGAATGACATTATATTGAAGTTTTATAGCCACAAAATGAAAATCCAAAACTTAAACCATGTATTTATACTATTTTTAAAAATTGCCTATTTACTAGCAGGGCAAAAATTCTCTATCTGTTTTATTTATTGATTTAAGTACACAGTCAACTTTCTTTTCAACTAGAAAAATATCCAAAAAAATCATCAAGCGTATTAAAAACTAAAAACATTTTACATAGACAGATTTGAATATAGCAATCGGGCGCTGCGCGGTGTATGCGCGGGGCGCGGGCGGGAGGTACAGGCCGCTCGCCGCGCCGCCCGCCACCCTGCTCGGTTCATTCGTCCGTCAACCAGGCTACCGCTACAAGCGCTATATGCAGCGGCACGTTAAACTCTAGCGCTTTTTTAATTTTAATCGAAGATAAATATTCTATCTCTATTAGTTTTCTGTTGTCTACGTAACGCACTACAAAGAAAAGAAAAATCGGCCTAGTGCGAGTCTGACTCGCGCACGAAGTAGGGGACTACTACAAGGAACTATTTTTTTTATACATACAAATGTAACACTTTGTGAGTGCCTTGTTTGCGATGAGTCCGACAAACTTTTCTATGCAAAAAGTTTCGGCGCTGCTGGGTTTGTGAATGCTTGACTCCTGGAATTGTCGATATAACGTCACCACTCACTATGACTCCTCGTACTGTATAAAACTTTAATTTTTTGTTTGTTTCGTTAAGTTAATTTGAAAACAGCTGTGGGTGCGACAAAAATCATGCTGCGTATGGACTGTCGTAACTTGGATTTTGGGCAAAATCACTTTTTAATTGATTCTTGTATAAAAAAAAAATCTGCGTCGAATGGTCTATATCTCGTCTTTCTACGATAAATTCTTGTACAGATACGACCATGGATTTTGACCACCTTTTAGCACAGACCTTAAAAAAACTGTCGTAACTAGACGAAAAACTGCAGTTTTTGGATAAAAGATAGATACGGCAATGCGTGAGAAATTAATAAATGATACGACATTGGTTTTTTAACTCTCTAAGTTTGATTTGAATGAATTACGACATTTCTATCGCCTAAAATACAACATTCACAAAGATACGACAATTTCGCTGCGGGATATGTTGTGTACTTTTATAGATACGACAATTTATTTCATACTAATTTCATAGGTATGAGAAAGTTATTACATTTCAAACACAATTTTATTCTTAAGACTATACTTACAACCAATGAATATAGTTAAGTTATGAGTACAGAGATAAGTAACGCCATTTCATCTCCCTCCCGCCCCTGTATGATACCTTCGCCGGCGCTCCATATACACCGTTCTTAACGCCTTTTAGTTATTAGCGTCGATTTGATTTGTTTTGTTTGTGTGTATCAATGCACGTTTATTCTGAATGGAACTGAACACGTTTATTCTTAAATGAAGCTTAAGGTGGTTCGTTTCCCATACAAAAAAATCGGTTGTCTGTAAAGTCGGCTTACTGACGATAGTTGAACGTGACAACGTAAGACGTTGTCACGTTCAACTATCCTTAACCCCTTAACCCTCGCTTTCGAATCTCTATAAATAGAAACAAACTTTTTCGACTGTAACCTAAAGTTATTTCGATGTATTTCTTTCAAATGATTGTCTAAAAATATTTATAATGAGTAAAATAAACTATTCGCAATACAAAACGCTACATACATTCGTGAAATCCAGTAAAATCTTCGAACAAAGCACAAGTCATACCTTGACACGTAGGAAATAGAGCACAATTTTAAATAGCCGAATACTAATAGCTCACAGATTGTTTATTTATTTTTCATTCAGAGTGTGGTCAATGTATCAAAGGTCATAACTAACCAAACTTCTTCATACAAAAGTATTCTCTAAGTCATCGAAATACGTATTATAATCGAAACAAAGAGCGCGGCCCAGGTGGGTTGAGTAAGGTTGCTGAGAGGATAAATGGAACGCCTCAGAGCAGCTGTCAGCGAGGCAACGCCGCATGAACTGTCATGTTTTTCGGGCGCGCACCCCATATCGAATTATAAGAGGTTATCACGTCAAAAACAATCGACATTAATTAGCTAATTTTATACTATTACTACATAAATTTATATGCACATCTATTTATTTTGCAATACCATTCCCGCGAAATATATTTAAAATACTTTATTTCACACAGAAGTCACATTTTTATTGATTTTTTTATAAAAAGTGTCATAATCCACAAATGTCACACTGTGACTTAAAGACGTATAGTGAAATGTTGCATGTATATGTCCACGTATATTTTTCCCTCAGCATTGCTCTGGACATCTACACACTTATTCTTGTATACATATTTTGTTGCTTTTACATGTTTGTAAAGATAAAAGCCCGTATATTTTCTGTTAACAAGACTCATTTTTTATGTAATACGACTTTATTAGTGCATGATATAAAATGTAAATTTGCTGATATTTTTTTTGTTGATGGTTCAATAAAAAATATTGTTAAGCTATAATTGTTGTTGTTAATAAATATTGAGCTCCTTCGCGTCTATGTGTTCGAGCGAAGTCCAGTTCCGATGTCATCTAGAGGGTGAGGCCAAGTTAGCCTCGAAAAAGCTTGGTGTTCTTAACATAGCGAGACAGTATTTCAGTCCGGACCAACGACTATAACTCTGCAAGGCGCAGGTTCGGCCTCATATGGAACACTATTCTCATCTCTGGGCAGGGGCGCCAAATACCAACTACTCCCTTTGGGTCGTATACAATGAAGAGCCGCTCGCATTGTTGACTACCATAGTGTTTCAAACAGGCTGGACCCCTGGGAATTACGCCGAGATGTAGCTTCACTATGCATCCTCTATTGGCTGTATCACGATGAGTGCTCTGAGGGATTGTTCGGAATCATACCTCCTGCAATTTTTCGCCATCGTTTTACGCGAAAAATATACTATCCTCATCACCTTGATGAGTGGCTTTCTTCCACCGTGCGTTTTTCACGTAACTTTCTGCCGCGCACTGTAAAATTGTGGAATGAACTGTCACCAGCAGTATTTTCGAACCTATACGACCTGCAAACCATCAAAAAGATAGTATTAGCACCGGGTAAGGCCGGCAACGCACTAGCAGCTCTTCTCATGTTGCTAGTGTCCATGGGCAACGGTAGATACTTTCAATCAGGTGACCCGTTTGCTCGTTTGCCTCCATATGTTATATTTATAAAATAAAAATAACAACTTTAAATTCATGAGCATGAATAATGTTAGGGCTTAAACCTTTACAAAGTAGAAAAATCAAGAGAAATAAATGTTTTATTACATTAATTTAATTTTATTATAATTTTATATTTTAATGTTGATTAATAAAACAAGTTTCCATTCCTTTATTTTCTTATGTTATAAACAAATATCAGTAAATAGTCGTATTATTTCTTTTAATTTGTTGTAATGACATTCTTTTAAAACAAACAATTCATTTAGTTTAAGATACAACATTTCATTTTCACAACGTCTGTCGCCGATTTTGCACTTAAACCTAAAGTTGTAATGCAATTTAATTAAGTATACAAAATACGTTCCAATTTTTAGCGTTATCTTAATAAATATAGAAGTTATGAATGGCTCTCCTGTAAAGTTGGGTTTGGGTTTTTAAGTAAGTAGATTAATTATTAAAGTACACATAATAATTGAATATAATTGTATAATAAATATATTAATATTTTATTTTTATTAATTCATTTTATTTCGTTTTCGGTATTTTTGTTTTGGCGGCCGCGGCAACAGAAATACATAACGAATAATCTGTGAAAATTTCAGAAGTCTAGTTATAGCGGTTCTTGAGATACAGCCTGGGCCCTGGAGACAGACAGACGGACAGACATAGAAGTCTTAGTAATAGGGTTCCGTTTTTACCCTTTGGGTACGGAACCCTAAAAATGCAATAAAATATTATGTAAAATCATGGTCTCTGGTAAAATGTAAAGAATCACACACCGACCCGCGAGGTCCCTAGACCGTGCGGGTCACGCGGTCAAGGTCGTACTATATGCACGATGACGCTCGCGCTAATCTGCACCTAATTTGTAAAGCAAGACGGTACATTATTGCGTAAACACGGGATAGATACATAGCTTCGCTTCTAAAATTTCGGTGTTCTGGATGGCATTTCTTTTGGATATTTTGTATTTGTGTGTATATTTGACTACATAACATAGTTTTGAAAAGAAATAATGCTGAGAAATTTTGCATATTAAGTTTTTTATACATTTTTAATATTTTTTTATTGGCATGGTTTTTTTTTGGATTTTCTTACTCGTGACGCCAAATGACATTCTTTTAAGTCATATGCGAAAAAAAATAATACTGAGAAATTTTGCTGGGAAAATGAGGTTAGAAAAAAAGAATTATCATACAAAAGCAATACTTATATTTGAAAAAAGTTTTGGATTTTTATAAAGTATCACATACTTGTATAAATGACTGACTGAAAAATTAGACTGAGAAATTATGGCGTTCGATATATACACAGATTTGTACTTTTAGGTATAAATAACTGACTTCTTAATGTTTTTTTTTTGGATTTTTATATGATAGTATTGGCTCATACTATTCTATAACCTTGCAAAGTTTCATCGACTGAGGAATTATTCCGGGGTCCCCATACAAAGAATCGGTTCGTTTCCTACACTATATGGTTTTTCGATCAACACGAAAATCTGACGCGAGTTTCACAATTGTTACCCATCCCACAAAAGTGCTCAACGCCGCTAAAGAAGTTTTCACTTCAAAAACCTAATGGTCCAAGGGGCGCGAGGCCCCTAGGACCGCGAGGCCGTGGGCGGTCGCCCACACCGCCCACGCCTTGCACCGCCTCTGACCTCTGAGGCAGAATAATGCAGAATTGAATGTTTAATATGGAACTGTCCCTTCAATAATCTGTCCGAAATTATAGGATGTACCCAAAATTTTCTATTTTTTCTTCTTTTTCTGTACTTCAAGTACAAAATAGTACTTCGCGATCTTTGCACGATTTCCATAGCGTCTACGTCCCTACAGTTCAGCGGACAGAATGATCGAAGATGTGCGTCGTGTGCGTTAAGTCTGTGAAAAATCCGCGAACGACATTTGTGCGCCTTTTGTGCGCCGCAGACTCGATCACACAAAAAGTGTGACGTGTGCGATCTCCCTTAAGTTACTTCATATTATGTATTCAGGGGTCGTACCACGAAACCGTTTTGAGATTCAAACAATCGTAAGAGGATGCCGCGTCCTACTCTAACAAACGTGAAATGACATTGTTAGAGTAGGACGCGGCATTCTCGTCCGATTGTTTGAGTCTCAAAACGGTTCCGTAGTAGGCCTACTGGTTCAGAATTTGTTAAAGGTCTAGTTGTAAAACACGAGAAATTCGTGCATTGACTATTGAGTCATAATTACTTGTTTCTTTCACTTGTGCAAGCTTCTTACGCAATAAGAGCATGATATGATTAATGATAACTATCATATTAATATCATGCTCCTTATTTAGTAGGCAAGCAAAGCAATGAAAGTCATCAAAAAGATTGGTCGATCGCCAAATTTTGGTGTGCGTTACGATTGCTCCGCCAAGTTATCTAAACAAAAAAAAAACTTCGCCAAAAAAATTGTCGAAATTTGTCGAAATCGAAGGGAACAAACCAAAAATTTGTCAATGTATAAACAAAGAAGTTACAAGGGTTTTAAGTTGGCCGCGCGAACGTTATGTGGAGGATTGCGCGGCCATCAAGGTCTCAGGAATTACGTGGGTCAGAGATCTAATTCCTTTTGTCTTATGAAGACTGAATTTGTCAAAATTTGTCGAAAAACTAATTATGAACTGTTATTTAATATTTTAAGAAATATTTACTTTAGAAGTTATGGCCGCGCAATCCTTCACTTGTAATTTTTTAATGTTGATTATTTCTTTTTAACTTAAGACTTAGTACAAAAAACTGTTACAGAAAGCAAGGTCTTAATTTGTCGAAACTAGTGAAAGCAATAAATACTACAAAAGCTTATAAGTCCGAAAAAGACAAATAAGTCCGAAACAAAAAATACATGGCCGCGCGGTCGAAACGTTACTTTAAACGCTGATATCTCGTTATATATAATTACTAGGATTTCGGTCTGAATATCCATTTATTCAACATATTACCTGATATATCATTCATATATCGTTTTACCCTAAGAACAATTTTCAACGCGTGTAATGTCGAAAAATATGTTCTCTCATACAATGTTCGAGCAGGGTAACCATAATTTTGATTTGATTTGGGAATACCTTTTGCTCTACTAGACGAAAACGTGTCGTGTCGTGTCGAATCATGTCATGTTATGTCAAGTAAAATCCATAGCTGTCCCGGCAAACGTTGTTTTACCATATAAAGTATTTCGCCCATATTATTTTATTGAAGTGACTAAATAAGTACGGCACCATGGCAACGTCCATCGCTATCCCGTCGCACAAACAATGGTCGCCGTCAGTCTCGAATTGTAATAATTTACTATTATTTATTCAACAAATGTACTTATCAATACAGGGCGCAATTAAACCTTCCTGCCAAATTTTGATATATTTATCCTTGTTAAAAATAAAAATACACGTATCTTTTTCTTTTATCCGAAAGTTATCCTAAAAAACACTACAATTAATGGACACGATGCGTCGGCCGCGTGTGACGAGCCCCCGCGCGCGCGCCTCATCCCGCGTCACCCCTGCGTCACCCCCGTGCCGCGAGCGACCATTCTGCAACGATTTTAAATGGGATAAAAAATGTAATTGAAAAAAAAACACCCAATTTTTTTTTTGGTTAAATGGACTCTCCTAATGATACCTAAGCCCTGGAAAAAATTTGGCAGGAAGGTTTAATTGCACCCTGTATAAAAAGTAGCCAGTAGCCGATTCTCAGACCTACTGAATATGCATATAAAATTTGGTAAAAATCAGTAAAGCCATTTCGGAGGAGTACGTTAACAAACATTGTGACACGGGAATTTTATATATAAGAAGATTAGCCATCACAAAATAAGTAGACTAATTTTTAGTCAACTTTCTTACCTGGTACCTGCCCAGGTGTCACACGTAGAGCTCCACAAACACGCAGGTATTCTAAGTGCATGAGGCACTACTAAGAACCTGGTTTCATCCATCAGAGAGTAAGTTATGTCTTATCCTTTCGGGATCTAGATCTAATAAGTAAATTAAATGATAGTACAAAAGGCTCTGCTTACATCCATTTTCTAATAGTAGGGGAGGTGGTGCTACTTTTTTATAAGTCATTTCATACGGTCTTTATTGAAGTGAAAACTTCTTTAGCGGCGTTGAGCACTTTTGATTGATGGGTAAAAACTGTGAAACTCGCGTCAGATTCTCGTGCTGATCGAAAAACCGTAAGACGGTTGGAGAGTAGTGTTGTAACATCGAAATCGATTAATCGAACAATCGATTGTTTTTTTTCGATGGTCGATATTTTTTAATCGATTGTAAGGGTTTCGATTAATTTAAAAAATCGGTTTTTTAAAAATCGATTTTCATAAAAAAATGGGTTAAAAATTTAATCGATTGTAAGGGTTTCGATTAATTAAAAAAAAAAGATTTTTTAAAAATAGATTTTCATAAAAAATGGGTTAACAAAAATTGTAAGGGTTTCGATTAATTAAAAAAATCGATTTTTTAAAAATCGATTTTCATAAAAAATGGGTTAATAATTTAATCGATTGTAAGGGTTTCGAATAATTAAAAATTTTCATAAAAAATGGGTTAAAAAAATAATGCACAACGTTAATAATCAAGTTTTTACTTCTGCCGCCACTCTCGGAGTGCAACCCGTCTTTTTTTGGGTATACTATACGCAGTCTAAATTGTCGTAATATTATTACGACAATTGACAACCTCTGTGGCTCAGTGGTGAGCGCGTTGGTAGCTCAAGCCGGGAGTCGCGGGTTCGAATCCTGCCGACGGAACAAAAAAGTTTTCTAAGTTCCTGGGTCATGGATGTGTATTAAATATGTGTATCATATAATAAAAATCTTAAATATATGTATAGTATAAAAAAGTATTAAATATATTTCCGTTGTCTGGTACCTGTAACATAAGTCCTTCAGGTACTTACCATGGGGCCAGACTGACGTGGTGTGAAGCGTCCATAGATATATTATTATTATTATTATTGAGTATATTTTAATTAATGTAATACCACATGAAATTGCTATTGGCCAGACTGACGTGGAGTGAAGCGTCCATAGATATATCATATTATTATTATTATTATTATTATGTTTTGTAATCTTTTAGATTCTCCTTTACGGTTTTTTTTTTCAATTTTGTCTGTGATGAGATTGTATTTGTGTGCAAGTGTCTGGTGTATTATTGCTGCTACCTGGTCGTGTCTGTGTTTGTAGTCTGTTTGTGTGATGGATGAACAAGCGCCGGTTATGTGTTGGATTGTTTCGGGCTGTTTGTGACAATGTCGGCAATGGTCACTTCCTGCACCAGCAGTACGGATGATGTGCTTCCTGTAATTTTTTGTATCGATAACCTGATCTTGGATTGCCAACATAAACCCTTCAGTTTCAGGAAATAGCTCACCTCGTCTCAACCATGCGTTCGAGCCTATCTTATCAATATTCGCATTTGTCAAGTCTGCAAGGTGACAACCATGCAAGGATTTTCGTGCCCATGCGTCTATCTTTTCTTGATTTGAAGAAATTTTCAAATGCTTGGAATGATTTGCGAGTGAGAGTGGTGTGAATGTGTCGGCTTGGCATACGGCATAGTGTAGTGGTGATGAGTGTGAGTGATTGTGGAAGTATGTTCTAAGAAGCGTGATTTGTTTATTATGTAAGTTAGTTATGTCAATAAGTCCTCTACCTCCTTCAATTTTAGGTAAGGTAAGTCTTTGTACGCATGCTGTAGGGTGGTGTTTTCTATGTTTTGTCATGGCTGTATTAATTACTCTTTGTAATGTTTTGAGGTCTGTCTGGCTCCAGGATATAATTCCAAAAGAATAGGTGAGAATCGGTATGGCAAAGGTGTTAATGGCTTTAATTGTGTTTTTTGAGTTGAGATACGAGTATGTATGTAATATGCGATGTAATCTTGTCTTAAATTTGTCTTTTAGAAGTTTTTTTATGCTTTTTTGATGTATTCCTTTAGATTGATGATATCCTAAATATTTATACCCTTCTACTGGGTCTATTGAATCTATGACTTCATGATTTTCTAATTCATATGCAGCATGTTCTAATTTACCGTTATTGATAGCTTGTATTTTGCACTTATCTATTCCAAATTGCATGCAAATGTCACTAGAAAATAACTGGGCTAGATCGGCAAGTGTGTTTAGTTTCTCTATTGTATTGGCAAATATTTTAATGTCATCCATATACATCAAGTGAGTTATGCGAGTATACTGAGTGTTGTACTTAATTTTAAAGCCTACGTTATTTGAGTTGAGCATGGATGACAAAGGGTTAAGGGCGAGGCAAAACCATAAAGGACTTAGAGCATCGCCCTGAAAGATTCCTCTTTTTATTGGTATACATTCTGTTTCGATTCTGGTTGTCGGGTTGCATAATCTTAATTTGGTGCTCCAATGGCGCATTATATTTTCCAGGAAACCTATGATAACTGGGTGAATTTTGTAGTGTTTCAATATATACAAAAGCCATGAGTGTGGAACGGAGTCATAAGCTTTCTTGTAATCTATGAACATCGTGTAGATATTACGTTTTTCTTTCAGTGCTTGTCTGGTGGGTACGGCATCTATAGTTAATTGTTCTTTACATCCTTGGCTGTTTTTGCGGCATCCTTTTTGTTCTTCTGATAATATATTGTGTTTTTGCGTGTGCTCATAAATAGACTCAGAGATACATGCAGTAATTATTTTGTATATAGTCTGCAGACAGGTAATTGGCCGATATTTGGCTGGATTTTGGGTGTCGCTGTAATCTTTCGGAATCATGTACGCTATGCCTTGCAGTATGTAATCAGGTAATGTAGCAGGTGAGTTGATAAATGAATTTATGTGTCTATGTAGAAGTCTATGAGTGCATGTTAATTTTTTGTACCAGAAGTTATGAATATTGTCAGATCCTGTAGCCTTCCAGTTATGGGTTCTGTTTATAACAGTCTTTAAAAGATCTAAACCTATCTGTTCAAATTCCATTTCTGGTATGTTTTCTAATGTTTCTTTATCATTCTCTATCCAATTACCTTGTTTGTGTTCAGTAGGCTTAGACCATATATTTGACCAAAACTCTTGTAGAGACTGAGTACTCGGCAGTAAGGAGTTGTTTTCTCTTATATCGCTATTAGACTTGTTCGATAAATTTCGATAAAATATTTTTTCATTATTTAAAAATTCTTAATTTTGTTTTTTCCTAAATGTTGTTTCTTTATATCGCTTTAAACGATTAGACAAGGTGTTAAGTTTTTGCTTCAGTGTGTCAAGGAAGTGTGAAATGTCTTAAATTTTCTGATTCATGATTCGAATGAATTTTATATTGTTCTTTAATCTTATTAACATGTATTTCTAAAGTTTGTGATCGCGTACCATTTTTATATGCAGTTAGTCTTCCTATATTGGCTCTCAAGTTACTGATTCTTATTTCTAAACGTTTTTGCCACCAGGGGGGCTCATTTGGTTTTTTATTTATTGTGTTACTATCTACACATATCCTGGCACCACTAAATTTAACAGTTGTGTATGCTGCACTAAAGATTATAGTTTGTAGGGTGATGAAATCTAATTCCACATTTAGTATTTTAGGTAATATATAAGTATTAAGGTCCTTTACAATAGCTGTTATTTTTTTAGAATACTTAAGTTTCGGCAGTCGTGGTCTAGCTGTTGCTTCTATTTCTTTAAATTTTTCTATAGTTTCTGTTAGCATTTCTTCTAGTTGTTTTCTTAAGTCTGGTGTTAAGGTATGATTCTGTCTGCCGTGTGTTGTGTCAAGTGTAGTACTAGAGTTGTGTTCTTCTTTATTAGTTTGTTGTAGGATTTGCTGACAATTATTATTATCTATTAGTGTATCTTCTCCCATGTTCTCAGTTTCCTCAAGCTGCCCTGCTCCTTCAGGTAAGTTTTTTGTTATATCATTTTGATTTAACTCCAACCGAACTTGTTCTTTAATTTTATTTAGGTGATCTAATGACAAAAGTCGATTATGGACAATAGACCTGCGTTGATCGGCTAATCTTTGAACAGAGAGGTGTGAAATTTCAGGGCATCTTGAGGTAACTTCTTGATGCAACAGAGGTCTGTAAGTCGTTAAATCCGTTTCAAGTCTGGTCAATCTATAGTAACATGTCATGATGATTTCATTTAATTCGTCTGTCCACCGCATTTTACGTGATAAATTTTGAGGTATGTTTATATTATTATTGTATAGTGATTGCTGTTCGGTTTGTAAAGTGTTTTCGGCTTCTTTTTTAATATTTAAAATTTCTAGTCGTGTGAGAAGTTTACAGTTAACTTTTGCTCGTCGTTGATCTCCTATCCGCTGTTTACTAGCCTCCATTTCCGGGTATTTAGTTGTGAACATAGAGTGTAGTTATGTAAGGTAAGATCTTGTGTTTGTTTCTAATTTGGTTATAATGAAATATTGACGCATAATGAAAATATTCATTTCTTTAGTCCACGTTTTTCGTGAGCGTCGTTTACCGGGGGTGGGTGCAGTAAATTCGGCTGTAGTTATAGCCTTCTGCACAACATCCTCGGCTCGAGATGATGATGAAATATATGATGACGTGGAAGATCTTGACTCTCGTGAGTCGAGGTAAGATTGCGGTGATGACTGTAAAGATGGAAATAATGATGATGTTGTTGATGAACTTGGTGAGCGATGATGGTTTCTTCCTGCAACAGCTCGAGATTGTGTTGCTTGATGCGACTCGTTGCCCTCCCCAGAATACGAAGGGCAGCCCGAGCCCGAAGGCCCGGGGCGGGATTCTCCATCGCGTATAGCTCCGGTACCCGCCTGGGGTATTACTCTATTTCGTAATCGCATTACATACCATATTTAAACAACACATGAAAGAAGAGTTAACCAAAAAGGAAAGATAGTAAAAGAGGAAATAAAGGTGGTGAAACATAGGTAAAAATTAAAACAAAAGCGATGCAACAAAAAAAAAAATTATACAAGAGTAATTAAATAAAAAGGTGTTGAAAAGATAGTGACGATATAGAAAGAACCGACGATCTGCCACGTGAGTGCCTCACCTGTAGAAGAATAGGTGGCGCACCCAAGTATTGCCCGGGAACACCAACGGGGAGGTATCGGCTTCGCTCCCTTATTATTATTATTATTGAGTATATTTTAATTAATGTTATACCGCATGAAATTGCTATACGAGACAATTTTATTGTTAATACAACGCGCCACGACGTGTATAGTTTTGTTAATTTTTCAAGCTGTGATGAATTAATATATAATATCTAATTATTGAAATATACACGTTGTATTTTATTTAATACTAATACTTTAGCAAATTGAGTTAGATTTTCTTCAATATATTTGCAAGTCTCCAATTAGAGGTATTCCCAAATCAAATCGAAATTATGGTTGCCCTGCTCAAACATTGTATGAGAGAACATATTTTTCGAGATAACACGCGTTGAAAATTGTTCTAAGGGTAAAACAATATGTAATTCTAATCAGGTTAATATGTTGAATAAATGGATATTCAGACCGAAATCCTGGTAATTACAGATAACGAGATATCAGCGTTTAAAGTAACGTTTCGACCGCGCGGCCATGTATTTTTTGTTTCGGACTTATTTGTCTGTTGTTAACTAAGCTTTTGTAGTATTTATTGCTTTCACTAGTTTCGACAAATTAAGACCTTTCTTCCTGTAACAGTTTTTTGTACTAAGTCTTAAGTTATAAAGAAATAATCAACATTAAAAAATTACAAGTGAAGGATTGCGCGGCCATAACTTCTAAGGTAAATATTTCTTAAAATATTGAATTACAGTTCATAATAAGTTTTTCGACAAATTTTGACAAATTCAGTCTTCATAAGATAAAAGGAATTAGATCTCTGACCCACGTAATTCCTGAGACCTTGATGGCCGCGCAATCCTCCACATAACGTTCGCGCGGCCAACTTAAAACCCTTGTAACTTCTTTGTTTATACATTGAAAAATTTTTGGTTTGTTCCCTTCGATTTCGACAAATTTAGACAATTCTTTTGGCGAAGTTTTTTTCTGTTTAGATAACTTGGCGGAGCAATCGTAACGCACACAAATTCCTATCTTAGGGTTCAGGCTAAATAGTTAATTGTTTAATTAAAATTTACTTATTATAAAATATATTTTAAGGCCAAGTAGAGTATGTGTACCAACGAAGAAATTGATTCATAGGCAGATGACGGACCTACGTCATTTGGTCGGAATATGTCAGTTCAATGTTAATTGTGAACTCGGCTGGGTTTGACGTAACGCGACTAAACTATGCACCTCCCCATCTGCCTATAAATCAACTTCTCTGATAGTACCATTAAGGAAAATGATTCCTAGGCAGTTGACAGACAGACAGACATTCCTAGGTAGCGGACAGATCACAATTAATATTGAACAGACATATTACTGTTCAATATTAATTGTGATCTGTCCGCTGGGTTTGACATAACGCGACCAAATTACGTAGGTCCCCCAACAGCCTATGATCCAACTTCTCTGATAGTACATATCCCATGTATGTGTCAGGTGGTGAGCCAGGCGGCGGCGCCGACGGCGGGCGGCGGTCGCGGCTGCGTGCAGCTCATCACGCAGTACCAACACTCCAGCGGACAGCGCCGCGTGCGAGTCACCACCGCCGCACGCAAGTATGTATTAGAATAACGAATTAACTTTTTTACGCATCATTATGTTTTTCATATAAATTATTCTCAAATTGCTGAATTCTGTCCGTAGCGGTTATTGACCCCCCTGTCGAAAAATTTGTCATATTTCACCGTTTTCAAATACAAACCGCGATTGAAATGAAGTGACAAATGTTTCTAGTCTAAGGGCGATATCGTATTTTGCATACTCGACGTGAACTGAGTATCAAGTTTAGAGTTTTAAACAACTTTTTAATATATGATTTTAGGGTTTTAGATTTATTATAGGTATAAAAAAACCCTTAAATGTTAACCAGCTGGGGTGACGCGGCGGTGAACCTGCAGCACATCTCCGGCGGTTTCGACCAGGAGGCCGCTGCGGTGGTGATGGCGAGGCTGGTGGTCTACCGCGCGGAGCAGGAGGACGGGCCGGACGTGCTGCGCTGGCTGGACCGCACCCTCATCCGCCTGTGCCAGAAGTTCGGGGAGTACGCCAAGGACGACCCCAACAGCTTCCGCCTGGCTGAGAACTTCAGTTTATACCCGCAGTTCATGTATCATCTCCGTCGCTCGCAGTTTCTGCAAGTGTTTAATAATTCGCCGGACGAGACTACGTTCTACAGGTGAGCTACTACGAGTATGTAGAATCTTTATTAATTTTGCTGGTTTGTGATGAGAGAAGATTTTTTAGAAAACAGTCCATACTCTGTTGCCACTTAGATAATATTGACAAGGTTGAGTTGATATAAAATGGTATAAAAAAGGCAGTTTATTGTTATTATGGATCTCAATGCCCGAAATAAATTGTTTAATTTATTTATTAGAAAAATGATACTAACTTGCATGAGATTTACATTGTGTGAAACATTTAACAAGAAGGCTAGCTTGGACTAGTGTTGGGTAGGACTTACAAGAGGCATTACAATTGTCCGGGACAAGACGGCAAAATGTAAGAGCGGCTCACCATTAAAACGTGTACCGCTTCAAAATGATTGTCGCGGTTGAGGCGAGCGAGAGAGCGCGGTACATGTCACACAGATATGTGAGTGGGATGCGCGCAGATTAATAAAGTTTATTAATATACAGTTCGACAAGGCTTTAAATGAAATCAATAATATGTCAATGATGTATTGACATCATAAACAAAAAAAAGCACCCATTGGGGCGCTGCTGGTAAAGGAGATATATCTAGGATACGAAAGTGGTGTTAGTTACACTACTCAAGAACGGATGAACCGATTTGGCTGAAAATTGGTGAAGAGATACTTTGAGTCCCAGAAAAGGACATCTAGGATACGAAAGTGGTGTTAGTTACACTACTTATAACTCAAGAACGGATGAACCGATTTGGCTGAAAATTGGTGGAGAGATACTTTGAGTCCCAGAAAAGGACATAGGATAGATTTTATCCCGGAAAAATGTACGGTTACTGCACAATGCACTTTTATGATTTGCGCGCAAACTACTCAATCGATTTTGATGAATTTTGGTATAGAGATACTTTGAGTCTCGGGAAAGAACAAGGGATAATTTCTATCCTGGAAAATGTACGGTTCCCGCACAATAAACTTTTATGATTCGAACAGTTCGAACCGTAACATCGTGTAGTGCAGACGCGTTCTCGGTTGTATTCCACTGCCGTCATTGAAATCTCAACCTTATACTGTGTGTGTTACGATCACTTACGACCCAACTTCCCGTGTACACCGAATATAAAGGCTCGTCAAAGAGTAACAAGAAGTTAGAGGCGCAACAACAAGAATGCTCGGATCACCGAATAATAGTGGCAAGTGTGCTTCGAATCCTGACATCAGAAAGTCAGTTGAGGATCATACCCTGCGTCCAAAACGAAAGCACACCGACGATCTTGCGGAAACAATTGATGAAGTCACTTCGAAAGTCACAACTATGATGAGCGGCTGGAACAATGAGTTGCAAGATAATTTCACTAAGATGAAAAGTGAATTCGAATCTGTCTTGAAGGCTGATCTTGACAAACTAACAACATCGCTGAGTTCGTCCTTTGCTGAAATTAAAACAGAAATTAATACTGTTCGTCAAGAATACAAGGAATTTAAAAAATCCGTCCATTCGCTGGAATTGAAGCATCAGGAGACCACGAAAAAAGTTCCAAATTTGGAAGACTCACTACAATTTTATAGTAAACAGCAAGAGACCGCAAATAAGAAAATCGATGCACTCACAGCTGAAAGAAAGGCCATACAATCGCTGGAAGCAAAAATACAATCTCTGTCTAGAGAAAATCAACTCTTACAAAGCGAGCTGAACCAAAACAACCAGAGAGATAGCTTACTCAACCTAGAAATCGTAGGTGTTATAGAACAAAAGTCCGAAAACCTCCTCGATATCACCCTAAGCATCGCTCAGCAATCTGGCGTATCACTACTCCCGCAAGATGTCCTGGAAGTTAACCGTGTCACCCCCAGAACCAAGCAGCCAGGCCGCCCGAGGAACATAATCGTAAAGTTGAAGTCTCGCCTGCTTAAGGATAATATGATCTCCGGTGCCCGCAAGTCTCCGCTTACGGCAAAAGATCTCGGCTTGACTGACAGTACTTCTAGTCTACTATAGTCTACTTAAAATGTTTAAGTCCAAAGAATGCACCCATATCGAGCGCATGCACTTTACAGCGGGCGGTCTTGTTTATCAGTTTCTGTGCGATAGTCGATCGGTTCAAAATTTTTCGTACTACCGACATTTTGTCGTCACAGTAAATTATCATTATTTGTCGATCGGGACTTTTACTCGCTCGGTATACTCGATCCTACCGACTAACTTTAGGCACTATAATATTATTAAACTTGGGTTATGGAAGAGGCGGTTTCCAACAGTAATCTATGAATCAGTACATTTATGCTTACATAACTTCTTTGTTATTTGTTATTATGTTAAATATTCGTCGTACTCAGTTGCTAGAAAGAGGCGATACAATGCAGTAAGCGAGGATCGATCGGATAATAATAAACTTATATTTAAATGGGTACCAACTTCCTAAACATCTATTACCAAAACGTGCGCGGGCTTAGAACCAAGTGCACGGACCTAAGGCTCAATATTCTCTGCAACGACTACGATATTATCGTCCTGACGGAGAGCTGGCTGCACCGCGACATATTCGACGCGGAGCTGTGCGACGACCGGTACGACGTGTTCCGCGCGGACCGCGACGCCGCCGCCAGCGGCAAGCGCACGGGTGGCGGCGTCGCGGTGCTGGTGCGGCGCGCGCTCGGGGCCGTGCCGCGCGATGTAGCCGCGCGCCCGCACGCCGAGCTGCTGTGGCTCACCGTGCCGGCGCGCGCCTGCACCGCCGCGCGCGACCTGCACTTCCTCGCCGTCTATGCTCCCCCGAACCCTCGCGTCCTGCCGGCCGAGTTGGACGCGATCGACGCGACTATCGGCAGCGCTTTATCTCTCCATCCGAACGATTACTTTGTGTTCATCGGTGATTTAAACCTCCCGTTTTTGTCTTGGGACTTAAACGGATACACGGTTTTAAAAAAAGGCCCCGTCGAAGTCCAGGACCGCGGAATTAAACTCATGGAATCGCTAACCTTCCACGGATTTCATCAGTACAACCTGCTAAAAAATCACTGTGGCAACACGCTCGATCTCGTCTTTTGCAACCTGCCGCTATCGGTGAGCCCGGTCTCCGCGCCTCTTTCTGTCCGAAGACCGCGCACACCCGTCGTTCGCCTTCACAGTGCTAGACCTGAGCGTTCCCAAGTTACGCGAGGCCGTAGTAAAAAAGTTTAACTTTAGAAAAGCTCCCTACCCCGTATTAAATGATCTTTTTCAAAAACAAGACTGGAGTACCTTGCTGTCCGCTAAAACGGTCGACGATTCTGTAGATTTATTTTATGAGACCATAAACGCTTGCATCGCATCACACGTCCCCGTTATAAATGTCTCCGGGCGACGCACGTACCCCAATTGGTACTCTCCAGCGCTCATTAACATTATCAAAGAGAAGAGTAGGGCACACAAACGCTGGAAAAAGTTCGGTAACAACTTGGATTACGACGAATTCGCACTCCTGAGGTCCCGTGAACGTCGTATACAAAAATAATGTTTAAGGAAATTTACATCCGACTGTGAAAAAAATTTGAAAACTGACCCTAAGACATTCTGGACGTATGTAAAGGCCCTACGCGGTGGCTCAGCGTATCCTAAAAAGCTAGTGCTCGACGGAGTAGAATACACTGAAGGCAGGGATATGTGTGACGCCTTTAATACTTTCTTTAGAAGCGTTTTCGGCAAGCCTAGTAATGTCACTCCTTGTAGATCATTAAACCTCAATTCAGATGTAGTGTCAAACATTCAAGTATCGACCTCAAATGTCGAAGGTATTTTACGAAATCTAGATATAAAAAAAGGCCCTGGCAGTGATATGCTCCCATCTCTATTTTGGGTACGCTGCTCTAAATCTCTAGCTACTCCATTGACCATCTTGATAAATCGATCGCTGCGTGATGGTGTGTTCCCACAAAAATGGAAGGTAGCCCATATTGTTCCCATACACAAAAAAGGCTCTCGTATGGACGTTAAAAATTACAGGGGCATCTCTATTTTAAACACTGCTGCTAAAGTAATGGAAAAAGTAGTACTCAATTTTATTTATCCGACACTTCGCCGATCGATCCCCTACCAACAGCATGGTTTCCTTAGGCATCGCTCGACGACTACTAATCTAGCCTGTTTCACCTCCTTCATTTTAGAGAATATGGAACGCGGTGGACAAATAGATGTTATCTACACAGACTTCGAAAAAGCGTTCGACCGGGTAGACCACCTCATTCTTCTACAAAAGCTCCAGGAGCTAAGTATTCACGGGGATTTACTTCGTTGGATAGAATCTTACCTATCGAATCGTTCCCAGGCTGTCGTAATGGGCGGTTATCGCTCAGACTATATCGGATGCCCACTGGAGTTCCACAGGGCTCACACTTGGGACCATTACTTTACAACGCCTATTTGTACGATATCGGTTCGTGCCTCCAACATATTTTGTACTATCTTATGTATGCGGATGACAAAAAAATCTTTTACAAGATTAATTCTATCCAGGACTGTTTACAGCTCCAAGCAGGCCTAGACAACTTGTTTAATTATTATACTCGCAACAATATCACTGTTAATTCCACTAAATGCGAATTTCACTCGGAAACCAAAGCCCATAACCCATAATTATTACATGAATGGTGTATTAATTCAAAGAAAACGTATCGTTAAGGACCTCGGTGTATATCTGGACAGTAAAATGACTTTTTCGGACCATGTTGAAAACGTAATTTGTAAAGCTTACAAGAACTTGGGCTTTGTTCTCCGAACATGTAAGTCATTCTTAAGCATTTCAGCACTCAAAATCGTTTATTCCGCATACGTGAGGAGCGTTTTGGAGTATAATAGTCCGATATGGTCCCCCCATTACATTATATACAAAAGTCGCATGGAACGCATTCAGAAAAAAATTATAACTCACCTGACTTACCGCTGTGGTAAAAGATTTGATTCCTATGACGAGAGCTGCGCTGAGTTTGATCTCTTGTCCCTGGAGCAGAGACGTACTGTTTTAGACTTATGTTTGCTGTACGATATCGCTAATAGTAAAATAGACTGTCCTGACCTCGTGTCACAACTTACCTTCCGTACGCCCAAATTCCGCACTAGAAACACCCCCCTACTGCACATATCTGCATCAAGCACTAGATATGGACAGAACTCTGTTATCTCACGTATAAGTCGCTCATACACAAAAAGATTTAATACTGTAGACCTATTTGCTTACAATTCTAAAAGGAAATTCAAGAGTGAAGTTATAAAAAAATTAAAAAAGGATGATTAAAGAAAAAAAAAATTATATTTACATAAACATGTTGTACAAACCTGACATGCGGTACCCTAGTGGTATTTTTCACTGATCCCAAGACTTCGTGTCGTAGGGCTAGGGTGCCGCACATGCACACACATACACACTTACATGCGCACAAACACACACACACACACACACACATACACTCTTAATATTATATATCATAAATATTAATTAGGAGACAAAAATATTTTATTAAAACCATCATACTGAGAGTTGTTTAGCTCATTTTATTAAGTATATAATATTGTATCCATGTCAAGACTTCATTGTGTCGATAATAGGCTACTTGACCTATATTCAATTTCATTGAACAAATACATATTTCTAGTAGAACTTGGCCTAGGAAACCATATTTCACCCTTATCATCAAATAAAAGCTTATGATTGATAAATAAAGTCGATTTGAAAATATGATTTTATGAAAATAGGATTTGTACTGACGAAAACGCTTTTGCGGTACTTCCGATTTGGATGTGACGTCATCCTCATAGTAATTTAATATCTTTTATTTATCGCGCTCGTTATATGTAAGTTTATCTGTACATAAATAATAAGAATAAGCCTAGAAAGATTTGTAAAATATATTTTATTGAATAATTCGCTTAAGACATCAGTTTTATATATTATCTCCATATTTTATTGTAGACGGGAAATGAAATGGCCAAAACTTTTCTCCAAAAGTTTTCAACATTACAAATGATTTCTAATTTCTTATTTAATTCTTTTATAATTTTTGGGCACTTTTAGACTCGTACATTTAGCACATAAAAAAATGTTCAATAAAGAGAGTTTAAAATACAAATCGTATGACGTCACACTATGGCGGACAGTGTTTTCGGCGCCATTTAAGAGGCGTATTTTTCAATAAACATTTTTATGGGTTTCTACTGTGTAAAATATTAAAATATTAGTTTTTTTTTGTGAAAATGAATGATTAAGAAGCGATAAGCATAAAGAAAAAAAGTAGGTCTAGTAGCCTATTACGATGACGGTGTTTTTTAAATTGTTTTTATTATTATTATGTTAAATAGCACTACTAATTGTCAAACAATGTAATACCTATTACTGGTCATACTAATTGTTACATGTTTAGTGTTAAGTTCTAATTGTAATACGCTGTTGGTATTGAATAAAGAAAATAAAATAAAATAAAAATGGTTTTTGCCTAAACTATTCAATCTATTTTGATGAAATTTGGTATGGAGATACTTTGAGTCTCGGGAAAGGACAAGGGATACTTTTTGTCCCGGAAAATGTACGGCCACACAATAAACTTTTATGATTTTCGCCTAAACTATTTAATCTATTTTGATGAAATTTGGCATGGAGATACTAATTTTAATCTATCTATATATCAATATAATATATAAAAATAAATCCACAAATAAATGAAACACCAACTTGCAACCTTTCGAGAAATTGTGCGATGGCTAAAGTGTTGCAGCAGAGCAAACTAATAGTTTGGGATGAGTGCACGATGGCACTCAAAAATAAAAATTATTAATTTTATTAAATATTATGCCAATTCGAATTAAATAATCATCGTCAAGACAGGACAACGTCTGTCGGGTCAGCTAGTATAATTATAAAGTTCAAAATTGTATAGATGTTCAAATATAATATAATATTAAATATAGATGCTCGATAGAAATTTGAATGGCATGGAATATTACCTATATTCGAGTGAAATTCTTGTAAGTGCTATCCGCAATTAGCCAATACGCATTTAGGAAAAAATACAAACAAAATTTGAAATACAATGTTACCAACTTAGGGGTTTTCCCCCCAGATATAGGGGTAAATAAGTGAAATGGGACTTTTAGGGGTCTGAATTTTTTAGGGGTATTTTCAGAGATTTTTTGACACCAAATTAGGAGTTTTTGACACCAACTTAGGGATAAATATTTTTGAGAGTTGGTAACACTGCAGACCACTGTTCACTGTTGAAATATTATCAAACTTTGAATTTTACTTTTTAGTGCGTGCTCCAACAAAATTGCCTAGTAATAATATAAATTATAATAATATAACAATTAATATGTAATCATTCATTTTTAAATTGATTTGATTAATATAATATAATCTCAAAAATGTACTGCTACGCCTCAAAAGTCAAACGCCTCGCCTCTTTTGAAGTGGGACACTGTACCGGCTCAGTACGAAAAAGTGGCACCTCTTACATCCTCGTATAAAATTCATGTCCTACCCAACACTAGCTTGGACTGTAAAATTGTGTGTATTTCTTTCAAAATTAGTGTGTTCTATTCCAAAGACTTAACACAGTTTTTGAAACTAGGGGCCTGTTACACCACTTGTTGATAAAGTGCCAAATAGGCTCTTCACAACTTTTTTGACAGATTCTCCATACTTCATCTGTCAAGTTAAGTGGTGGATAGCCTATTCGGCACTTACCAGGAAGTGGTGAAACAGGCCCAATAAGTCCTTGATATATTCAACTTCGGCTTTAATTAATATCAAACCATCAATCTCATTCCAGGCACATGTTGATGCGCGAGGATCTAACACAGTCGTTGATCATGATCCAGCCGATCCTGTACTCGTACGGGTTCGGAGGCCCGCCGGAACCCGTGCTGTTGGACACCTCCTCCATCCAGCCAGACAAGATACTCCTCATGGACACATTCTTCCAGATACTCATTTATCACGGAGAGGTAAACCCATTTACTGCCAGTGAAATTATTTGTCAGCAGTGTACGCGCTGTACGGCCCGTATTTTTGGTCAGTACTCAAGATGCATCTCGGTCTCAAGACACGGTTCAGGCTCTGTGATTGGTTGGCTGTCAACATTTGGACCAATCACAGAGCCGAACCGCGTCTTGAGACCGGGTCGCATCTTAAGTACTGACCAAAAATACGGGCCTACGTGTCGAATGCACCGCATAATATACGAAATGCGACGCGTACGGTGCGGGCGAATGGGCGAGGTTTCACATCGTTTCATACAACAAATTCTAAAATGCGGCGCGTTCGACAAGAAGATAAGTAGCTATTTCTTAGTGTGGGGTAAACAGTTTAATTGACTTGCAATTATAAAATTACGAAACAATTAAAAGCTATAAGTAAATTATAGCTACTAGATGTTCCCTGCGAATTTCATGCATTTGCTGAGATAAAAGTTCAAACCTATATTCGTTCATCATTTTTAACCGATATTCAAAATTCTTGTATAAAGTTACTTAATTAAAGTTATTAATCAAGTATTAAATAGTAATTAATCAAAGTTGGTTCCATTATACAGGGTGCAATTAAACCTTCCTGCCAAATTTTGATATATTGATCCTTGTCTATTCTTATTATAAAACAAAGTCACTTTTTTTCCCTCATGTCCCTTTGTTCCCTTTAATCTTTAAAACTACGCAACGGATTTTGATGATTCTTTCAATGTTAGATAGCCCATTTATTAGGAAGGTTATAGGCTATATTTTATCACGCTAAGATTAATAGAAGCGAAGAAATAGAGGAAAATGTGGACAAAACGGGGAAAATTATTTGAAAGGGATAACTTGTAAGCGCTAATCTCAGGAACTACTGGTCCGATTTGAAAAATTCTTTCAGTGTTAGATAGTCCATTTATTAAGGAAGGCTATAGGCTATATTTTATCACGCTAAGACTAATAGGAGAATGTGGAAAAAACGGGGGAAATTATTTGAAAGGGTTTATCTTGCGAACTACTGGAGCAATTTTTATGTTATTTGGCACAGATAAGAAGTAGACCACATGAAGGATCGTGATAGGCTATCGATTTTAATCATTTTTTCAGTGGCTATATATTTTATACCCGTGCGACGCCGGGGCGGGTCGCTAGTTAAAAATAAAAATACACGTATTTTTTCTTTCATAATCAGTTCTAAAATGTTGAGAAATAGCTTCCGAAAGTTATCCTAAAAAACACCACAATTAATGGACACGACGCTTCGCCCGCGCGTGACGTGTCCCCGCGCGAGCGCCTCCCCCGCGACACCCCCGCTCATTCCCCCGCGCCGCGAGTGGCCGTTCTGCAACGATTTTAAATGGGATAAAATATGTCATTAAAAATAATAACACCCAATTTTTTTGGTTAAATGGACTCTCCTAATGATACTTAAGCCCTGGAAAAAATTTGGCAGGAAGGTTTAATTGACAACATTTCAAAATTTTAACATGGCTTTTTTATTATTTTATAAGAAAGTAGACTTAAAATAAGGCGACACGTGTTTCTTGCTTTTTTTAAATTATGTTTTTAAGATACCTAAAAAATACATTTAAATCCTTCGTATTCTAAAGAGACGTAAGCGCCAAGTGACGTCATATTTACGCCTGAACGGTTAATTCCATTACAGTTTACAAAAGAAAAAATATGTCAATGTAAGTTTGTTACGTATATTAGGACGTCTGTCAATGTCATCGCGGTATTTTCTTATGTTAGAAATGTCATTGTTGACAGTGACTGTTTTTTTTATGCTTCACGATGTCTTTTTAAAACGATTTTACACCAGGCAAAGAAAAAATGTCTGATATGCCGTAAGTATGACGTCACAGCGTATTTTTCAGTTTTTCCTTATTTTCTCAATAAATAAGCAATATAAAATTTTTTGGAATATTTTTTTATATCAGGAGAAGAAACTAAAGAAATGGTATTTTTTATTTTAAGGCTTAAAAAATTTGAAATGTTGTCAATTGCACCCTGTATTTTACAAGAGTTACACACAAGCCTTTTTGTTTACAGACCATAGCGCAATGGCGCGCGCTCCGTTACCAGGATATGGCGGAGTATGAGAGCTTCGCGCAGCTGCTACGGGCGCCCGTCGACGACGCGCAGGAGATACTGCAGAGCCGCTTCCCCGTGCCACGATACATCGATACGGAGCATGGGGGCTCACAGGTATTTACAATGAGGCTCTCCTTATAAATAGATCCACACTGCATTTTATTTATACAGGGTTTTGTCATTGCCCAAAACTTTACAAGCAAATTATCGGACGCATCCATAAGTCGCGGCTGATGGATGCGGCTTAACAATGTGCACGGTTCATCCGCAGACGTCAAAGACCTAACCTATATTATGTCAATAGCCGCGTACTAACCAAGCGAGCAACCTCGCTGCCTCGCTCGAGCGTGCCGCGGCCGAGCCAAAAGTTGTCGGTTTTTGTCGATGCTCAAAGGCGCCTCGGACGTTTGCCTCGCACTAACACGTACTGACCGACCGAGCAAATGCGCGCGAGGCTGCCGCGGCGAGGCGGCTCGCTTGGTCAGTACGCGGCTAATGACAGACGTTCGCGGATGCAACAACATCCGGCAAGCCAGATTCTGTTCGGACGTCCGAATGCTCAAGGTCGCGTCCGCGACTTATGTCAGACAATGTGCCAGCGGCGTGCACAAGATTTTGACACTGGTAATGCAGCGATATCGGTTCAGTAGTTTTGGTGTGAAAGCAAAACAGACAGACAAACGGACAAAAAGAGATATTTTCGCATAAATTATAATAATAGTGTGGATATAAATTAAAAACTATGTTTTCTAAACTATTAGTATAATTACGTTCTGTTATGAAGAAATAAAAAAAACGCCATCTGTTGTCACGCGTTGGAACTACAATGAGAGTTTATTTCATCGAAACCCATGGAAATATACCAATTACCATACAACATAATATTGTGCGCTAAGCTAAAATAAATAAAAACGCCATCTATTGTTACGTATTAGAAATACAATGTGAATTAATTTTCATCGATATTTCCATGGAAATTAGATAATATATTTTTGCCTCATCAAAATGTAGCCTATGGCTCTCTCAGGCTCTAGACTGTGTACAAAATTTTATTACAATCGGTTCATTAGTTTTGGCGTGAAACAAAACAAAACAAAAACTTTTTCTTTTACAACTTTTTCATTTTTATATTTAGTATATTTTAAGTACTCACCTAATCAGCTTAACTTTTGTCTTTTCACATAATCAAGGTTCCGGTTACTTGAGATCCGATCCATAATCCGATGTAAATAAATGCAATATTTTGGCCACCACAAATTATCTTATCCAAGTGAGGTGATAGTTATGAGTGTACGCAATTATTAATGTTAAACTGTTAAATATTATACAAACAAAAAATGTTAAACTGTTAATTATATAAAATAAAAATCTTAGAAAACTATAAAAACATAAATAATAATATAATATAGTACTAACAGTGCTCGATCACATGAAAAAAGCAAATGGCCTCCCAAAACACAAAAAATTTCAGCTATGTAAAATGTAAACAAATATTATAAACCTCACAAAACAAAAATGCATGATGTACATATTATACGTAATTAGTTAGATTTGCGTCTATTCATTTTACTCGGATTATATCCGATTGCTCACGACTATTCACGAGTAGTTCCGATCGCCGTCGGCATGGATGGCGCGGGCGCCCGCGCCGGCCGCGGCGCCAGTGATGCCATTGAATTTCAACCAGAACTCCCCGACTATTATTTAAATATATTATTTATTACTTGGGGTACTTTCCACTGAGAGATCAAAACGCTGAAAATACTACTTCAGCCGACCGCAATTATTGTTTGCGGCAAAAACGTCACTCATGATGTCATTATTTATATAAAAACAGTAATAAAAACCAAATAAATATACATTTTTGCTTAAAAAATTTCACGCCCATGAATATAATATAATATTTTTACTCCCTAAAATACGCACTATATATTTAATTTTCCCCTACTAAAAGTGGGATATCCCCATAGTTGGCAACACTGCTGGGGTCTGCCGCAGAGCTTGCAGTACATAATCGCATTCGATATTCATGGTTGTGTGCGTTTTCGGCTGTGCACGGACACACACACATACGCGCAAGGCAGGCACCTCAACACTGAGCCTATCTTGACCTCTCGTGAACCCGTTCGCGCGTGTACCTGATTACATGTTGCTATTTTATAAATTGAGGCGTTTTAAATGTGTATTATTTATTTTTTTACTATATTTTTTACTATTATTATTAAAAAATTAACGTCATGAGTCATTTAAAAAGTACGAAAGTTAAATTAAAATATCTGTTATCTGTGAATGGCAAGCACTGCCTTTTTGCCTACAAAGACTGCACGCCCATGCAATGTGCACAGTTTAGTGTATTTTGTATTGATCAGATAGAAACAAGCCGCATCCGATGAAAACGTCCGCGGACGTTCGTCCGATAATTTGTTCCCAGCTTAACTTGACAAACATAGAACATTTTATAACTACAACTGGGGTATAGGATAGATATTTAGCCAAGGAACTGACAGATGGGGCTATAGTTTGTGCGTTTTAAGATGATATAGGTGACACATTATAATTGACAATAGTAGGGAAGTTACCTTAAAAATTTAATCGATAATTTAAAAATATCGAATAACTTCGTAAAGTTATTGCAATCGAAATTATCGATTTCGTACTGACGTTTCAGAGTGGCGCTAGCGATTTAAGATGGCCGCCCTTTTTATCGATTTGATTTCGATTCAACAGTGTCAATCTCTATCGGCAAAAGTTCCGTTTCATGCATCTGACATTTTTCAAATATTTTCGTATCAATCATTTCATACTCCTATTTCACTGTTAATATTTGTAATTTTATATTAATAAGTTAGCATTTAGCAACTTTTCATTTTTATTCATTTACAGTTATAGGAAACATTTGTTTTTGTAGATGGAATATAATTTATTACATATTTTTGTTTTTTTGTTTTCTTGCAAAAAAATCCGTAGCAAGGAATATGAAAACTGTCACCCATATCATCTTATAACGCGCAAACTATAGTTTGTTAATTATCTCAAAACTCTTAAGTGGAAAGTTTTGAGAAATTGACTCAATTGAGTATTAAAAAAAATAACTATTGATTTTTTTAATGTATTTTAAAACCTAAATATTAATAATATTGATATTTAATGCAAAAACCTTAAAAAATGTTTTTTCTTCAAAACATTTTTTAAGGTTTAAAAATTCATAAAATTAAAAATTCATGAAATTTAAATAAAGTCACGTGACTTATAAACGCGCCATGATTAAGATGTGACGTTAAAATGTTAAATACATTTCAATAGTATACGGCAATACTACCCTTATTTCGTTAATAATTAAGGTCAAAATTGTTTGCGCTAACTATAATATTATGCCCTGTACGTAGCCAAAGTTCTATGGTGATTGGTGAAGATTAACATTATGAAGTCACACGCGCTCGTGCCGGAGTGTCGGCGTGTCTTCGGTATTTGCTATTTTTATTTTGAAATAACTTTTGAATTATTGCGAAAAACAAAAAAAAAAAAACAAAATTTGTTTGTTATAAAATTTATATATGATCTTTCCATTTATCAAAAAATTTTTTTTTGTTGAAATACTCAATTGTGCAAAATGAAATATTATGCTTTTACATAAATTCGATTTTATTTAAAAACATATAAATCAAGGAAGTCTAAAAATATCTTGAGATAACCTGATACATAAGATATTTTTAATGTTCTAAGTAAATTATACAAAATTCATTGGTACTGTGGGTGCATGCCGTCAAATACTTTCAAAACTGCGGAACTTACTTCTTGAAGCTAACGCTCTTGCCAGCATAACATTCACTTTGTTTTGTGATTGTATGAAGCTCCCGTAACCTCCATCATTTGCCTCGTTGTAGTTGTTGTTAATCAACGGTTCTACACTTCTCGACACAACTTTATCGTTGCAACATTCGTACATGAGTTGTGATAGGTATTCACGATCACAACAATCCTTATTCGAGGGCAGTTTTGGCGCATTCGAATATTTCACGACTTTATTCAAAAACTTGTCATCTAAATATTTTACATCCTTGTGTTCTTCAGACATGTGATTATTTTGATAATCGTTATTCGTATAGCTATTGATGTTGTATTTTTGACTGCTTCTTACGTGGCTAGTCGGTGGAGGAATATTTGTACGATATTTAGGTAGAGAAAGGTTATTTTGAATTTCTTTCCTCTCTAGTGGCTTATAATAATATTTTGCGTTTTTGTTTCTATTATCACCTCTATTTTTATTATGAGATGGCACTATTATATTTTGATTGATCGGCGACACAAAACTGTCCACATATACACCCAAAGGAGCAATTTGTAATTCATTCGTTTGAAATGTTTTTGGCTCTCCTATTTGATCTTTTAATTTATACTTTTTCTGTTTTTGTACATCTTTGTGAACTGATGCTTTCTTTTTATGTCTCGGTACTGCCAATTTGTAATTTCGATTAGTGATATCATAATTCTTTTGTTTATTTAAATTACGCAAATATTTTTCAGTTATAAGTTTTTCGTTGTCCTTGTCTAAAATTTTTATGTTTCTATTACTGAATTGAAAGTTGTTGACTCTATTTTGAGGACCATTTTTTGAAGTGTTCATCTGCTCCAAATATTTCATTATTTTCTCCAAAACTGTATCTTGTGTGATAATTTTCTGTGTAACAGATGCAATTTGCGTAGTTGTCTCTATAATGAAAAAGTTTTAATTGTAGGCAACATACTAATTTATTTCGATATGGTATACAGTATTATTTTTAATGCATACCTGCAATTTTGACTGATGGAGTAGTAGGATTGTTCGACGGAAGAGATCTGAGTGTCGTCGTAGACTTTGTAGATGAAGCTATATTTAATTCCTTTCTGAGATCCTCTAAAATAGCGGTTTTAATGCTTTCAGCAATATTAGTAATTACATTTTTTGGTAAAACCTTGTTTTCATCAATCATTACAGTTTCATTCATTTTCGCATCATCATTCATTCTTCTATCGGTTGCATTGGCATATTTATGTGTGCATGGAATAATGGTGTACTCTTTATCTAGATCAGCCGCATTGTCTAAATCCATATTCTGCATATTACCGTCACGCGAGTAGGCGACATCCACATTTTGTGTAATATTTTTGAGCACATTGTATTGTTTTTGTGTTTCACTTGCGTAAGCTTCTTCTTTAATTTGACCATTGCCTCGATCGGGCACGTTAGGAGTAAAATAAATACCCGGTAAACGAGGTTCTGTTTTAAGCAGCTTCTGTGATATTTCTGGGTAAAAATAATAACTCCTAAAATTATGCGAGTTATGGTTTCTAGCTATGATGTTAACTTTCTCATATTCATAATAGTTGTGCTCTTCAGCTTCACGACTGTAAATATAACTTTTTGAAAATTGTGGTACTAATTTTGGTATTTTATCAATCTCTTTCGAAGTGCTTAGACTGTTGATAATACTTTTTTCGGGGTGCAAATAGTTTACATAATGTATGCTTGAAACGGAAACTACTTCTAGACTCGTCGATTTGATTTCCTTAATTGGTTCGAATAGATTTGATTGAAAGGTTTTTCCTACTGCATCCTTATAATATGGGTGTATTCTCTTGTTATTTCCAACTGTTTTTAGGGGTACATTTTTGGGATAAAAATAAATATATTTAGGTATATTACTGTAAGCTGTTTCGCCTGACTTTGCGACTACATTTTGAATGTTATCATTGTTTAACATCGTAACTCTCTGTTGTGTAAATTTATATTTTGTATTTGAAGTATTTATCGTTCTGTTCCTAGGAGGCAAATAGTTGGCGTAGTGTACGTTTGGAACAGACACAACTGGTATATTTGTCGTTGACAACATAATATTAAAATGCCCTTTTGTGCTTTCAGTTGAATCAATGTCCTTAAGATCTAAAATTTCTGTAGGAGTTTGATTATTTGTATTAAATTGTCTTCTTACTGGTTCCCTAGTTGGTATATTATTATCCAAACTCACTTTATTAACAGCTGTGTTCTCTAAAAGTTTTAAAACTTCGTGCAATTTTATGTCCAATTCTGATTGTTTACCTTCCAACTGATTATTATCTATAAAGCTATTGCTTGGTTTTTTAGATAAACTTCTTAACATTTCTATGAATTGATAAGGATTATTTTTTAATGCATTTAAGTCTGTTTCATTGTACTCGTAAAATATTTTTCCATAACTACTTTTGTAAACTTTAGGTGGTTCTTCAATGTTATAAAAATCTTTGGTATTTAAATTGTCATGTTCTTTATACACAGTACCATAGTACAAGTTATTGTCGGATCTGGATTCCTTAGCAATTTCAGTGGAATAAATAAGACTTACTGGTTCGTGTCTTGGAGCACTTAAAATTTTTGTTACTAAATTATTTGTAACATGAGATTCATTGTGACTGATAGTATATTCTATAGAGGAATCGTCATTCAAATGGTTAAATTTAGTATCAGCGTTTGATTTAAAACTTTCTTCACTCTTTCTACGTGAACTTAAATAGTTTTTGTAAAAATTTTGTAGAAATTGTACTTTCGGTTTTATTTTACTTGTATCTTGATCTTCTGTTGCGTCTTCATCATATCTTCTTTTTATATCAGTTCTACTTTGTTCTGCATCTACATGTAGTGTAGGTACGATATTTTGTTTGCCACCGATAGAATTGCTTTTGTTCTGTACGGACGCTGAGTTATTTTGTAAGTTTATCTCCATATTGCTATTTTCCATAGGTCTGCTCATATTTACACAATTTCTCCAAAAGTGAAATAGACTCGGTAATGTTGGTTGTCCATTTTTGTAATCCAATACAGAATTACAGTTAGTTTTCATATCGCCTTGTAAATTATTCTCCACAGTGTTATTTTTTATCCTTTCGTAATTTAGATTTGATTCCATAGGTTGCTTTAGATCTGTTCGATTATTTTCACGTCTTTCCTTACTTTCAAAAAATGAATCATGTGAACTTTTCACTAAAAAATTAATTTACTTGTATTAATTTACCACAATAATATTACGTAAAAGATTAAAAACGTTGTTTATTTACCTTCGTTATCCTTTATATCATTTCGTTTCTCGATATCAGTTTTGTTCGTCGTCAGCTCTATAATACGTCGTAAATCGTTCGGTAAGCTGAAATGTTTATCAAAGTTTTATTGCTATCGGTGATCGGTCGTTAAATATCATCACGTCAACTCACGTATTGTTCTCACTAATGTTTTCATTCTGCAGTCTCCGCGTGATCGCAGCCAAGTCCTCCTTTTGTATACTGTTCAACAGCATAACGCATAGGACATCTGAAAAATTATCAAAATTAAATTTATTCTTTCAATTCTTTTTAAACATACTTCAAAAAGGAGTATAGTCTATGTTCAGCTATATATTCTTTATAGATCTGTTGTTTTTTTTAAATTTAATTCATGAAGCCCCAAGCGGCCACATCCGGCCGCGATAACAATGAAAAAGCTATTGTGTCTCGTTTTGCCACGACTGATGGGTTAATTTCTTAAGATCCGATTAATTTCGTGCACTTCTTACATCAATCGAGTAAGCTCTTGTCCTATTGCTCTACGTGTGTCTAAAAGCTGGCGTTACTCAGCTATTGATTCCTCGTAGAGCAGAAGGACAGAGTATATGGAACCTTTTATCTGATTTAACGGCTGTGGTCCCTGAGCGAGCGTTACCGTACATGTGACGACGGCCGCGGCGAAAAGAGCGCGCCACCACATGACGATGTTTATACTGGCTTGTTATTGAACTGTTTTATCAACATAGTGAGAGCAAAATGACAACTGTAGTTGATGCGGTAGCCGGAGTTTTTCCGTCGCAGTTTCAATTAATTTAAGTATCTTTTCTAATTTCTTTACAAGTATCTCAGGGAAGACACTTAAATTAACTACAGACAATTTGTAATAAGAACTCCGAAATTATAAATGTTGTGCATCTTTATCTCTCCTTGCGAACCAAAGCCACCTAAGATGATATTACATTTTTATATGCTTTGATTGATAATATTGATAAGAATAACTGGCATGATCTTAAGTTGTTTAGTGTGTACTATAGACTCATGGCCCATGGTTCTATAGTCTAAACCAGGGTTTCCCAAACTGTGCGCCGCGGCGCCCTGGTGCGCCATGGAAAGGCAAGAGGGGCGCCGTGAGTCGATTCCTCCATAATCCATAACCACAAATATTATTATAAAATAAAATTATAATGTGAATTATACAAAGCCAGCAGATGATTTTTGTAATAGCTAGGTAAGGTAGGGCGCCGTGACAAAATATTGACTACAAGTGTGTGCGCCGCAGGCTGAAAAAGATTGGGAACCTCTGGTCTAAACAAAACAGTTGCCTACGAGTTTAACAAACTTTTTTAAAATATACTGTTTTTGTAATTTCAGGCGCGTTTCCTGCTATCTAAAGTGAACCCGTCGCAGACTCACAACAACATGTACGCGTACGGCGGGGTGAGTACACTATCACTTGGCATAATAACTCAAGCGCTTACATTAGAGGTACGGTATAAGCGGGCCCCTAGACGACCAATTTTATTGTGCCATGTTATTGACCGTCCAGGGTTGACCTTTCAATCTTAGTCAAATAAACTGTTCAATAATATTGTCCAATCACTTTTCGAACTTGTTTCTTGGTAATAATATTGATAACTAGATGACGCCCGCAACTCCGTTGCGCCAAAACTCGTTTATCCCTCGGGAACCGTACATTTTTCCGGGACAAAAAGTATCCTATGTCCTTTCCCGGGACTCAAAATCAGTTTATTTGACAAAGTATCTTCATGCCAAATTTCAGCAAAATCGGTTCAGCGGTTTGAGCGTGAAGAGGTAACAGACAGACAGACAGACGGACAGACAGACACACTTTCGCATTTATAATATTAGTATGGATTATTGGTACAGCCGATCTGTCTTATACTCGTATTGTATGTGAGAGGTATGCTCATTGAGAAAGACAAGACATGAGTTTTGAGTTATGACTCTTATGAGTTATGACTTATGACACATTAGTTTAAATATAATAAATATTTGCCTCATGTTATCGCTTTATGTGATATAGCATATTATCTACTATCTAGTCTGAAAACAGCTCCACTAGATGTAATGTTTAGATGTTTTAATTTTTATTAATGCTAAGTAACATTACTTACTAAATTGAATATTCCAGTTGTTAGGACTTTAAACCATAATTTAATTTTTAATTTTTACTACAGTAGACTAAAAGTAAATTTTTCATTTTCAACAAGCCAGTAATTTTGCCTGTTTAGTGATTTTTAATCAATTGTATGGTATAGATAGTTTAATTCATTAAGGGGCTTTGAGTACGTATGATTGTAAATTTATTTGACAGTGATGCCGTCCACTACTTTTTTGTGATGATATATTCTATATTTGCGTATTATTACATATTTTTTAAGCTATCTATACCTACAAGTTTTTAATAAGATTTTTAATTTCTCTAGTTTTATGGTAGGTTTGAAGCATGGTTTTAATTTTTTATATAAATGCTATGTTGTAATGTTCACTTGCACGCATATTGGTAATATGCTGAGCTACGCATGGTTTGACGTTTGTTTTTATTTTTGTTTCATCATTGTTGTGGCGATACCAGGCGATGCCGATACCATCTGCGGTAGTTTTTTTTTTAATTTTTTACTTTTAACCCCAAAACGCTTTTTCGCTTACTAACAAAGTTTTTTAACGCTTTGGTTTCTTTCAACATTTTATTAGTTTGAATATCTTTAAAAATATGTTAAAAGCAAAGTATGTTTCATTACCTTATTGATTTTTAGTGACAGGTTACACGGTCAAATTTTCATCAATCTGATTGACGGAATATTGATGGCTATAAAAAGTTCATAAAAATACGATCAATCCATCAATCCGTGGGTTAGACGATCAAATTTTCGTCAATCTGTGCCGGATTGATGGATCAGATTGATGAAAATTTGACCGTCTAACATGTGTCATAAAATTTGGGTTTCCTTATTCGCTAATTTTTAGTTCCGTAGAATCTTTTAATAATTGGAAAGAACCAACTACTGCTTTTCAATGCCAGCAAATGTGGGTATATTTACAAAGTATTTATATAATTATTTTTCCTACAGGACGGTGGCGCCCCCGTGTTGACAGACGACGTGTCATTACAAGTGTTCATGGAACATCTGAAAAAACTCGCCGTGTCCTCCACAGCTTAAAAACATTTCCAATATTCTATTAAATTAAATAAATTTTATATCAGGTTCGGATTAGGTTGTATAAAATATATATTCCGACATCCTATATTTTGTTTTAAGTTATGTGTAGGTATATTGTTTGTTTTACGGTGGCACACACTGCATTAATACTAAAAAAAATTATACACTTTTTAAGAGACAGGAGACTTTTTAAGAACAGAGATTTTGAGGTTAGAATAAAAACGACTGTACAGTATTCCTCTTGAAATGTGCTGTTTAAATTTTAAAGTGCTGTGTGTGCCTAACGGATACACTTTCAAGCATTTGAAGCCTATTTAAGGAATTAATTTGCAAGGATTTTGTCAGAAAATACATGGACTTTAATCGAAATCCTATGCAATAAGCATGAAATGCCTCAGATTGTCGAAGTGTTTAACTTGAATGTGTAATTATAATTCGTGTTGCTATTGTTATAATAGATTTTTTATAAACATGTAATGAGATACACAATAAAAAACGATTGTCATTAATTCATGAAGCCCCAAGCGGCCACATCCGGCCGCGATAACAATGAAAAAGCTATTGTGTCTCGTTTTGCCACGACTGATGGGCTAAGGTAGACAAAATCGTAACAAATAAATTTATTTTAACGTCAATTTTGTGAAGTATGGAATTTGGAACCTTAAATGGTTTTAAATTGAATTTAAAAATAATTATTGTAATATAATGATTGAAATTAAATATATGTATTATTCAAATACATTTTCTTTTCTTTATTAGTCTTTGTAACATTCAATAGATTTATTTGGATTTGGTATAGCCAAAACGTAAGTTTTAAAAAACAACAATTTATTTCAAATTTAATAAATATGAACATAATGATATATTAAAAAGTCCTTATTTTTATCATAGCATACAGCTTTACACCAAGGTGGTTAGCACAGACAATTGACTACAATATTTTTATTCTACATATTTTGTGAATCTTTCACAAAAAAAGAATTTCCTAAGCCCCCTTTTATAATTTTTTTTATTTTATTACTAGTAATCCCACTTATTTTAAGAGCCCTTTCGCACTACGTTTGCTCCATAACCGTGAAAAAATGGTCAGAAGTAGACATAGAACTATTTAATACATGACAGCTTATGCACTCAATCCGCCTAGTCACCTAGTGAATACCTCACTTCTACCCCTCATCCGTGAATTTCGGGTTCGGATCGTTCAAAGTGCGAAACTGCTCTTAAGTATATCCCACTGCGCAAACGCGCGGTTTGGCCGCCACACCGTGATATCACAAGCAAATGTAACGATTTATTTAAATAGCGGCGCAGCCGCGCTGTCTTTTACATACATTTGCTTGTCATTTCAAGGTGTAGCCGCCAAGCCGTGCGTTCTGGAGATCGCATATATCTCCAGCCTGAGGGTGAGGCCAAACGAGCGTAATTTTGTGAGTCGTGAGTCGCAGAATTTCGGTCGCGTAAATATTTTTTCATATAAATCATGACTTACAAAATTACGATTGTGTGAATGAAGTAGGAATTTTCTATGAAACTGAATGCAGCAGAATTTCTGCCGGCCGAAATTCTGCGACTCACAACTCATAAATTACGCTCGTTTGGCTTCACTCTAAGCCTTCATGGACTGGTAACACGACAATAACATCAATATTAAAATCATAAGGTCTACATAATTTTATAATACAGCTATAACATTAAAATTACATTTTTCACCCTTGTCATCATGTAATTTTGTTACTTCTTATTTCATTAACATAACCAACTCATTCGAATATTCAACCACCTAATCTACAAGCTTTAATTAATTTACATGTTATTTTGTCATTGTTACTCAGCAATATCACTAAATTACACAATTTAACATCGACATAATATAACAACATACATCAGTACCTATTTCCCAAAGTGTGGGTCGCGACCCACTGGTGGGTCGCGGGTAGATTTTGGGTTGGCCCTGAAACTATAGGACGATTGTCGTACTCGTTCGATTGTCATTTTACTCGTTCGTTCGTCGTCGTGAGTGCGTGCGGGGGCGGGGCATTCGAACGCAAACGTAATAATTGTAAGTGAGTAAGGCTGACGATGATGATATGGTGGTGAACTACGATAAGAAGAAGATTAGGTAAATGCTGCGGCAGCAACATACCACTGCTTTTTTGTCTTCATGACACAAGGTGTGCCGCGAACTTTAACCCTTTCGGTTCGGCCTACGTCTACAGTTCTTAGACTGAAACTTAAATATGAATCTTCACGCGTTAGAACGTTGTAAAATACTTATATTGTAATAAGATTACTATAAAAACTATCTAGACTTTTTCTAATGGCTGAAATCTAAACTTTTAACCATGGGACAATATGTCCCGTCAGTCTTGAAACCCATTGTATTTGAGTAGGTTTTCCATATATTTTTTGGAAATATTATAAATTTAATTTTATAAATGAAACAATAATGTTATATTTACCATTTATTGAATGTAATTTAAAAACATTATATCTGCTTAGTATTTTAGAATAATAAAAATTTATATGAATTAAAAAAAACGGGAGCAGGGGGCAAAATACTGAGAGAAGATATGGGCTTCAGGAAAGATGAAATGATGCAAAACAGTTTTTACGTAAAAAAACGATCTTCTCTCAGCGATTTTTTTATAATTTTGCGTTTTGAAGACATCCTGTAACAAGTACACAATCATGCAGAAGCAGCAAAAGCAGTATTTCCATAGAAATTGCAAATCCGCATATAGCAATCCGCAGGATAAGTAAGTTTAAAAAGACTGATGGGATCCAGTGTCCCAAAATCAAAATTGCGTATCAAAATCCCAATGTTTTGCAAAGAAAATATCGTTAACATAAATTAATTGGCTTACAGAACGTAATAGATATAAAAACTTACCTGAAAACAGCCATACAACATAATCTTTTATCAAAAGTGTAACGTCTTTTCCGTGTCCTTTATAAATTATCACAGACTAAAAAATAATGTTGCCAGACAAAAACTACCAATGTCAATGTATAAAGTGAAGATCCATTTACGATATGGGATGTATAATCCCATTTATAAAGTAAATTTAAAGCCGCAGTCCTGTTACATATCCATGGGATTTTATGTCCCAACAGTCATCTGAAGTATGAGACATATACATACCAACAGGTCCGAAAGGGTTAAACTTTCTTGTAGATGGGTCGCGGTCCCGACAAGTTTGGGAAACACTGACATACATACATAATTATTGATTACATAATATTATGTTTACACCGATTACAAAACAAAAGACAACATATTATAGGAACAGTGAGGCTAGAGAGGGTACTCGAGGTTTAGAGTTTAATAGCTTATCTTGCAAAAATGAGTAAAATATGTGCTCTAAAAAAGGTACCCCTTCTTACACTATAACTGTTCTATAAAAATAAAAATCACTAATGCAATGTTATTTCTTTGTTATAAGCCCATAGATGAGACCCACAAGAATAAGTCCTAAGGCATAGGTAACTAGGACCGTTCAGGAGTTGGGGGGTCAATTTAGGAATCGGATGGACATTTTCTGCTCAACATCAGTCCGCTCCAAGGCTCGGCAGAACTCCTCGAAAGAAATCATTTGGTCGTTATTTGTGTCTGCCTCGATTATTGTGCGCTCAGCAATACTTGATAGTTGCTCCTCACTGTAAAAAAAATTCTCTGTGTAAAACATGTGTTGCATACTTTTATTGACATAAGAATTATAATTAATATTAAAGATACCTTATGTTCACACCAACCATCATGTGTAGGATTGCAAGTAGTTCATCTCTTGAAATTTTACCGTCATTGTCCAAATCATACATGGAAAATGCAACTGAAATGGAGTAAAAGTAAATGATAAATAACAAGTAATTTAATACTTCAAAAATTAACTAAATAATCTATTTCTAAAGTTCTATGTATTGCAATGACTTTTTCGGATTTCTTCCCAGCTATGTGTAATCTAAGACTAGAATTTGTGTATCTTCTATGAGGACACTACTTAAATATAAGGGCTAACAAACAATCATAGATTACAACAAGGAGAAAAAGGTAATTCACACAATAACACTCACATCTCAACTTCTCTTCTCTGCTGTTCAGTCTGTTTTCCCTGTTCTTTCTGATGGGTCTGAAGTGAGATAGGACTCTCATGAACTGTAAGAAGTTGACACGGTCATCATGGCTCTCCGCAAAGAACGAGTGCACTATTCTTTCACTTAAAGGGTTGATGGCCAGCTCAGGAATGCGTAAAAAGTCGTCGCGGGACAAAGTACCGCAGTCGTTCTTATCCAATGACGTAAACCGTGAATAGAGACGCTCTATTTGATTTGGAGTAACTGAAAACAAAGAAATCTATTTAATGTGAGCTATACTGTTAAGAGCTACTGTTACTGCTAAGAGTGGAAAAGAATAAAGACATGTAGAAAGAAAGAGGGGAGGCCTTTGCCCAGCAGTGGGACACCATCGGCTATTGATATTAATAATACTGTTGATTTTTTATAATACACTGTTTAGCTACAAAGTAAACAAAAGCTATATTATCATGTCTCGTATACATTTTGTTCCACACTTCACAATTTCCATGTTACAGGAAAGACTTACATCCAGTCTCTTCTTGAATTTGTGCTATTTCCTCTTCCCTCAGCAACAAAGACGATTTATTTCCCATCTTGCGGGCAAAGTACTTAATAGTTAATTGCGATAAAACTTTGTTATCTCTGTAAAGAAAAATTAAATGAACTTCGTGAAAAATTGATTCAATGCGCCCAGAGATAGCCCAGAGGCCAGAAACAATGGGAAAGAATTTTAATGCGTCACGGAAAGCAAAATTTATCACGGTTAGTGAATTCCTACTTTAATAACGAGGAGTTAAAAGCGACACGACCTTTGATTCTGGATTAAATCGCAAAATTGTTTAAACTAAAATCGAAACACTGCACTTTTTGTTTCTCGACTAGTGACAACTGACAGCTCTCGTGTCACGTCACACGTGTGTCAGGATTTGACACATGACAATAATTTACCATAGACAACTATTACTTTTTTCCTCGTTCTTAGCAGCTATGAAGTTAAGATGGTAATCTTTCAGGACTCGATTGCGAGTCTCGTGACTCGTCTCGAAGCGAGCAAAGAGGATGTAAACCGTATACTACGTAACAAGAGGTCGGACTTAGGAGAAAAAAATAAACATCCGTTATTTTTTTAATTTGAAACTGAAGTTAAAATTTTTAAGTGCAAAACCTTTCACTCTAAACATACCAAAAATTAAAAAAAATAAAAATAAAAAAGAAATGAGCTCAAATAAATGTTTTATTTCAATAAAAATTATTGTACATAACTTAATAAATAGGCTTATAAGGTAAATTAAACAATAGAACAGATTTAATCCACAAACTTTTGTTGATTTCTATTATTGAATATTATAATATTACAGTACAGTTTTATGTATTTTCTTTATAAATATAATAGAATAGCTGTCTATGCTACTCTACTAACTACTTGATTGGCATATACAGTAAACTCTATATAGGGAGGGGATTAAAGCTGCGCGTCCACCAGGTTGGAATCGGGACGTACGGTGCGGACGGCACGTCGTGTCGTCATATACTTGTCAGGCGCAGAATGACGTTCCAGTACTTCTAGTGCAGTTCATAGTAGTCAGTACCATACATACAAAGCAACAAATCCGTCCACTGCGTACCTATGCTCCGATTCCGATCCAGTGGACTGCACGTCACCTTTATACATACACACTTTGTTTTGTTACATCCTGTATACGACAGCTGCAATCTATCGCGCGGGCTCAGGCCAGCTGCATTATGCATATCACCTCACTTGATCAGAGGATTTTTCCTTGGTGGCTGTACCACTCATAATCCCATACCTTCCTTCTCCTAAAATCTCCTTGCTTTGAATCTCTTTGCTGCTTTCGTTCCCAAGCGGGCGCATGCGACCGCTTGGGAACAAAAGATTTCCTAGAACCCGCGATCGAGGTAACAGCTATTGCTTGCAGACTAAAATGTTGCAAACTAGCTGTATAGGGACCTAAAAATCTGAAATTAATGAAACATTTTTCATTTACTACAATATTTCCATACAGTTTACATAAATTATTAAGTATAGTTAATAACCTTATGTATTGTTATTTGTTACAATAAAACAATATACACATGATACACATTTCATCATTTTCCAAATTAACTGCATACTGATATACATTATAATATTTTCTATGAAATAAAAATCTATCTTTTTTATATTAATATTATAGTTTAAGTTGTAAATTATTGTACAAATATGCAAATAATACTACGACATACTTTGTATTAGAACATGGTATGATATCGGTATGTTTTGCTTCAATTTATCAATTTACGGTTACATTTACATTTTACAATGGCTTACCTTTCGTTTTTCAATAATTAATCCACTTAATTTACAATTTTTGTATGAGTTGCTACAAAATAATTTTCACAAAATGAAATTTCTTTCTTTCTTTTTCTTCTTTTTTGGCAACTTGACACAAAGGATGTGTATGTTGTGCCACAGACAAGGTAAAGAGGTAAGGAATATGGCGGGAAAACCATATTCCTCCTATTATAATTTTCATCATCGTTTTCATGTATCGTCAGGTCTAAAGTCTAGTCAAAGTCTAAGTAAAAGTCAATACAGTCAAGGAGTCAAGTCGGTCGATTCAGTAAAGTGGTAGACGCTTTACTGAAACTTTCGATGGAGTTTTGGAGGGAACACAAAATAGCACGTTTCTGGATATTACATCACTTTCCTACACTTGTGCATGAACACGAATATCTAATGGTTAATATTCTACCAATATTACACACTAAAAACCCAGTTAACACAATTTTAGGAAAATAATATAAAAACACAACAGCACCCTTTTACATTCCCGGCAAAACTCAAATGAAATTCTAGAAGTATAAAACTTTGAGTTTTAAACTTCTTCTTCCTCTTTTTTCTCATGTAGTTTATATTCTCTATGGTCTTTTTTATCAGCCAATCACAGTCGACCGTGCTTAAAAATTGTACAGATTATGCGATTATATCTAGTAGCTACGTTTAAATTTGGAACCAAATTTTTTTTTGTTCGGAAATTTCGTCCACCTGGAAGCGAGTGCGAAGCGAATCAAGCGATGCACGCGCGATGTTATTTCATGTTGCTTGGTTACAGACGACTTTTCAGGCTGAAACGAACTCTGAAATATTGATAAAATGATTGTTTACTCAGTAAAGGACCTAGTTATTTAAAAGTTATATACTAAACATGAATTTTAAAATTACTATCGATCCTCCGGAGAGAAAATCAGAAGTGGAGTCCTTAGATCCTGTTTTGGAAGTGAATGAAAACATTGCAAATGATATATTTGATCGTCCAAATGAAAGCAAACAATTTGAGGAAATTCCACCAAAAATCTTTGGTTTAAAAGTTATAAATGATCCAATCACAATCGACGCCTTGAACAATGCTATTTACGAACTGGGCATAGTGAGTTTGTGTTGGCCCGAGATTCAAGAACCGGTGTTCGAAACGCGGACATGTTTCCCCGAAAGTTACTACACAAATACGAACAAAGAGAAGTTATTATTGGCATACGCGGAGAATTTTCGGCGACAATTTCAGTTTCATTACCATGCCAGAAAGCCATTGTTTTTACAGGCCCCTAATGAATGCGGCCTCCAGGTGATTAAAAAAATATTATAATATTACTTGAACTTACAAGTCAACTGTTACCTCTTCACAGCCCCGGATAAATAATAGCACAAGTACAGCAATTTCATGGCCATATCAACTTGACCGATACCCTGAGCGCGGAGTGAGATGTGCTGCACGAACATTTATTCGCGAGGCGCGTAGGCATAGTTCAAAATACGCGCCCGGCTCCCGCTCGCCTGCAGGAATCGCAGAGCTCGTTTTAGCAAACTAAAACTTATTAAGAATTATTTGCGATCTTCTATGAGCCAGGAACGCTTATCTTGCAATCTTAAGCGATAGAAAATCGTATTGCACACGAGTTAAATTATGACAAGGCAGACAGAATACATATTAATTATTAGTTTAACAAGCTATACCTAGATATATATTTGCTGAACAAAAAATATTTGCTGAAAATTAAAGATATTCAAAAAATAATTAGCGGGGGGTGTCACTACATCGCTATAGAAGCCAAAAATGTAGTTAGTTTTTTGTCTGTCTGTCTGTCTGCCTGTATGTTTGCTCCACTATCACACGAAAACTACTGATCCGATTTGAATGCGGTTTTCGCAGATATGTTTGTCTTCTTCCAATTTAACATCTGGTGTATAAAAAAATTTCCCCCCACCACTCCAAAGGGAAGAAAGAGGGGGTCAGACTTTGTATAAGACTTTTGCTACTAATCCGATTTGCATACGGTTTTCGCAGATATATTTGTCTCCTTCCAACTCAACATCTGGTGTATAAAATCACCCCCCCCCCACCCCTCTAAGGGGGCCAAAGAGGGGGTCAGATTTTGTGTCTAACTTTTTACACACCTTAAGTTTATCTCCACAGTTTGTCTATACTATCGCATTTCCAATGGTCGCCGTGCTAGGGCTACATATTAGTACAATCATTTGGTGCTCAAAAAAAGGGTTACCTAGAAAGTTTTCCGGGAGTTTTGAAAATTGGTGGTTTTATATATTTCGACGTGCTCTTTTCGAATTTTCACTTTGCCACCTCGTATCTTTGCCGCTCGCGCCGCCATTACGGAAAAATGGCACTCAAATACAGTTTTTTGAGAATAACTCCGTTCCAACTCATTTTACAATTAAAATAGTTATGTAACACATTAAACTAGAGAAAATTTCCTACACTTTACGTAGTAACCGTTTTTTTGTAAAATCAATAGTTTTAGCGTACGAGAGCCGCAAAGTTCACTCCAACACGCTTTGTAGCCAAATAACTCATTTCCACACCACCATGAGGCGGAGTAAGTGGCGAGGTTTTTTTTTGTGGTATCCCCAGTAGGCCTAATCTGGGTGCACGGCAGTGCACCCGCCGACACGAGCTAACCGAAGCGCAAGGGCACTACCTACCTTTTCTCGAAGTGTTTCGCCGTTTTTTTGAACCTTCATAGAATCGGTTTCCGTTGTAGCAGATAGTTCATATTTTCAGGATATGATGTTATCAATAAACTTATTAAGCATACAAAGTCTCAATTGAATATCTCTTATACTTTAGATTTTATTGATATCTAAAATACACCGATTTCGTCACTGACACACTGACACACTGATGATCATCAAAATGATGCTACTTCCTGAAGTGCTAGAAAGCTGAAATTTGGTATGTAATTTATGTTTAGTATACAACCAACAAAAAAATTCATAAACTTGTAATTTTCGTTCCCCATCCCCTAAAATGGGGGGTAGAAGTTGACCCTCATAGAGTTGGTTTTCGATGTGCCAGATAGTTTATATTCTCAGGATATGATGTCAATAATATGCTTATTATTGACATCGACGCGGCCTAACTCTATCGACCCTAACTCCAACAAATTCTACATAATATTATTATCAGTAAGTATGTTCGGCTTGGCTGTTACGTTACTTCTGATCAGAAACTAAATATATTCGCCTCACCTCCACGACGGTAGCGAAACAGCGAAGCCATACATACTTACTGATATGTAGAATTTGTTGGAGTTAGGGTCGATATAGTTAGGCCGCGTCGATTCAGAAGCTTGGCTCTACATTAGATCTGATGTCTTTTTCACAGGTCAAACCTTTTGTGGTCGTCGAGGTTACATTTTACATGAAATGTTTTTGGTGGGATTTCACTCCTTTTTGTAAGTTGCTAGTTGCTACTTGCTAGGCAGTCTTTTTAGTCATTTTTTTTATTAAGAGGTTTTTAGTTAAAAAACCTCCATTACCTAAACAAATTTTACGGCGTATAACCAAATTTCGGCGTACGTTAGATATCAATAAAATACAAAGTATTAGACCTATTCAATAATTGAGACTTTGTATGTTTAATAAGTCTATTATTGACATCATATCCTGAGAATATAAACTATCTGGCACATCGGAAACCAACTCTATGAGGGTCAACTTCCACCCCCCCATTTTAGAGGATTGGGAATGAAAATTATAAGTTTATGAATTTTTTTGTTGGTTATATAGTAAACTTAGATTACATACCAAATTTCAGCTTTCTAGCACTTCAGGAAGTAGCATCATTTTGATGATCATCAGTGTGTCAGTGTGTCAGTGGCGAAATCGGTGTATTTTAATATCAATAAAATCTAAATTATAAGAGCTATTCAATTGAGACTTTGTATGCTTAATAAATTTATTGATAACACCATATCCTGACAATATGAACTATCTGCTACAACGGAAACCAATTCTATGAAGGTTAAAAAAAACGGCGAAACACTTCGAGAAAACGTAGGTAGTGCCCTTGCGCTTCGCTTGGCTCGTCTCAGCGGGTGCACTACCGTGCACCCAGATTAGGCCTACTGGGAATACCACAAAAAAAAACCGCGCCACTTACTCCGCCTCATGGTGGTGTGGAAATGAGTTATTTGGCCAAAACGCGTGTTCGTACGCTGAAACTATTGATTTTACAAAAAAAACGGTTACTACATAAAGTGTAGGAAATTTTCTCTAGTTTAATGTGTTACATAACTATTTTAATTGTAAAATGAGTTGGAACGGAGTTATTCTCAAAAAACTGTATTTGAGTGCCATTTTTCCATAATGGCGGCGCGAGCGGCAAAGATACGAGGTGGCAAAGTGAAAATTCGAAAAGAGCACGTCGAAATCTATAAAACCACCTTTTTTAAAAACTCCCGGAAAACTTTCTAGGTAACCCTCTTTTTGAGCACCAAATGATTGTACTAATATGTAGCCCTAGCACGGCGACCATTGGAAATGCGATAGTATAGACAAACTGTGGAGGTAAACTTAAGGTGCCGTTCCGATATTTTCTCGTTCCGAAAAATTCAATTAAAATGCCACTTTATGACAGACTATAGTCACAAACTGTGGAAATAAACTTAAGGTGCCATTCCGATCTTTTTTCGTTCCGAAAAATTCAATTAAAATGCCACTTTATGACATAGTCCTAAAAATTCAAATAATATCCTACTTTTGTGACATAAACTACAGTTTGTCATAAAGTGGCATTTTAACCGATTCCGTGCGGATGTCGCCGCAGAGGCACTATGGGTATCTTTTCTGTATGGCGTGTGACGCCTGAGAGGAGATAAAATGTTTACCTGTAAAACTATGATGAAATTACATTTTTCAGAGGTTTCCCCTCAATAAAAGTGGCTTTATTTGTCACGTATTTTACGTGTACAGTGTTAGTTTTAGGATATTGCATAAAAGCTTACACTTCAGGAGTCTTAAACATTTTCAATTGGTGATTAATATGGCCACCGAATTATTTTATAAATATACTAGCTGACCCGGCAAACGTTGTTTTGCCATATAAATAATTTTTGGTATGAAAAATAGATGTTGGCCGATTCTAAGACCTACTCAATATGCTCACAAAATTTCATGAGAATCCGTCAAGCCGTTTCCGGAGGAGTACGGGAACGAACATTGTGACACGAGAATTTTATATATAAGATAACGCCAACACCGCAAAATCTCACATCAACATAATTTATTCTTATAATTAACTAGAAGCCCGCCCCTGCTTCGCACGGGTATGAAACAAACATTCCTAAAGTTTATGGCTTATAATTAAGTGATCACCAGAAATAGTAACATTTCACAGACAAAAATAGTAAACGATCACCAAAATATAGACCACCTTTTTAATGTAAAATGATAACCAAAGATTTAACATCTTAAAACCAAAAATAGTAAATGATCACCAAAATTAGTAAATTATCACCAACATTATACTAGCATTTTATGTGGTATCGTGTCGTGTCGTTATCGTCGCAGTGTGAAAAAGCCCATATTGTTATATTCAGCAGTTTGGACCTGAAGAGATAACAGACGGACACCTGCCCATTCCAATTTAAAAATTAGCATGGATGATGAGAGTTTTACATACTAATAAGTAATGTTATAAATGCGAAAGTGTGTCTGTCTGTCTGTAACCTCTTCACGCCCAAACCACTGAACGGATTTTGCTGAAATTTGGTATGGAGATAATAATATCTCTTTAAAACATTTCAGAAACAAGTTTGCACGTCCATCAGACCCACGAAATTGTGTTATGCTGATACGACCACGTGGCAGGGAATAGCTTCACTTGTAGCTGATTACTTCGAATATGAGCCTCTGAGGAAGCCTATGTTGCAGGTAAGTGAAGTATTTCTTTAGTTTTCAGGGTAATTTGTTAAATCACAATTATTATTATATTGCTATTGGACGCTAGATGTCTCTGTACGCATGTTCCACCACAGATCTCTATCTAGTTAGATAGGCCATGTGTATGTACTTCGCGTGCCATCGCGTTCCCAAACGATCACACATTTCAATCTTTCGAAAGTCTGTTCTTTAGTCTGCGCTCCACCGTTATCGGAATCGGACGTCAATCGGAATTCTAAAAATGCCTAATTGTGCCTTATTGGGCTGTGGAAATTCGAATAGAAACGTTGGTATAAATAGTGGACACGTTTCTTATCATCGGTAAGTAATTTTATTATTAAATGATGTGTCCTTTATTTTAAAATCAATTATTTAATGTAAATCGTGTGTGGCTGTAGTTTTTACCATGAAATCTACGTAACTGCGTGTGTACCGCATGATTCATAATACATTGCCGCTTTAGTTAGAAAATTATAGAGCCCGTTCTGTTTGTCCGCTATTGAGCGCGCAATGGAAATAAAACAATCGATACTTTCACTCATCGCTTAGTTTCAAGGTACAGTCAATATTCTCATTTTTCTGTCAAATGAAGCAAATAGTGTTGTACATATTCTCGATTCTAATTAATCGATTTTCGAAACAGACATGAAACAGAGGAATGATAATGTTCGCTTTGGGATATTTTGTGACTCGGTAAATATATTTGTATACATATAATAAAACTTTAGAAATAAAAATTCTGTACATTAAAGGTATTAAAAAAATAATAAGCGGGGGGTATCACTACATCGCTATAGAAGCCAAAACTGTAGTTAGTTTTTTGTCTCCTGTCCAATAAACATACAGACAGACAGACTCTGTCTGTCTGTCTGTATGTTTGTTCCACTATCACACGAAAACTACTGATCCGATTTGAATGCGGTTTTCGCAGATATCTTCTTCCAACTTAACATATGGTGTATAAAAAAAATCCCCCCACCCCTCTAAGGGGACCAAAGAGGGGGTCAGATTTTGTATCAAACTTTTTTCTTTAATGGACTTACCTCATATTATTAACTGTTTTTTCCAACTTAACATCTGGTGTATAAAATTTCCCCCCCCACCCCTCTTAGGGGACAAAAGAGGGGGTAAGATTTTGTATCAACTGATGAAGTACAAATACTTTAAATGGCAAAACAACGTTTGCCGGGACAGCTAGTTATGTAATTTGTATTTTTGTTCCTGTTTAGTGATTTAATTTAGGATAATATAATATATTACTAGCTGTCCTGGCAAGCACATATCTTAAGATTTATCATTCCTCTGTCTATGAACTCGAATAATAATCGATTAAAAATCGATATACCTATTAAAATGGCAAAAGAGGCGGGGCGCGGCGATTCCTTTGAATCGATTCCGCGCGTACGGGTATTCCCATCACTGAAGCGCTCTTGTGACGTCACAGTAGGTATGAAAAAAGTGACACGCTCGTGTTCATACAAATGGAGCGACATAGCGCTTCTATCTAGATCTTATTTCTGTGTGTTCCACAAATTGCAATGTTTTGGATTCTGGCGTATATCAAACAACTAAAACGATGTTTTGACTGGCTAATTTTATGAAATGGCAATTACATTCACATTATATTTGCTTACAAAGCATTTCAAAAACATAAAAACCGGACTCTAATTTTCCTAAATAATTATTATGCTACTGGTCCATAGATGGCACCACCGTTATGAAAATATTTCATGAGATGAAAATATTTCTCACAATATTTGTTATATTTTTTTCGCAGTTAGGAATTAAAATATTACATTTTCAGGTTTAAAACTAATACTTTAAATTATTAATAGTCTTGAAGAAAAACAAAATATTTATCACTGTAATTATAATATACGATCGATACTAGAGCATTGACGCGTATTTGTAGAACTTGATAGTTGGTAGAATATTTAAAAAAATGAAGTATTTAATATTATACTGCGGATTTAATCAGCTCGCACGTTGGACGTTTGGATCATAACACACTAGCGAGTTGCCAGCGACAAGCGGGGCGACTGTGCAGCGAGCTCACCGCGAGTTCGCTACGTGTTCGTCGTGTGTTCGTCACTCGTCACGCACCCGCCAGCTACTCGCTCTCAACTCGCTAGTGCGATAAAGACACTAATTTATTGTTATAAAATATAATGTATACAAAATGGAGAAGGATTTTGGGAAATAAAAGCGTACATAGGGTTCAATCAAGTTTATTTCTTTTTAACATTCTTTAGGTTCACAAACTGTGTAAAGATTATATTATTATCTATTTTAATACAATTTGTAATTTTGTAGAAAATATTATGTCCAATAGATTTTCAGTGAAGCTAATTTATGCAAGGTAACTAATCTACTTTTAGTGACATTTATCTATTTTGAACTCTGAAAAAATGAGACGTAGGTCAATGAATCCACAGAATGGACAATTATTATTCACTTTAAAACTTTATCAATACACTTTATAATAGGAATGTACTTACGATATAATCTCTCATAATTTATATAATTTTGATCACAGCATTTTTACTGTTAAATTTAACACAAGTAATACATATTAATATAGTACAATTCCGTCCGTTTAAAAATACTGAGCAATAGAAAACAATCAGACGAGTCGAGGTCCGACTTCCGACGCGGTAGTCACAGCGAAACCTTAACGATACACATACACCTCGTCGACACGATTGGCACAAGAGCGACGCTCGCGTCCTTTCTATTTGGTATGAGGACCCCGCGCGGCGCCGCAACGCCTGCGGAGCGCCGGGGGCCGGGGAAAGGACGTGACTTAGCATAATGACTGAGGTAGAACAGAGGGTCGAACCGCTATACAGTACACTGGGGCACAGCTAGGAATGTAATCGTCCGCGACGCGCGGCCACGTCGCGAGTCGCCGCGCGCCGCTTGCCCGCGGCCTGACCGCACCGCGGGCATCGAGAGAAAAGCGCGAATCCACAGACACTCGCACGATATAGGTACAGTAACTATAACATCTGCTCCATAAATTAATCATAAACTCGTAATAGATTAACTATTTAGTCGCGAGACTATTCACAAGATAACATCGTTTTTATCTAACCTAGGTAAAATTAAAAATAATGACATATAATGCATAGCTTTTCTTTTAGAACAAAGAAATTACGCAAATTTGGCTACACATATCACAAGTGAACGCTTACTGGCGACGACGTAATTAAATTATTTACATTTAGATATAATTGAGTGTGTCCCTGTAGCTCGCGCCCGGCCGCCGGCCGCCGCGCGCGTCCTAGTGTCGCGCTGCGGGCGGCGCGGCGGCGGCGCGGCGCGCGCGCAGGTTGTGCAGCAGCGAGCGCAGCTGGTGGACGTGCGTGCGTGTCACGCTCGGATCACCGCTCACCTCCAGCCACGACAGAAACTTCTCCCCGTGCTCGAGCGCCTCCAGCGTGCCCGACTCCCACTCGCCGTTCGCGGGGTTCGCGCTCTTCGCGTCCTCACTCGTTATCTGGTTATTGTTGTTGTTGTTGTTGTTGAACAGGAGGTTGTCAAGAACGTTTCGCACCTTCGAGGGGTTGCGGCCGACCTCGCTCGGCTTCTCGGGTGACGGCTCCTTGTTCTCGGCGGCGGGCTCGGGGCTGGGCGCGGGCGCAGCGACCCGCCGCTCGCCACCGGGGGCCAGCGTCTCCGGGGCAGTTTTGGCCGTCGTCGCGTCTCGGGGCGGGGTTGCCGCCGACCCCCGATCGTCCTCCGGCTTCGCTTTGGTGAGATGGGAGTACAGAATGTTGTCCGCCGACTTGTCCTTCGGGACCTGCGAGGCCGACTTGTGCCTGTCCTCCGGCAGCGGCACGGCGCCGCCGATCTGCTTGCAGTACTGCCACAGCCACGCATCCCGGTTGAAGTCGAGATGCGAGCTGACGGGCGGCGCCGGGGCGACCGGCTTGGGCGGCGGCGCCGGCTCGGCGGCCTTGCCCAGATGCAGCGGGTGCGCGGCCGCGGTCTGGGCGGAGAAGTCGAACATCGCCTGGTGCGTCTTTATCCAGTACCAGAGCGTATCGTCCACGGGATGGCCGGGGGCCGCGTGCGCGCTGCCGTGGTGCGACTTCGACGAGGAGTGCCGGTACGGGTCCGACGAGTGGTTCGATTTCGACCGGTGCTTGGTCTCGTTCAAGTTGAGCACCCCGTTGGGCGCGGGCTTCGGCGAGCGGACCGAGCGGAGCGCCCGGCTGCCGGGCTGCGCCGCAAGCGTCGACAGGCCGGGGTTGAGCTGCGCCAGGAGCGTGAGGTTCGTGGCGATCTCGTTGAAGCTGAGGCCGAGGTGGGAGTGCGAGAGGGCGGGCAGGTGAGGCAGGCCGGAGAGCGGGCTGATGGCGCTCATGGAGACGCTGGCGCCCGGGTCGGGGCGGCGCTCGCGGGGCGCGGGCGCGGGAGGCGAGGGGTCGGGGCGGCGCGTGGTGAGCTCGACGGGCGCGTCGGGCGCGGCGGGGCGCGGGGCGTGCGCGGCGTGCGCGGCGTGGGTGAGGTCGAGGCCGCTGGGCGCGGGCGAGTGCGGCGCGGCGGGGGACTCGGTGCGCGCGCGCTTGTCGGCCGGCTCGCCGTCGTTGCTCTTGTCGGTGTCGGGCGAGGACAGGCGCGAGGTCATGTAGCGCAGCTTGTCCTCATTCTTGCACCAGCCGCGCAGCGTGGACTCCGGCACGCCGATGTCGCGCGCGACGGACGCCTTGGACTCGCCGTCGTTGACGCGTTGTATGGCCTCGATCTTGTCGCCCGGCGTCAGGGCCCGCATCGGCCGCTTCCCTTTTGTTGTCATTTTGGCCCCTCGCTTACTGTAACAAAAATCAGCACTATAGAACCTGTCCTAGTAAAATTGCTTTATATGTAGAAGAATGATAGAATTTTGAGTTGGGTTCAGATTTGGTATGTATTTCTTCTACTGTTTATTTTGATGTTGAGTAGATTTTTTTTCAAAAGTAGATAGCGAGTTATTTAACACTGTCGAACGATTCGCTCATTTTCGATCTGACTGATAGTCATAGCCAAATAAAAAAACTACATAAAGTTTTCTACTGAGTAATTATTGCTAGCATTACATTTTTTACTAGCGATTACCGAAGTAGGCACCTTAAATCTTAAAGCATGTTTATCATTCAATCTGGAATAAACTAGAACTTTAATATTTCCAAGAAAATCAGACTATACTGAATTAAAACGCAGGTTTGATTCGGTCGTTTTTTTTTTTGTGAATAAAATATTTTGCCTAAGTAACGTAATTAGGAAATTTTATTTCGCCGAAATCATCCGAAGCAATATTAGAACTGCAATATCATTATAAATGTTTCGAACACTTTGTGTTTCAATCAAATCAAAATATCGTAATATCAATATAAAAGGTACAGTACTACCTACTTAACTTTTCGATACGCCAAATTACTAATGTGTTTACGTAATACGCATCCAATAATATAGCGACGAAAACATAAACAAAAAGAAGACATAAAATTATGACCTACGACAACAGTGAGCGGCAAAAGTTGACGGGTCGTTGACACGGTGACCTTGCAGCCGGCTAGTGCGCCGCGACACCGCTAGATGGAGTTAAGTGTCGCTAATATAAACTTTATCATACCAAAAAATATTTACTTTATTTTTACTTGTATTGGTTTAAATGACTAATAAGTATTAAATTTTACCGGTTTCCTATGTTATTTGTAAAAAAAACGTGTGTTTTTATAGATTTTTTTATTAGTTACTTAGAACTTTCTTTTCTTGTTTTCTGCTATTTTTACATTTTCGGGTTTGTTTTCTTTTTCTATATTTTTTTATTAAAGTTGAGACTTTGAACTCAAAGAGATATATGAATTATTATGAATTATGATATAATATTATGTTATGATTATAATGTTTCCAATGGTTAAAAAAATAAACTAAACCTTTCATCAGGCTTTGAACGTGAATTTTCGGTTTTTCTTCAATTTTCCGACTAGCCTCGTAAGTTAACACGTTATTTTGGGAGTAAAATCAATTTTTCTGATAGCTAACAATTAACATACTCAATGCTGCCCACAACTACGTGCGCGAAAAAGTAAACCCGCGGGCCGCGGAATTCGTACATTTCCCTGCATTTTAAATATTATGTTCTCTCGACCCGCAGTCAACTCTAAAAACGCCGAAGTAATTTTTGACCTTTTTCGATGTAAACAAACAAACTTTAATTTCATACCAATTTTTAAAATTATGACTGTTATTGGACTTGAGATAATAGTTTTGATTAGATTTGTGGCGAGTTCAAGTAAAAACACACTGTATAACAAACCTCTAGTTGTACGGGTATCAAATAGCAAAACATTGGTTTTAGCAATATAAATTACTTAAAATAATAATAAGTTTCCGGTAAATTTTTGATTATTGCTAAGCGAGGTGTTGGCGAGTTTCATTTTTCCATCCCAGCACACATTACTACTTTATTTTCTAACCAAATTCTACCTAAAACTAGTAAGATTTAAGTTAAAAATACTTGCATCAAAGATTTTTAACTTAAACTTAATTTTACGAAAAATTATTTACCGATGCTGTTTTTTCCGCGAATCTATAATATTTCGGAGCCACGGCAGTTCCACTGCCAAGTCTAATGTTTTGTTATTTTTGAAATGTGAAATTTTAGGTGATAAATGAAACGTTACCCAAAGAGATTATTGAATTAAGATTTTTTTTCAACTACCGGCAACAACTTTAAAATATTTCCTCACTACGAAACGTATTTTAATATCAAAGATATTTTATTAGCAATTTAATGAAACTAAGCTAGAATATCGCGATAAATCTAACTTCATAAAGGGAAAATGAGAAAACACAGTACCTACTTATTATAGAAAAATGATACGGTAAAGCAAAACGAGGAAAAATATAAACACTTACTTGCGAGCCGGCACGTGTGTTTTGTTTACAATTTTTGACAGATGAGCCGTCTTGCGTTATAATAAAAGCTTTCCCGCCAATAAAAGTTAGGGTTGCGCAGTGCGCGGCACGTGGTCACAGTTTTCAGTGTAATTTCACTCACTATCACAGTTCACTAGTTCGTCCGTCCGTCTCAGCGCGTGTGGGTCGAGGCGTGCATCGCGGGGCGCGCGCGGCGACTGTGTGCCGGTTGATAAGGGCAGCCGCGGTCCGGCCGCGCCTCTCCTTTGTCCGGTGGCTCCGGTCCCGCGCCCCGCGCCGCCCCGCGCCCCGCTCGCCGCGCCGCCCCCGCCGCCCGTAAACATTCAGCCTAGCCTCCGCACCTTATTAATGCAATTAATCGTAAGTCCGAGCGCATCGACTTTCTACGACGCCGCGCCGCGCCGCCGCCGACTCCGAGCTGACTTTTGACCGAAGTTTTAAAACTTTTTGCATAATCCCCGCTAACTTAGTTTCAAAGCTTTTAGTGGTGTTTTTACTGTTTGAGTTTTATTATAGACTTGTTATCACTTTATTATCATTTCCAGCGAAAGTTTATAGGACGGTTTAGCTTGAGTTGATTCATGAATTACTTTTGTATGTTTTGCTGTCTGCTAGCAAATCGTGCAGTGGAAAATGATAATATTAATTCGTGTTAAGAATAGTTTTAAAGATATATTTTGCTTTATATGAGATGACTTGTCAAATGTAACTCTTATATGTAACCTAGTGGGTATTTTGTGTGTATTAGAATGTTTAAAATAAGTTTGTATGATTTTTTGCAATTGTTTTATTTGACGACTTTGTAAAATAATTTCATATCCATTGTCATTAATCACTGATTAATATTCAAATTTAAGTCGGAATTAAATCACTGATTATTTAAATTTAAGTTGTTCGTAGCCGCGCGGTAATCAGTTAAAATCTGCAGTTAGTTATTAACTGCGGCGTTATCAAGTGACTTGATTAGTGCACTTATCACAAATGTTGATGAAGCGAAGATTCTGCACGTATAATTTTCATTTTTGTTTCAATGCACTTACTAATATGCATACGACGATGGATACTAAATTCTTACAAAATAATATTTTATTTAAATATTTTATTTTTTTTACATATTATGCACTTAACAAATTGTTTTGATGATTACCACTTAGGGCCGGGACACAAAAACACGGCACGACGTCGTACGGCGCCGTACGGCGCCGCGTCGTGGAAATCCACGCCGCGCGTCGTATAAAACCGCGACACAGCGCCGTACGGCGTCGTACGACGTCGTGCCGTAGAAACTCACGTAGAAATTCAAGATAAGTTTCTACGACGCGACGTCGTACGACGCCGGCGCCGTGCCGTGTTTTTGTGTCCCGGCCCTTAGTCTTGGGTATAGACTCGGCTCTTTTTGACAACTCTTATCTAGCCATACATATCCAACTAAGACCTAAGAAGATGATATTTCTTAGGTGCATGATCGCCAAACGAAAATGATACCTTACCTCTTAACCAGTGCTCTTTACTAATTTATTACTGTCAGCATTGATCACTCTTGTTCACTTGAGTCGCTGAAATCCAAGCCGATTAGCGCAGCTTCTGGCCAGTGGGCTTACCGTGCCCATCTGTCGCGTGTATAATTTTTCATGTGAACCGGAATTTCATGTTTATTTGAAGTTTTACTTGGTGATTGAAATGTTTACTTTTGTGTACTTAACATAATGTTATAACTTTTAACAAACTTTCTAGGCTTCTATTTCATCGTAGACTTTTGATGCTTATAATTAGTTTTACACGACACATCTTTGGGAGTAATCATTTCTGGGGACGCTGTAATAGTAGACATAACGACGTGTTTTGCTCGCGGCGTTCGTGGAATAGGTCCGCTCCGCGCCCGCCCCCGCTCCCGCTCCCGCTCCGCTCGGGTAGGTCGCGCCAAGTGGAGGCCACACAAAGGCCCTCGTCCGCGATTTACGTCGCGTCGCGAGCACTGTATTTCGGGCATTGGCGATATGAGCGGAGCGAGATCTTTGGATGTGGCAGTATATTTAGGCTATTTTTGTCATTTGTCATAAATTATTAAGTCTGATTAGTTTTTATTATTCGTAGGTCTGATATTTATTTCGAGGAAACGTTTTGTATATTTATGTATGTTTTGTATGTCTAGTCTTGTCATATTATTATTATTTAAGAGTTCAAAAATTATTTGTTTTAAGGAAAATAATATAATTCATATTATGTATCGTCTTTGCCCTCGCGCTTCGCTTGGCTGGGGTACTTCCGTGCCCCCAGATTATATTAGAGGAAGCTGTTATGATCTCATTTAGCGTTTTGTAGTTATTTCGTTGCAACTATCAACGCGAACGTCATGTGGTTGATACGGACGTGCATTCGTTTAGCACTCTGTTGTCTGCTGCCTTATTTGGCGCTGCGTTTTGCATAGCGCATATAAGAGCGCATACAAAGCAGTGTGGGAAAGGAGAAAGACGCGTACCGTATCACGTATGCAAAACTACACTATACAGGCTGAACGTTCCAACTCGGCGTACAGACTGTTCATTGTTATTTTGCCTGCGACAGGACCTTAAAAACAGCGATTTAAGGATCAACTTTACAGGAACTCCGAGGTAAACAACTGTACGGACTACAGGGTAAATAAATTTGCCGCATCAAGTCAAGTGTCTTCTCGGCTCGGCACGTACGTTCTCTAGTGATTTTGTTATCGGCGGCGCGGCGCGGCACCCCCGGCGACATCCGACGCCGCGCGCCATTACCGACCCCCCGCCCCCCCGGCTCCGCGACCCCCTTCGGCCCCCCGCCGCGAACCCCCCGCCCCCCCTCGCGCCGCCCGCGCCACCCTCGCGACACTCATTAGCCCGATGGCGCGAGACCGGCTGCATTCGCTGACGTCGCGGCTTGAATTTTTAGATGCCACGTCTACATGTAGGTAGGTTGGCGCGGGCGGTACGCTCGCTGCCCCTGTATAAGTTACATCGTACAATATGGAAACCCTTTTAGGAACACATACATGTTTATCGCACGTATTTGGTCGTGGTTTCAGATTCACTATGGACTATTTTGACTTGTTGACTTTCCAGTTTTGACGAAGTCGTTTGTTTAGAAGTCGCCAACTCGATGAAGGTTGTTTGGTCGACAATTCTACAATCTACAGTACATGCACAATACGTCATGTCACATGTGGTACCTACATGTAACATGCGTAACCTTTACAAGGATAAAGGTATAATATGTGCCGACCGCTGCATGAGGATACCACGACAACAATTACTTAGGTTTGACAACAAGACGTAATACGGTAATAAACTTAGATTGCTTACTACCCGGTGAAAATATCTTGAGATTGACTTGATGACGTCCGCGTCAGGCACTGTTATCTCATACAAGCCAAGTCTGGAACTAAACATTTAATGAAGTCTAGAAGTAACTAACAGAAAAAGGGTAGGTACCTATGGACAAAAAGCCGATTTAAAATGTCTCAAAATTAAAAAAAAATGCCTGGAAAATGGAAATATGTACTTACTTTGATCGGGTGGAAATTGGAAACTCATAAGTAGAAAGTGCAATAGCAACTCTTTCACTTTGACTAGTCAGTACGTTTAACTGATAGCAGTATCAGCAATTCGCGTGCTGATAACGTAGAGTCAACCTGACCACGTCGCGGCCGAGTGAGCACGTGTGGCCTGGGTGTACGTTACTAACATAAGTTAAGAGACTTTTGCTAGAATAAATTGCCATCTTTAACAATGAAAAATAAGTTTGAAAACAAAAATGTATGAGATGTAAAAGCCTTCCGCGGTGGGCTAACATGATGGATACAGGATACTGGATAGTGATGATTGCACAATCAACGTCGAACATGGGAAATTAAAGACGAATTCTCTACGGGTTCTTGATCGCCTGTGTTTGTCTATTATATTATTAATAATTATAGGTCAACATACAGAAGCCGTGTCTTTTTTGGGTTTCGTATTTTGAATGCAAATAATAATTTAAGTGACTTACACCAAGATGGTACGCTAATTACAACAGAGTTCGTTTTAAACAAAATGTGTGAGAGCCATGATGAACCTAAGAACTAGGACTTAACATGAACTAATAGCTATCGCATGTCACTTAGCGTCTAGCGATGCTCTATTAAAAATTAAAATATGCTCAATTTGCTCAATATGCTCATTGCTCAATACGCATTATAATCGAGCCTATATCATACGGAACCCCAATGTCCCCAGCGCAAGTGGGGTAGTACATTGTCATTCGTCACGGCGCGGCGCGGTGCGGGGCGGTGCGCGGCGGTGCGCGGTCGGAGGTCGACCCATGGGGCCTGGGCGGAAGCGCGGCTTTCTACCCGCGAGACGCGATGCCCGCACTACTAATGGTTATCATCATCAGCAACACCAACGCTAGCACTGCTAAGCCACTAGGATTTGTAGAGAACCTAGGATTTCATCATCAGCAAGCCCTACACAGTAACTGTCGACGCATTTAAAGCCACTAGGACTTGTAAGAGAACCTAGGATTTCATCATCAGCAAGCCCTACACAGTAACTGTCGACGCATTTAAAGCCACTAGGACTTGTAAGAGAACCTAGGATTTCATCATCAGCAAGCCCTACACAGTAACTGTCGACGCATTTAAAGCCACTAGGACTTGTAAGAGAACCTAGGATTTCATCATCAGCAAGCCCTACACAGTAACTGTCGACGCATTTAAAGCCACTAGGACTTGTAAGAGAACCTAGGATTTCATCATCAGCAAGCCCTACACAGTAACTGTCGACGCATTTAAAGCCACTAGGACTTGTAAGAGAACCTAGGATTTCATCATCAGCAAGCCCTACACAGTAACTGTCGACGCATTTAAAGCCACTAGGACTTGTAAGAGAACCTAGGATTTCATCATCAGCAAGCCCTACACAGTAACTGTCGACGCATTTAAAGCCACTAGGACTTGTAAGAGAACCTAGGATTTCATCATCAGCAAGCCCTACACAGTAACTGTCGACGCATTTAAAGCCACTAGGACTTGTAAGAGAACCTAGGATTTCATCATCAGCAAGCCCTACACAGTAACTGTCGACGCATTTAAAGCCACTAGGACTTGTAAGAGAACCTAGGATTTCATCATCAGCAAGCCCTACACAGTAACTGTCGACGCATTTAAAGCCACTAGGACTTGTAAGAGAACCTAGGATTTCATCATCAGCAAGCCCTACACAGTAACTGTCGACGCATTTAAAGCCACTAGGACTTGTAAGAGAACCTAGGATTTCATCATCAGCAAGCCCTACACAGTAACTGTCGACGCATTTAAAGCCACTAGGACTTGTAAGAGAACCTAGGATTTCATCATCAGCAAGCCCTACACAGTAACTGTCGACGCATTTAAAGCCACTAGGACTTGTAAGAGAACCTAGGATTTCATCATCAGCAAGCCCTACACAGTAACAGTCGACGCATTTAAAGCCACTAGGACTTGTAAGAGAACCTAGGATTTCATTATCAACAAGCCCTACACAGTAACTGTCGTCGAGGCATTTAAAGCCAATAGGACTTGTAAGAGAACCTATGATTTCATCATCAGCAAGTCCTACACAGTAACTGTCGAGGCATTTAAAGCCACTAGGATTTGAAGAGAACCTAGGATTTCATCATCAGCAACGCCAACGCTGCTACTTAAAGTCCCTAGGATTGAAGAGGAGAGCCTCGAAGAGTGAACGTAGGACTTGAAAGGTAGGTTACAGAATATAGCCCTAAAATTATCATAGACCAAAAATCAAGTTTTAGGCTCTGAAAGAAGTTATGCTTAAGCTCTGAATCTTTCTACAGTCAGCAAAAATGGTCTTAAAATGTATTTTTTTATACATAACAAATATGTGTTTCATTAACTACCAAGTGTCACTGATATCTGGCTAGACTAGCATCTATTAAGAAATTAAATCTTGTCTCTGATCACTTGTTGGTTGTTGCCCATTAGTTGGGAAGAGTCGATGACTTAAGTGTCAATTCGGCATACTAAAGTTCACAGAAATCACCTTTTACTAAAGATTGTAGAGTAAGCATTATTAGTAGTCCAGTCGGGGACAAGAATCTCATTGAACCGCGCTGCGCAGACCGATTTCGCTCAGATTTAGGAGCGCTAATATATCGGAATAGAGATTGTGCAATGTAATGCAGGCAAGTGTTGGGAATTAGGTCGCAGCTTAGGATATAGCGGCGCTATGTTAGTATGTTACCTTTAAAATCGAAGTACCTGGCTCCGTCCAGGGGGTTTTCAGTCCTATGTGCGAGGAGTTAGGTGCGTTTATCGCGTGTGCGCGTCGTGAGAGTTCTCTGCAGCTAATTGGTATCGTGACACTCGCGGGTGCACCGGGGCCGCGACGCCGCGAGGCCGTCTGACCAACGTGCAGATAACAGCCTAACCCTGAAACCTTCAACTGCCACATTCCATTTTAAACCTTATTGTATAAGTGGCAGAAGTATTTTTCGATGGGCACCGCTAATGGTGTTTCTATAAACAGCAGTCAATCATCCGCGCAACTTTGATAATGGAAGTGCGCGATACGAAGTGTGTGCCGACTGCCGATGTAAATAAAGACTCGTATAATGCAAGGAAATAATACATTTTCGTTCTGTCTCTCAAAGGGTCAAAAGTCGTTTGTTTACGTCTCGTTTTAAATACTTTTTTTAGACTTGAAGTAGAGCTACTTGTACTAATATGATAATATGTCTGTGGTAGAGCTCAGAAAACTTACCATGTATTTCCAAATTTCAATCGTCTCTACTCCCTAGGTCGAATTAATGCACGAGACATATTTTAGATGATTACATTAATTTAACGATTTTCATTAAATAAAAGTTAAGAATTGATTCTTATAAAATGTTAAATCTCTGTATGCGGCCGCGAATGAAGCTACAAATAGAGTTAAAAGACAGTTTAAAACTAAAACAGCATGGCGTTCAGTTTTCACTTTCAAATGTACTTGAAATTGTAATGTGTTTAGTTAATTAGGATTCAGTGTAATCTGCAGTGGGGCTGAAACAATAGTGGGCGGGAGCAACAGGTAGAATATGATGTGAATGGATGTGCGTATTATTACTAGAGATGTGCCGACTAGTCGCCGACTAGTCGGTAAAGCCGACTATCCGGCCACTTTTGTAGTCGGCGACTAGTCGGCGACTAGTCGGTAAAAATCGCCGACTAATCGGCTTTTTACTTTTTTGCTATTATTGAAATTACATTAAAGAAAAACCTTGATCATTATATTTTATAAAGTGTTCATATCACACTCAAACAGTATAACACATTTTAAAATTAAATAAAGTGTTTCTGAAATTACTTGCTAGTAGAGAAATTATTTTTATTAATATAATTTTAATGACAAATTAAGTATGTACAAGGTGTAACAGTTCAAAACTAAGTGATAATAATTTAGGGGGTGTGTACTGTATGTGTTCCTTGTATAGAGTTTACTGTGAAAATAACAGTGCTAAAAGACCAAAAATGTTTTCACTTTTGTACGGGAAAACTCGACGTGATGCTGGGGCGCTTGCCCATACAAAAGTGAAAAAAAAATGGTCTTTTGCGCTGCTACTTTTACAGTGAACTCTTTACAAGGAACACGTACATACCCTAAAGTATTATCACTTAGTTTTGTTACATGTATTATTAAGGGCCCCTTCTTCCTAAATTAGCAGGTCGATTGTCTGTCAGTGCGAATATCGACGTAAATGACATTAAAATAACATTCATATCAGCGCGCCTTGTACGGTGGCAGTTACGACGCTCGCCGCGTCCATGATAGGGCGAAATAGGAGAAAAAACCTTTTTACTTAGATAAAAAATATTATAACTAAACATGTATCCAATCATTTCCCTGTAAAATTTTAATAGTAATCGAACTGTCCAAATTGTTTTTTGATTGAGTCCCTGTAAGTCCTATAAAACTCAAAATGTTTTTAAAATCGAGGTTGTTTCGGAATTTTTTTTATCGAGTAAAATTATCTGTATTGTGTTTCTAACCAAAAAAGTCACTAGTTAAAAGATGTATCTATACATGTATACATTTTTCAGTTTTTTTGAATGACGCTTTCCTTAAAAATTACTCATTCTAGAAAAGTGAATTTGGAAGAACGGGCCTTTAATCTTTCAGGCCCCGCGCGAGCACCGGTGATCGCGAGAACAAAAGAATACAATGGGAATTCCTAGAACCTCCGATCGAAGGATTAAATCGAGATTTCATGTACATGAAATATTTAATGAAAACCATCAACTGTATCATAGAAACAAAATAAAGTAACGTACTCGAATCAAACCCGTTTGCAGACGGCGTGTGCGACTTACCCGCGAAACAGCAGTAAAAAAGCGTTACGGAAACTTCTGAGACCATGATCGGCTTGCCGACTAGTCGGCCGATTAGTCGGCTTCTTTGCAGCCGACTAATCGGCTAGTCGGCTAGTCGGCCAAAGTCATGATCGGCACATCTCTAAATTTATTACATTTCCGTAGCGCTGTTTAAGTTAAGCTTTGTTCACATTATGAATTTAATGGCCTTATTTAGGTTCTTGATAAATCTATTAGTGATTGTTAATTATCTTAGTGTAACTTGCCATGGCCGTGTACAGTGTTCTAGTTGTAAAAAAAACGCACGATGTGTTTCGACGACTTACAAAAAAGATTCGGCTAACAGATTGATGTTTTTCACGTCCGCTTCGCTAGAAGTCCCCTTGTGATTTTATTGACGGGCAACACAATAAGTGCGATGTCCATTCGAACGGTCGCCGAGGCTCGCGATAAAAAATCCATTACGGCGTTCGAGTTAAGTTCTCGGAACGTAAAGACCTTCATTGTCTTAAATGTACCGTTATCGCCGCGGCCGCGCGTCGCCGAGGCATGTACAATGTAATGTAACGATAAGGAGGAAGCGTCCCTTTCAATTAGTTTTTACGAAGATAAAGATTTACGGCGGCTGCCGACCGCGTCCATCGCCGGGGCATCGATCGCCATGCGCGTGCAGTCTTTATAGGCAAAAAGGCAGTGCTTGCCATTCACCGATAACAGATATTTTAATTTAACTTTCGTACTTTTTAAATGACTCATGACGTTAATTTTTTAATAATAATAGTAAAAAATATAGTAAAAAAATAAATAATACACATTTAAAACGCCTCAATTTATAAAATAGCAACATGTAATCAGGTACACGCACGAACGGGTTCACGAGAGGTCAAGATAGGCTCAGTGTTGAGGTGCCTGCCTTGCGCGTATGTGTGAGTGAGTCCGTGCACAGCCGAAAACGCACACAACCATGAATATCGAATGTGATTATTGTACTACAAGCTCTGCCGAAGACCCCAGCAGTGTTGCCAACTATGGGGATATCCCACTTTTAGTAGGGAAAAATTAAATATATAGTGCGTATTTTAGGGAGTAAAAATATTATATTATATTCATGGGCGTGAAATTTTTTAAGCAAAAATGTATATTTATTTGGTTTTTATTACTGTTTTTATATAAATAATGACATCATGAGTGATGTTTTTGCCGCAAACAATAATTGCGGTCGGCTGAAGTAGTATTTTCAGCGTTTTGATCTCTCAGTGGAAAGTACCCCAAGTAATAAATAATATATTTAAATAATAGCTGGGGAGTTCTGGTTGAAATTCAATGGCATCACTGGCGCCGCGGCCGGCGCGGGCGCCCGCGCCATCCATGCCAACGGCGATCGGAATTACTCGTGAATAGTCGTGAGCAATCGGATATAATCCGAGTAAAATGAATAGACGCAAATCTAACTAATTACGTATAATATGTACATTATGCATTTTTGTTTTGTGAGGTTTATAATATTTGTTTACATTTTACATAGCTGAAATTTTTTGTGTTTTGGGAGGCCATTTGCTTTTTTCATGTGATCGAGCACTGTTAGTACTATATTATATTATTATTTTTGGTTTTATAGTTTTCTAAGAATATTTTAGATTTTAATATTTGAAAGTTTGTATAATATTTAACAGTTTAACATTAATAATTGCGTACATTCATAACTATCACTCACTTGGATAAGATAATAATTTGTGGTGGCCAAAATTTTGCATTTATTTACATCGGATTATGGATCGGATCTCAAGTAACCGGAACCTTGATTATGTGAAAAGACAAAAGTTAAGCTGATTAGGTGAGTACTTAAAATATACTAGATATAAAAATGAAAAAGTTGTAAAAGAAAAAGTTTTTGTTTTGTTTTGTTTCATGCCAAAACTAATGAACCGATTGTAATAAAATTTTGTACACAGTTAGTCTAGAGCCTGAGAGAGCCATAGGCTACATTTTGATGAGGCAAAAATATAGTATCTAATTTCCATGGTAATATCGATGAAAATAAATTCACATTGTATTTCTAATACGTAACAATAGATGGCGTATTTATTTATTTTAGCGCACAATATTATGTTGTATGGTAATTGGTATATTTCCATGGGTTTCGATGAAAGAAACTCTCATTGTAGTTCCAACGTGTGACAACAGATGGCGTTTTTTTTTATTTCTTCATAACAGAACGTAATTATACTAATAGTTTAGAAAACATAGTTTTTAATTTATATCCACACTATTATTATAATTTATGCGAAAATATCTCTTTTTGTCCGTTTGTCTGTCTGTTTTGCTTTCACACCAAAACTACTGAACCGATATCGCTGCATTACCAGTGTCAAAATCTTGTGCACGCCGCTGTCGATCGCGTTACGAAAAACATTTCGCTCGGTACACGGTACACCTGTTTTATGTAGATTCGTTAGGGAGGAATTACTTCTGTATAGGCTACTTAAAATTAGAATATTGAAGAAAGTGCCAACTTAAATTAAATGCCAACTCAATTATTGTTGTTGTTATTTTAGTAAACAAATACATACCTAGGTGTAGTACTTGTAGTTTTTTTAGTAAACAGATACATACGTGTGACTTTATAAAATTAGATATTAGGGCAGTTACCTGTTTACTGAATACAATAATTATTAATTGTGATGGAGAATTATGTATGTGCAATGCGCGTATGCACATTGTGCATACGCGCAACACATTAAGGTCTAGGAATTCTTTAAATTCTTAAACGTCTAATCCTCATTAGAGAATTCCATTTTCCAAATGTTTAACTGGCGACTGAGTCATCGCTCGCTGGCAGGTAGTACAATTCCTTTTCAATTAGTTTTTACAAAGATAACGAAGTGCGTCGCCGGAGGGTCGCGGTACGCAGAACGCGACAATGCGCGCCCTTTCGATACGCCATTGTTTGCTGCGCTCACCCGCCTCGCACGCCCCGAGTAGGGTTCGCGACTTTTTTCCACAAGAAAAAAATATATGTTCAGATGTCTGAAGTATTTTAAGCGGTAGTTTAGAAAAATGAACAATATTTTGTTTATTTATTCTTTTAAATACATTATTAAGGTTCTCGCAAAACTTACTAAAAACTTAAAAAGTGTCCGAGCGTCTTATTTTGTGAAAAACAGTATAATACTAATTAAATTAAATTTACTAAATTATTTAAATACTAATTAAATTAAGTATGTTGGCAACCCTATTTGGCTCGCTCGCAGCGCTCGCCCGCCTCGCCTTGCCTCGCGAGGCATGTGCGTGTGTTCGGCCTTTACACGAGTCCCATTGTACCCGTACAGAAGTTTCGGAGTAATTGTTTGTTCTACTTTTATGAAGTTTGAATGAATCTTGTTTTGAAATGCTAATTGATATCTCGTAAGTTACGAGTTTGGGGTATCGGCAGTAAATAGCCGAGTTTGAAGTTTAGTTTACAAAGAGTTTAGAGTCAGACTGTTGGGTTGGCAGTTGGCTATAATATTACATCAGTTTATTAACAAATTACTATATCAATACAATATATTATGTATTATAATAAAAGTGAAAAGTTTTAAAAATTAAATATGTGACAATAGACACGTCTTGATCTCTATGATATTATGCAGTATGATGTTTAAATCTCTAATGCTAAGTACTGACATACGGTTTTGCTCGATAGTTTTACTCCAAATCGAGCAATAACCACCGTGTGGACCGCAAAACTGACAGCTCGAAGGCTCGCTTCGAGCCGGCTCGATGGAATTAAATATGTCAAATATGTAATTTCCTTCGATTCGGAGTAAAACTATCGAGCAAAACCGTATGTGAGTACTTAGCATAAAACTACACATTTTATACGGATTTCTTTAATAAATTGATCTATTTAACCAGAATGACATAATATGTTACTTTTTAAGCTAAAACGGAATTGTAAAGGGTTGCTACCCCTTGAGGGGGGATGATGATTACGAACGAAGCCGTGCTGGTCAGCAAGTTTAATAAATAGTGTTTCATTTGCTTTATATTTATGTGCTTGCTTACTCATTGTTTTTTTTGGTAAAAAATAAAATGCGACCATTGCATTATAATATTTACTAGAGACTTATGCAACACTGACCGCTCGCGAGCCGCTCGCATACGGCGACTCTACATCGTACAGTTAAGGGCTTTACCATGTACAGTTATCCATTGAGCTGTCCCGCGCCGCGTCCGCGACTGACATGTGCCTTTGTTCAGTGACGGTAGATAACCACCTACGCAAAGGTTGGAAGAGACATTATGTAATTTGGTTTTAAATTACCTACTTGAATGTCTTCTTAACTAAGGGTCAGTTACAGCAATACGTTACGACGACGACGATACGCGATACAAAATTAAAATGACAAACTGAATCTCCAAGTCCAAGGTCCAGTCCAGTCAAGGTCCAATACCTTCTGCTCATGGTCTTGCAGCCTTGGTCTTGCAAAAAAAAAGACAAAGACCAAGACCAATTTGTCGTCACTTGTCGTCACTAGTAAATCGCTAATGCTCGATTTACACGGGTGACTAACGGGTCGATTTTAGTCGCGCGGCAAGTCACCAGTCGAATCGCCTGTCCAACCCGAATCGCCACCCCATTTACACATTCTACAAAAATCGCCTGTGACTAGTGCCGACAAACTATGTATTTGCAACAAGCGATCGCTTGCGACTGAGCATTTACACGGTCGATTTTAGTCACCAGCCGCATGCGGCAATTGGCCGCACGACTTTGGGGCTTGCGGCTTTAGCCGCATGCGGCGTAGTCGAACTGCCATTTAGACGGCCGATTTTCGCCGTGCGGCGTAAATTAGTGAAAATACGCCTTAAAGCCGCACGATTTACGGTAAATCGTGCGGCTTTAAGGCGACGCCTTGATAATTTGGCTGTAGCGATGCCGATTTTTCTCAGCAATGGCTAAAGCTAAGAAATTGAAGTTCATTGTCAGTATTCATCATGTCTTTGTCTTTGAATTGCCCATAGCATAACACGATTGGACAACTTTTATAGCACAGAATAATCAATCGAAAAGACCTCTGTAAAAAAAGGGATTCCTATTTTTCCAACAGAGGAGAGTGATTTAAGGTTCCAAAATTTGTACATAAATTGGTTCAAGCATGCACTTTAATTTGTGCATAGCTTATATGAAATGTATTTATGGTTTTTAAATTATGCGACAAAAACCATTTTGTCGCTTACGCCCTTTCCATTTTTTGCTGTTCCATTGCTTGTTTTCTATGAGAGGCCGGGCCGGCCTCTCATAGAAAACAAGCAATCTAAAACATATCCAACACGGTTTCTTACTTTAACGCTGCGTCACCTTAAGGCGTATTTTCACTGGTCGATAGGGCCCGCATGCAGGGTGCGGGAGATCATGCCTCGACCAATCAAAATGCGCCATTAGTTGTCATAGACTCCCCGTATGCTGTATACCGCACGAGTTAACGACTAATGAAAATGCGCCCTTAGTCACCCGTGTAAATCCAGCATAAGGCTTCTTACAGACGAATCGCACTTGTCGATGGTATGTGCCGCGCTGCCGTTAGCCGTTCGTCTGTAATAAGTAATAACTAATAAACCTAAGGCGCGTCTTGTTGCGTTTCGGCTTGAACAGACCCTACCAGGCCTAAATGATTGGTATTAAGTACCAACAGTGATTAATAACGCAACTTTTTATAAGCTACGTCATCGTTCGGTCGCGGCTCGGAGTTTGCGTGGGTTTTCCTGGTGCGGCGGTTGTTAAGGGGCCTTATGGTTGACTACAGGTAGATCCGGGATTTATGTATTGGCGCCGATGTGACCTTGTATCCTTCACTTTTATTCGCGGACAATTTTGAGTGTTTTTACAAGGGCACAGGGCTATCCAAATGTTAGGGTCAGTCATTGCAATTGGCAACGTGAAGAGGCGTTCATTTTTATATGGGCTTAAAGTTGGAATAGGTAGCGGCCGACGCGGTTTTTGTTTTGTTAGCAAATTTAGTTTTGAACAGCTCGTTTTAAAGTTCATCGCATTGCCTCACAATTTATAACAGTCCTGGCCGAAGCCAAAGGTTCCCGTGGCTTCGGCCAGGATATACGCGTAACGCGACCAGGTCCATCTGCCCATTCCGGCGACACTAGCTGGTACCTAACCTAACTACCTCAAAGTTATTTGTTTGTTACTTTACGAAATTTTCACTAGGTATCTAACATGTCGATCTAAACCGATTAAGAAACCTCTACATTAATTATAGAGGTGTGCCCAGCCCATCTATTTAGTAGTGGTAGCGACTAGCGTATCATTGCTTTGAAGCCGCGGCCCGCGACATAATACGCGGAACGACGCGGGACGCGACGGGTCGCGGAAAAAACCTTGCCGGTAATTGCGTCGCGCCGCGCAGGTAGAGAGACTGTTCACACTTCTAATACCTTCAAGTATCAATGAGAAGGAGCTTTATGTCGTGTTTATAAAGGTCTTGTGACAGGTAAAACAACACTATAGGGTTAGAGGCTGTTCATATTTATAATACCTGCGAGTACGTACGAAAATCACACTTATGTGCAAGCAATAAAGTGCTTTCAGAAATAAAATAACCCACGGTTTGTAGATGCGGTAATGAGTGGTTAGCGGCACCGCTGGCTGTTCCCTGGAAGAGCCCTTATTGCCCGCTGCCTGCTAAAATGCTTGTGATTATGAATCATCCCTATTGTCTTTTTGGGGGTTTATGCATTTGTTTGTTTATGGCGGCAACTTGGAAATAATTTTTTTTAAGATAAAAAAAGTCGTCCTAATTGTCGACCTAGAGATAAACTACGATAACATGGCGCGCCCCTCCAAAATTCATTCTACATTCTACAGAAAAATAAGGTTAACTTTACCCCAGACTGGCACAAGTCACAACTGCGCAAGTTGACTTCAAAGTGGCCAATTTGGACTAGCTGGAAACTGGAAGCGTCATTATTAACTCTATGTAGAGAAGACGACATGGGGAACCCCCCCAGGGGGGAGGTTTTCGCGAGCGTCGTGCGTATGTAAATGTTCGCGTGGCTCACGACCAAGGAATCACCTGTCTGTCAGATTCCTTTTGTTTGCCCACTTTTATGTCTGTGGCTTTTTCGGCTGGTGATATTTGAAATTTGAACTTTGCAAAATGATGTCTGCAGCTAGAAATTGGTAAGGATAAAAATTTTCATAGATACAGGATTCTGGTCTCCATTGAAACTTGCTTAGGTACTAGTTACAAACAGCCAGGATAGTGTTTATTTACATCTTCGGAATCTAGTAATCTTCAACAGTATTATATCAATGTAAATGAGACATATCGGTCTTTACTCTTTACCAGATTCTCTTATTGTTGCATAATAAACAATACAGTCTACAGATTTAAAACTAAATCGGTTTTAAGTCCTTTATGTTATAGCATGATAGATGACGCCCGAAACTTCGTTGCTCCGTTGCGCCAAAATTCGTATATCACTCGGGAACCGTACTTTTTCCGGGGCTCAAAGTATCTCTATACTTCAGCAAAATCGCTTCAGCGTGAAGAGGTATCAGACAGGGATACAGACAGACAAACAGACACACTTTCGAATTTATACCAAATATTAGTATGGATAAAATCTATCATATGTGATGAATGATGATGATAAATCCAAAGTTTACAGCTAAGCTCTGAAAGTTGCGGGCCTGGGAGGCCGTCCGCAACCCCGGCTAAGTCCGGCCGAGGGTTGGCCCATTAAAATTTCAGGTGTCTAGATGATGAGATAATGTTTTATGTGCCTCGTTAAACGGTCCTGCTTGTTTAAGCGCCTTTGTACCTGTGTTACATAAATAAAGTATAAACTACAGACTACTACAAAATGTTGTCTACAACTTTACACAGAATTGCAATTTATATTATTATTGTTTGGATTTTGTTTTTTTTAGGTTCTAAATATTTTTTGGTACCTTTCATTAAAATGCGGTCAGAGTCATAACTCATAAGATTCGAACAGAGTTGTTACTTGCATATTTTGTAATACACAGTAAAATTATTATTGCTCGGTTCTTCTACGAATCACAAATGAATTGTTTATCGCACTAAAATACAAGAGCTGCAGTTGGTGTTCGCACTTATTTTATGGACACTTTATACTTGCAGAATTCAAAATAATAATATCTAGTAATAAGGGACCTCTTTGCGATGGGTATAATTATATTGTGTTAAAGATTAAACTAAATTGATTAAACCACATTATACCGCAACCTGCCCCATACCAAAATATGTACAACTAAATTCTTTCAGCTACATAATACATTCGAATTTTAAATTTACCCTATAACATAGAATAGAACTTATACTATATCTATACTTAGGTCAGGTAAACCGTATACTATATCGCCCTCCTGACAGCCCTCCCGCCGCGGGCTACAACTCGGAGGGGAGCGAGGTGTCTATCAAGGTGTCGTTCAAGCTCGCGTCGTTTGTCTTTGAGGCGAAAGCTCACGCGCTTTTTGAAAAGCTAGAGCCCTATGAAAAGCTCAGCCTTATGCGTGAGCTTTGAGGAGACTAGGCTTTTGACATCTCTCGTGCAGTTGTTTCACTTCTTTGGTGGATTCTGGAAAATTAAGTAATTTTGATTTTGTTATGGCGGTTTTTGTCGCGATTTCTCTTGGTATGGAGATACTGTGAGTCCATAAAGGACATCGGAAAAGATAAAGCAATTTCTGGGAAATGTTGAAAATCTGGGGGCAACATTTCAAAAAAAGGAGGAAGTTGAAGAGAAGTGAAGGAGGAGTTGTATGTTCGTCTATGGATATTTATTTTATTTTAGCGAGGCTATCTATAATTCACTCTTTTAGGTCAATATAGGCAGATGGCTTGCGAAATCTCTCGTCAATTATCGATATTATGATCAGTTACGGAACTTTAAAAACTGCAAACAAAATGTGGGTTACTCGTGACAAATTGCTCAAAAACACCTGCCCCCGTGCCCAGAGGGAATCGCACTAGTGATATATCTGAAATTCTGAGCTAATGTTGTAAACAGGAATTTATTTTTAAGGAGGTTCTGAATGTATTAGTCCGATTTTGATTACGTTTGTAACAGTATTTAGTATTCCACGAGCAGGACTGCAAGCTCCTTGTACCAGTGTAGGTGTCCCGAATGTAGAGATTAGGAAGTATAACAATAATTACTTTGGGAGACTATTTATTGGTATCTGTATGAAAATTGGAAAATTGTGCCTCTGTATATATCCTGCATCTTGGATCAAAAGGTATCAACTATCAAGTTTTGTTACTAGTAATGTAGGCGATAGAAGTGCTAGTATTATTACCGCTAGAGTTTGTATGTTTTCTTCCACAGAGTCACAGTCAACATCTTAATATAATATATTATATTATTATGTTTACAAGGTGAATGTCATTGACCCGGTCAAAAACGAGAAACGAGAAACGCGAAAAAACGAACGCGGAACTTGGTCGCCCGGGTTCGGTTACAACGGGTTGGTACACTGTCTAGGGCAGAGGCTCCTAAACTTTAGAAAGTACCCCAAAGTCCTAACAAATGGTACCTCAAAAAACGCAAGCAGAAGGTGGGGGGCATATCGTAAATGTGAGATTCTATGACTGTGAGATAGTCTATACTGTACTCGGCGAAACATGGCGGTAGCGGTCATTGACTCCCTGTCAAAAACTTGTCATTTTCTATAATCCGCTATTGAAAATCAAGTGTCAGATGTTGTCAATCGCGGCTTTGTATAGAAAATGACAAGTTTTTGATAGGGAGTCAATGACCGCTACCGCCTTGTTTCGCCGAGTACAGTATAGTATTTCGATTATACTGCTTTATTTCAACGTCAATATTGCTTTGAAACGGATTGTGTTCAGTTTTTGTATAATTTTAATTATCGTCGAAACTCAAACCTGGCAATGTCAATCCAACGCAAACGTCAAACTCCAAAAATCTGTCGTTTTGATCTTTGTTTCACGTTCATGTCGAGTTCAGTATTATTACTGACTACTTGTAATATATTATTTTAAAGAGAATATTTGCAAAATTAATAAAATGTTTTTGGCGGAACCCCTAAATTCTACACAATGTATGATCCCCATTTTGGGAGCCTCTGGTCTATGGATGGGATACCCGTGGGAAGTGCGGAAGGGTTACGGATGAACTACAGGATTGTCATGATAATGAACAAGAACAATACCGGGATGCATTGGTCCCTTGAATGGCGGTTCGGTTGTTTTATTAATGTATGTGAAAGAGAGTTAATGAAGTTCCTAGAAGTGTTGACAGCTAGTTTTTTTTTCTGTGAGCTATATTTAAGCAAAGAAGTTAAACTTAGTGCCTTGAGCCATAGTTATTAAGTTAACCCATTTCGATAACACGTATGTCGTTACGTCATGTATAGTCTGTCAAGAAAGTGAAGAAATAAAAAAAAGTGGCAGCATCGTAGTGTCATCCCTTTCAAATCAATCTAAGGGATGACACTACGATGTTGCCACTTTTTAATTTCTTCACTTTCTTGACAGACTATAATCATAATTTAATAAAAATATGTATTATGTGTTATAACTTATAATGCGCTTTTCAAGATACAATAAAACTTTTATGTAGCAATCAAAGGTTAAGGTATAAATAGGTACACACGATAGCTATGTATCTGATAATTTATTCGTCTTTACAGTTATTTTGCCAATTTTTATTCCACAAGTGAATAACCGCCATGCTACAATGATTAATGATACTCGTCTCCATATTTGCGTCACACCTGCGCCCGCGCAGCCTCGTTATCATTCAAGTATTGCAATAGCCGCGCTTATCATCCGGGTTCATTGAGCATGTGGATATTGATCTAATCTCCCCACGTACATCACTATCGTCACTAGCATAGTCATTTGAAGTCATAATAAAATGTCTTATGAGACATTTTATTTCATTATAGACAGACAAGACGAGTTATGACTCGTGTTTACATTAATTAATCGGTTATGTTACAACTTAGGTACATTAGAATAATTCATTATAATGTTTGGAATGTAGAGCAGGTAAAACTCTATGTGTAAGAAGAGTCAGAGGCGTCATATATAGCATAATATGCCAAAGGTCACATTGACTTGTGGTTCAGTGTTACGACAGTAATTTGTTCTTTCTCCATTATAGGAGTTATGAAAAACCATATACTGCAGCTGTCCAACGAACAGCGCCCTTACAATTCCAGCAAGGGTTATTTATCTGTACAACGGAAATTTCGAGATAAAAATAAGACATGTGCGCGGCCTGCGTCGCCTACCTGCCGCTCGCGGTCTTATTACAGCGCAAAAAATTGTAAGGAAGCGCCCGCGGCCGCACATCTATGGAGCCGCGGCGCCGCGCCGGTCCGCCATAATGACCGGCGACAGCGCGCCTTTTTACGCCGTTCCAAATTCGAACTAGCGAATTCCAAGAAGCCAATAGCGGCTGATTGGATGTTTTTTCTTATTTTAAACAAAAAGTGGCTGTGATTTGAGTACGTGCAGCCTGACTCTATACTTACATATTTTTATTACTAGAGATCATAGAATAGCTGGTTTTTAAGAGAATGGGTTTACTTACTAATATCACCGCATACAATATATTAGTTGCTAATATCTCCCTCTGACTCTGTATATTTCTATTTTCTAGTTATAAGGTAAAAATTGTATTGTGTATTCCATAGGTTTGAGATGTTTTACTGAATAGCATAATAATTAATACTTAAGCTTTTTAAGTCCGTATGATCTATCTAGATTCTAGTGTTTACTTGATAATGGGAATACTGACTAAGGCATAAGGTGAGAATTCCGACTCTTAGTAAAAAATGCAACAGTGTAAGTTAAAGAATCTCATGAATGCAATTATTACCTAAATGCGCTTTTGGGAGATTTTTTTTGTTAATTGCACCAATTGTTCTAAATTCGAACTATGTCGTCATTGAATTATGAACAACTAAATATCGTAGCTCTTTTGATGTATTCAAACAATAGTGTAATAAACCGTGTCCCGTGGGGTACACCAAGGGTCCGCCAAGGCCCCGCTTTCTCCCGCGTCCGTCCGTCAGGTAGACGCGGGTCGGTTCCGCGTCATTTGCAGCGGGTCCGGGGGACCCTATTACTTCATTTATGGACGCTTTTTACATATTATTGGTAGTGTTGGGTATTGATTTACTTAAATTTACTGCGAAGTTGCATGCTGGCGTTAAATCCGTGTATTTAGGTATTGGACATAAACGATGAGCAAGCTCCAGGTACTTTAGGGAGAAGACTCTCTCTCTGCTTGTTATATTGTCATCTTCAGCACTAGGTATTTCACACAGAAATAAGATCTAGATAGAAGCGCTATGTCGCTCTATTTGTATGAACACGAGCGTGTCCCTTTTTTATACCTACTGTGACGTCACAAGAGCGCTTTAGTGATGGGAATACCCGTACGCGCGAAATCGATTCAAAGGAATCGCCGCGCCCCGCCTCTTTTGCCATTTTAATAGGTATATCGATTTTTTAATCGATTATTATTCGAGTTCATAGACAGAGGAATGATAAATCTTAAGATACGTGCTTGCCAGGACAGCTAGTAATATATTATATTATTCTAAATTAAATCACTAAACAGGAACATACATACATATTACATAACTAGCTGTCCCGGCAAACGTTGTTTTGCCATTTAAAGTATTTGTACTTCATCAGTTGATACAAAATCTTACCCCCTCTTTTGTCCCCTAAGAGGGGTGGGGGGAAAATTTTATACACCAGATGTTAAGTTGGAAAAAACAGTTAATAATATGTGGTAAGTCCATTAAAGAAAAAAGTTTGATACAAAATCTGACCCCCTCTTTGGTCCCCTTAGAGGGGTGGGGGAATTTTTTTTATACACCAGATGTTAAGTTGGAAGAAGACAAATATATCTGCGAAAACCGCATTCAAATCGGATCAGTAGTTTTCGTGTGATAGTGGAACAAACATAAAGACAGACAGACAGTAGACAAAAAACTGAGTACAGTTTTGGCTTCTATAGCGATGTAGTGACACCCCCCGCTTATTATTTTTTTAATACCTTTAATGTACAGAATTTTTATTTCTACAGTTTTATTATATGTATAGAAAATGTATAGAAATATAATTACCGAGTCACAAAATATCCCAAAGTGAACATTATCATTCCTCTGTTTCATGTCTGTTTCGAAAATCGATTAATTAGAATCGAGAATATGTACAACACTATTTGCTTCATTTGACAGAAAAATGAGAATATTGACTGTACCTCGAAACTAAGCGATGAGTGAAAGTATCGATTGTTTTATTTCCATTGCGCGCTCAATAGCGGACAAACAGAACGGGCTCTATAATTTTCTAACTAAAGCGGCAATGTATTATGAATCATGCGGTACACACGCAGTTACGTAGATTTCATGGTAAAAACTACAGCCACACACGATTTACATTAAATAATTGATTTTAAAATAAAGGACACATGATTTAATAATAAAATTACTTACCGATGATAAGAAACGTGTCCACTATTTATACCAACGTTTCTATTCGAATTTCCACAGCCCAATACGGCACAATTAGGCATTTTTAGAATTCCGATTGACGTCCGATTCCGATAACGGTGGAGCGCAGACTAAAGAACAGACTTTCGAAAGATTGAAATGTGTGATCGTTTGGGAACATACACATGGCCTATCTAACTAGATAGAAATCTGTGGTATTTCATGAGTTGTAGAATCAATATGAAATTCTTCATCATCAAAATATTATCTACGGCGTAGCCAGCGGCAGCCAGAAACTACTATGACTTAGCTGGTTATTGACTAGCGATTGATTTGGTATATGTATTCGTGAGTTTAGACAGTGAAATTCTGGATACCCTGTTTGTTCAGAATACATAACAAATTTGTTCTGTACTCTGAGCCTGTTTGCTATGTCTCTGTTAGTCGTTTCATAGTTGGTCGCTTTTAAGTTGTTTCCCTATCCCATTTTTTTTGTTGAATTTTGTATGCGGTTTGTTCTAAATTATGTAAAGAACATAACTGCTTTCATAACTGAATACGTATTTTTTTTGTGGATTAGTACACGAATGCTTAACATCGTGCAGTTACAGGATGTTCCCCTTCATCAAATGATCCACGGCGACCACGGTTAGCACCGGCCGGTCGTTTTTCATGGCGACTCCATTAGTACGTCGACGCTCGGTGAAAGCCGGTTGCGCTAACGACGCGGACCGTGGGGTCGACTCGCGGACCTATTGCGTATTACATTCCTACTAGAGGCTACTGTAAATACTGTAAGTTATTGTTGTAGAGGGTATAAGACTTTAGGTTACATGCTTAGACATAAGGTACGTTGTAAATGAGGTTCTAAAACAAAAATGTAACATTTAACGAGAAAAGTATGGTACGACCGCACCTTTGCTCGAGACTTTGCTTGGTCACGGGACCCCGATATTGATGCTTATTTTGTTTAGGATTTGGAAATTTGATAATGTTATTATCTTTTTGCCTGTCGATGTAAAGATTTTACTCCTAATTACAATTACTGAAATCACTAGTTTTGAATTTTGTGTGTAATTTGAAACTTCAAATAAGTTGGACTCAAAATATACTTTACACTATGTCTAGATTTCCCAACTTTGTTAAAGATGTCTAATTAAGCGTGGACTGATATTATATTCACAAATCACAGCGTAGCTGAATAAAGGACAAGGGGCTAACTGCTAAGGTTATAAGAAGCCCTCAATAGTGAAACTGTAAAAGCCATTTCTGTAGGTTCCCGCGGGTGTGAGGAAGTGGCACGTCGGCGGCGAGATCGCGAGGCGCATATTGATTGCCGGCCTATTAATAGGCTGGCTGATGCCGCTGGGAGCGCCCGCCATTTCACTAATTGCCGGCAGGCGCCATGACGGTACCGCTAGAGAGACTTGAGCACCCGCAATACTGTAGACTTTTTATAGTCGGCCAATGGTTTAGTTCAGTGTTTTGCGAAAGGCGTGCCGTGGCACACTGGTGTACCGTGGCCAGTAGTTGCAGGTGTGCCACAAAAAATGACATTTTACCTACATATTCCTAGTTTATAAGAACCAGAAAAAAGCAACATCTCAAGACGATCGAGGAAAGGAATAAGAATTGGGAACAGCTAGCACCCCCGTACACGGTGATTAATTTGTGGTGTACCTCCAAAATTTTTAATTTTATTAGTTTTACCTTGAACACAAAAAGTTTGCGGAACACTGGTTTAATTGAAGATGTACGGTGGTACGTGCAATAAACGATTTAATATCAGCTATTGATGATATTATTTGATACAGTACTAAAAACCGATTTGGTCAAACTATCGGCCGACTTTGGTCTGTGGGAGCTCTTAATGCTTACTTAACTTTATTTACTAAATATTTTGACATGAACTCCATATTATCTGGTGCTCTTTATTAAAATAAAGATGAGTAGGGCCCGGATTTATATGTAAATACATATTTTTATTTTACGCAATTTTCGGCCTAGAATGTGTTTTTACATGAATTATCATGTTTAGACTGCGAAAAACCAAGTTTTATTTTCCATATTTTTCCATATTTTCGGGTTTTACAAAGATAAGTCCATATTTTGCAAGAAAATGTCACAATCATCCATATTTTCATAAAAATACAACAAAAAAAAAATACGTTCCCGCCACTATGCCGCTGCGTATTTCGTTCCTCTCGCGTTTTATCGTCGTATTTTGTTTCCAAAAAAGATATTATTGAAGAAATAGAAAATAAATTTTCAGATGCTAAAGGTCCTGTTGCTGACATGGCTAAACAAAAACTGAAGTATATTTCGGTCTTCGGATTTAAAATAAAGGATTTAAGTAATACACATAAAAAAACTGTGCCGATTTTAGATGTTTGACGTATGCAACCATCACGTCATGTGTGGTGTGACGTGTAGCCAATATTAAGCGGACCCATTATTTTCTATACTTATTTTAAATACTTTTATTCCCAAACCAAATATGCTTTATGGCATAGCTATGCCATATAAACATGCTATGCTGGCTAGCATAGCATATTTCTGGCCTCTGTCTCTTTGTTAACTGTCACGATAGTGACTCTTTTCTTATTTACATTAAAACAATGTTTAATTATTGTAATTTTATACTCCATATTTTTTCCATATTTACGATTTTTAGTCCATATTTTTCCATATTTTCGATTTTTTAGTCCATATTTTATGTACATATTTTGGATTTTTTAATACATATTTTTCCGGGCCCTAAAGATGAGTAATCATTAAACGTCTCATTAGTGCGACCGCGAGTGTATGAAATTATTGATGCTATTTTACTTACCAACGATATAATATCGTCCCGCAAAGAAAAAAAATAGAAATGTAGAGTCTATATGCATAATATTTTCGGCCCAAAAATTCTTTAAAGTTTAAAGGTACTAGAATGATCCCTTTGGCAGGTACCTGAGTTGACTAATGATTATGTAGTTAAAAATGTAAAATCATCAATAATATAGAATTAAACCTGTTTAATATTTACACAAGATTCAAGAAAGACTACACTTCGGTAGTATTTAATATTTTCTTAATTTTCTGTACGATCAAAATATATTTTATTTTGATAGTTGGTTAATTCTGTAACTCTCGAACGCTCTACAATACAAGTTTCGCTGGTGTTGTCTCATAATAATGGTACCAATTATGAACCCGTTTAGATTCGATATTGTTTCGGTCTCGTGCGGCGGCAGGTGTGCGTTCTTCTAATAAGCCGTTTAATCAACTGATTGCTGTACAGTCACTGTCGTAACTTATTCAGCTTGTACAATCAAATAGAAAATGTGAAAAGTGACTTTTGTTTTTTTATAAAATTTGACTTTTAAATATAAAAATAATTGTATTTATAAATAACTTATGATTATTTTATGTAGTATAATTCAGGATTTCTTAAGAATCCAACACGATTTAGCCCCATCGATAAGACTGATACATCCACGGACAAAAGTATTTAAAAGTAACTTTGATTTTCTCAAATTTGATAGTTCTGATTCCTGTACAGTCACGGACAAAAATGCTTATCCAGCTCATGGTACCATCGAGGAAATTGATTCCTATGCAGTTGATAGACCAACGTTATTTGGTCGAATATGTCAATTCAATGTTAATTGTGACCTGTGATGTCGGCTGGGTTTGACGTAACGCAACCAAACTACTTAGGTCCCCGATCTACATAGGAATCAACTCTGATAGTACAAAAAATGTTACGAACTGGTTAAAAGTGCGACGCAATTTAACTCTCGCAAAATGAAACGCGTGTCTTTACTCTACCTCTCGGTCAAAACCTGGTCAAAACAAAACGGTGCGATATAATAGTTTTGTTTTGATGTGTGTTGTTTTTACTACAGGTCGTCGGTAGTTCACCGCGTACTATGTTTAGTCTATACTCTCGTCGTGTGACTCGAGTTACGAGTATGCCTACCGTATTATATGTCGCACCGCGAGTCGCGCGGTGAGTGAACGCGAGGGGAAAGGGGGGAGAAGGGGGTTTCCCCCTCTCAGGGGGGGGGGGGGGGGGGGGTTGTCGGTTGTCGCGGGCGCGTGTGATGTCGTCACGGTGCGGCGGCGTGCGCGGCGCGGCGCGACCTCGCGACAGCGCGGGTATGCGCCGGCGCATGTGACACATACGCTAACGATAGGTGCATTTTAATCTTGTGACTTGTGTACTGTCTCGTTGCCCAGATGTATAGGTTTAACGTAGGTACCTAATGTACACGAGTATATTGGTAAGATGGTGCCAAATTAACAAATTATATAACTAAAACACAGAAAATTCCAAAAGACAGAAAGAGCGGAAAGAGAAATAAAAAAAATAAAAATGTGTTGAACTATTATTATTGTTATTAATTATAATACGTACGAGTTAGCTTACATTAGCAAAGTGTGAGTATTCCCATTTTTGAAATACTGTTAAGTACTAACAAAAAACAATCCGGACTATCCGATGGGCGAAAATCGTGTTACATTCATTTACCCTCTACCCTAGGCGACAAATCTCATTTGTCAGCCTCTGTTGACCTTGTCTGTGCCCAGTCCCTAGGATTATAACCTTCGGGATTTAAAATTCGTAAAATTCAAATTTTGAAATTGGAACATAATTTAAATTTAAAAAAAAAGTTGTTGCGGGTCGCGGCTTGTTTTTGAGGTTGAATATCTGTCGTTCCCACTAAAACAGCTAAAACTCATATTTGTTATAAGTACCTATCCCGTTTGAACTCTATTTTCTAAGTACTATAAATTATCCTGCCTATATTTTTTGGCGCTCAAAAGTATCCTGCTGGAACTCTATATTTTTGTGGGTACAAGAACTATTCTTCTGGATCTTTTTTTTTTCTGGGATACAAGTTATATTCCACTGGATTTCTAGTGTTATCGGGGTATTAAGAAGTACTTCTCGATAAAGTGCCGGATAGGCTATCCCCATCTATTTGACAGATTCTCCATACTCTATCTGTAAAGTTAAGTGGTGGAAAGCCTATCCGGCACTTATCAGGAAGTGGTGAAATAGGCCCTAAATCTACAAAATATGGGCTGATCTTGCGACTCTTATACCGGACGTACGAAATGCCAAAGGGTGCGCTCCATTCGGGCGTGTGTTGCGTCATCAGTCCACATCGAACGGATATAGCCGCGATCGATCAACGCCGTTTTCCTCCCGAGACGCCATGCCATGCTTGCCACAGTCGCCACGCCATGATCGCCATTCGCCACATGCCACAGTCGCCACAATCGACGCTCGCGAGAATGCTTCGAGATATAAATAGATTCGCGATAATTACAAAGATATATTTGGCGGACGGACCGCGTCCGTCACCTCATTTTTGAGACTTATGGCGCCAATTAGAAGAACAATGGCGATTATTTAGGTATTTGACTAGAATTGTGTGAAATAGACACTACGTAGAAGTAACAAGAGTAACACTATTTAGGGTCAATTCAGACCGCAACGCGACGCGTAGATTGCATTTCTTTTGTATTGAAATCTGTCAATTCAATATAAATTTAGAAATGCATATTCGCGTGCGTTGCGGTCTGAATTGACCCTTAAGCGTACATAAGGTGACAAACCAACTTACTAGTAGTCTATGGTTTTATTGTTACACACAAGTTTATTCAAAGTCTAAATAGGTTAAATACATTTTTAAAAACTTTCAATAAACTCCTATTTTGACGTCAGCTAACAGTAATTACAGTATCCTAATTCCTATCCTGTGTGGGATACGAACCGGCGACCATGTGGCGTAACATTTACACAGTCGGGTGAGCCGGAGCGAGTAAATTCCGTGGGTCGCGGCTGGCGTCGGGCAGTGATTGTAACAGGAAGCGCGGTGACGTCACGCTGAGCGTTTAATGAGCCCGCCAGAGTTGAGGGGGGGGGGGGGGGGGAGGTAAAAGTAAATAAACTATACATTTCACCACGTTCTTTGGGATCACAGTGTGGGTATTGTTATTTGGTGCGTTTGATGATTGATACGGTCGCCGACAAAGATGGTGGTCGTCGTATCGATAAACTGTAGTTTCATACGTCTTGATACATCAATGAAATGATTAGTGATTGTAGTGATTACACAGCACTGTATGTTTTGTCTATAATTTCTGTAATCTGTATAGTGTATAATCTGTATATACATTGTCGATCTTTTTATTAATATGTGGGTAGTTGTAATTTGTAGTTTTAACATGTTGTAGCGAAACTGCGTATGTATAATGTAAAGAATGTCGCGGTCACCAAGGTCTCGTTTGACTCCCGCGTCGAGTTTCGTCGCGTCAGGCTATATTGTATGTGATCCACTAAAAATTATATTATGAATACACAGTAGACCACCTTCATTCTTCATCCTAGACTGCGCAAATGACTGACTGACACTCACACACATTTCGGTTTCAGATAAATACGACCCTTAATAATGTGGCACCTAGTAAAAATTCTATCTGAGCAACTTCGATTTAAAGAGTTAAGTTACTCTACTGTATGATTATACTGTTGCTATAGCGTGTGATAGGTATGTCACAATAGACATAACTACCAGTAGTTCGACTGCAAAGAAATGGACAGGTTTCAATATCTGTCAAATTCGTCGGGTTTCACTAGGATAAGTTTAAGGCTGGCGCGCTGGCTGGTATAATTTATTTTTAAAAATAAGATTTTGAAATTGAATTCTGACAGTTTTCTTTGCATGTGCCAAAATATAAACAACAACTAAATTTGTAGGTAACGACCCTAGCGACGACTTTTGTCATAATACGTCAAACTTAACTTTTTTTACATCAGTTCTAAGTCGGCATACTCTATCATTCTGTCTACTCTGGGTATGTCATATATTATGTGTGTGTGTTTTCCCGTCAAGGTCACGTCCACAATTAAAAGCGAATCTTGTGGCCTTTGGCCTGCACTTGATTGTTGCGCGTGTTGCCACGTATTGCTGTACGTTCCCCGTTCCCTCTGTGAATCATGGCGATTTTGTAACAATTTGGGCGTAGAATTTTGCCTAAGCGTAAGCCTTAAGAGGTGTATTATCCAAATTGGAGATTCTAAGAATTTAAAGTCAAGTTAGAGGGTTGATTATATTCTTAAAAAGTATTTTTTTTGTTGTAACATTACAAAACCCGTTAAACTTTACAATTACTGCAAAACAAATATTATAAAGTGTGTAACAAAACTAAGTGATAATACTTAAGGGTGTGTACGTGTTCCTTGTAGAGAGTTCACTGTGAAAGTAGCAGCGCTGGAAGACGATTTTTTTTTTCACTTTTGTATGGGCAAGGGCCCGAGCGTCACGAGTTTCCCCATACAAAAGTGAAAAAAAATTTTGGTCTTTCAGCGCTGCTACTTTCACAGTGAACTCTCTACAAGGAACATGTACACACCCTAAAGTATTATTACTTATTTTTGTTACACCCTGTATGAGTATAAAAATAGTCCTTACTACAAGCTCCTTTTTAGCCTCTAAAGAACTGCCCATATCTGTGTTTAACCGACTTCCAAGTAGGTTCTATGTTCGGCTATGTATTTTGGGTTAAGCAGTTTAGAGATATACAATTATAGACTGCGCTTTCATCGAATTTTGTGAACTCACGGGCTGCGTGTCCGTCCCTAGTTATACACGTACGGTCGCCGACAAATCCAATGTATATGATGATCCATTTTCAATCTTATTGCCAAGGAAATAAGATCTAAATGTTGTCTGGTATACGTAGCGTACATAATTCGGTCGAAGTCTGGGCCTTCGCCGCTAGCACCACCTCCGGCGATGCCAGAAATTTCTTCTGATGAATATTTGAGAGCGGAAATTGTTGAGCGAATCCCGGGGAAATTCCTCACAATTATTACCCCGGGTCCGGGGCCACCCCGGGCTACCCCGGGCCGTGGACTTACGGGTTTCGGAATACCTATAACGTTTACGGTTTATTTATGTGTTGTAATTATAATCAGAAACGTGAAACGTGGCACTTTAGTGTGTTTGTCCGTCTGCGTATCTGTCATTTGCAAATTGATTTAAGGGTGATTTTTGATAAGGTACACTGAAAGAAGGTTTTTAAGATCAAAAAAAGTATGTACTTAAGCCTAGTATTCACTTGAGCATGCTCAGGTGAATGAGCGGCTCATTTGGCCGAGCCGCTCATTCACCTGAGCATGCTCAAGTGGATACTAGGCTTTAGGATAGTTTAAAGGTCGCGCGATAAAGCAAAGATTTTCGGCGCAGCGTAGTTGCGACTTGCGGGCAACATCGAGTAGGTGCTACATATTCCAAATTTCAAATCCACCAAAGTCCAAACAGAGTCACCTAATCGCGTCGTCAAGTGTGAGCGGCGGCACTTACTCACAGCACCTCCCACGTCCACTCGGAGGGCGATTACCTCCTCGCTGATTGCCGCCTGTGCTCCTCCGATGGAGCTTCGGATTAAATGATGTTTGGACTTGAAGTGAGTTTTGACTGTTCGCTATGTTATTTGCTGGTCAACAAATAAGGTGTCAATTCTAGAGGTCTATGGTGGGCCATGATGGATTGTTTTGCTTGAATTGTTTGTTTTGCCCAAAACGAAGAAGCTGCATTATATTTAGTTGAAACAGCAACATAAATAATAATATTTTAAATATCTGGCATGACATTGTCTATGCGTCATCTCTTGATCTACGTAGATAAGCGAGAATTTCGGGTCCGTGACCCTACGAAGGGATGAGATTGGAATAGTGTCGGGTTACTGACGGAAGTGTCTAACATGATCCGACTTCCGATAATGTGACCAGCTGGACAGATATCGGACACATGCATCGGACGCGGGCTCTTTTTCTTTTTTATCTTTTTTTATTATTAATGTAAGGGTTACATTGCTACGTGTCGTGCCGATGCAATGCATTTTAATAAGCCATTTTTAAATTTAACTTTCTTAGTGACTATATCCGATTTTAATTCTGAATTTTAACAAGAAGCTCCTATAATTTAAGATGTGCTTGTAGATTCCTTTTCATTGCTAACATTTACGGACTAATAGAAATTTCTAATCCTCTGTACTCTGTAGTAACTAGTAACCTCGTTCGTACTACGCGCAATTTGTCAGTCGTAGAATTTAGTTGCGCATGCACCGGTCACCGCCGCGCCGTCGCGTCGGTCGCGCCGTTCCCCCTGCCCCCTCCTTTCCCCCCCCCGCTCGCGGGCGTGAGTCACCCGCGGACACTGTTATCACGCGGCCCCGCGGTATCTGCGTGCGCGCAATGCGCATACGTGCGCAAGTGTGGGGAAGTGATGAGCGGGAGCGGGTAGATAATATATTTATTATTTGTGAAGTATAATAGCTACTGCTCGGAGTTACTGAAGTCTATTTCACATACAATACATAATATTATACTAGACAACTGCAGCACATATTATGGCTACGACCATGTTATGAATACATAAACTGTCTATAATAACTTAGAAGGCAGAGAATCACGTACTCCAGTTGAGTTATCAATGTCACAAAAAATGTGGTTCAAACTTCAAAATAACTACATACATCAATGTTATACCATTTTGACCGTTTGATGGATGATGGGTCCATCTGCTTTCTTACCGTAAATAAACTATAATTGGCAAGTGAAGGAGACCAAAAATGATGCGTCCACTGTCCAAGGTACTAAATCTACATAAATACTTACGACTTCGCAATAATAACTGACGAAAATTGTAATTTATTAAATAACGTAGCAGGCGGCGTAGGCCGTTACGCGTACTACGGCGTAGCACGTTGACCCGCAAAGTACAAAATCTATAAGAAAACCCACTTTTCAGCGCTGTAACATTCATCCGAATGCAATTCAATGAAAAATATCATCGCCGGTTCTTCATCTTGTAACTTGCGGCTTGTTTTCGCGTCTGCCGGTAAAAACGCGCAGCTGTGCCCGTTGCAGTAGTCGGTGCTCTTTGTCGGAGCGTCGCGGGGCCGGCTAAATGGATAGTTTCACCCGTCCGCCCCCGCACCTCGCGTTTACTGTCATTTAGTGTGATAAGTGCGAGTTTGAGTCATTATTAGCCGTGTAGAAGTTAATACGATTTGTCCCATACGAATCCTAAAATAATAATATACGAGTACAAGCCCCAAAAAAAATTGTATTGACGCTATGATTGTCATAAAACTTCTTTTCATTTAAATTGTTGTAACTTTAACATAAAAATACATACGGTACCTACATTACATACGTATATGTAACTTTTTTAATTTCTTCATTATTAATATAAATATTAAGTAAATTGGAGACTGTACCTTTTTTTCTTTCATTTATTTTTCTTTTCATTTCTTAAAATTATAAATCGAAAATGCATATTAACGTTCATCAACAAAACATGTCAATGCATCAAATCGTGCTGATATGAGTGGGCAAAAATCAAAATACATATAAATTGGGACTCAGTCTTTATCGCTTTCCACTATTATAATGAAATAGTACCCCTAGTATAGTATAAGCTTTAGCGGACAGGGGGCAGCTACTAAACTCCACGGGCCATGGTGCATGGTCATAAGTTGAGTGGAGCGTAGGCGGAGAGCGGGTAGCGGGTGGCGGCGAGCGCGCTTGATTGAGCGAGTTTTATTGACTGCAATGCATGTGCCAGATGCGACTCGACTTTTTGTTTTATAAAAAAAACACGTATTTTGTAACGTATTTGCAATTATTTGGGGTTTGGGCTGGCAATTTGTTATTTTATTGGTTTTCTCTAAACTTAAAGGTAGTTCGTCGGTATTTGAGACAAAGCTGTAGTACCATCGAAAGCTTTTTGTTTTTTTTGTAGAAGTTTATTTATTAATTATCGCTGTTGATTAATTAGCCGTGTCACCAATCAGCAGCGTTGTTGAATAGATAAATTCCTCTTAAAAACCAGGTATTAATGTAGTACTTGTGAATAATGGAATGCGAAAAATGTAGTCGTTAACGGTTAAGCGGACTTGTTCTTATATTGACCACACATTTATAAACATACACATAAATAAACAGTAATTAGCGAATTTAACGCAGCTGTAAAATAAATTAATTAGCGAAGTAACAGCTTTCTAGTCTGCAGATCGGAATCGGCTCGTTACAAGCGCTAAAACATGTCAACCTTCGTAACGTCAACGCTGTTAACATCTGTATACTAAATTAAGTATCTGAACACCTAAAACATACCCTAAACCTACAAAACAAAGTTCAATTTCCAACACCACTGCTCCGAGAGATATTATAATAACAACAGTACAAAGAAAGACAATTTTAAAGTGACCCCTCCGGTGCGGGGGCTCCGTTTAAACGCCAAAGTCGGAATGAAACGTCGGAGTTCTAGTTGGAGTGGTCGATTTATGTTCGGCGGGAAGTTTTGATATTGAAACGAATAGCGCCACCTGTTGAGCGCCGCTGTAATGGCCGCTGTTGAATGGACTGGCAGAACCCAATAAATAAATTGTTACGATGTTTTATATCACTCTGACGTACTATTATAACGTCATGAATATGAAAGTCTTTTTGCCTATCAGTATGCCTGTTTGTCTGTTAATTGAAGCTTAAGTGAGTAGTTCAGCAGCTAGATCACTTTCACTGAAATTTCGAATGGAGACACTTCGAGACGCAGGGAAAATGATACTTTGCGTGACAGATAAGGTACAGTTTTCGCATGATAAACAAATTTTAGTAAGAAAGCAGCTTTTCCTACATTCATCATTACTTGTCTTTCTCGATTACGAATACATAATTATCAGGTACCACGTTATGTATGTATTTAGTTTAAATAACAGTGGATGCCATTTCATTCCTGCTCGATAGGAACACGATTATTTATTTATTTATAAATTCTTTATTTGCTTAAAAAATTAACAATATAAAATAACAAAACAATATAAAGTCAGGGAATAGCAAATAGGCGGCCTTACCGCTTTCAGCGGTTACTTCCAGACAACCGTAATATTATGATAACAGAAAATAATGTAAAAAAGCTGAATTTAAACAAAAAAAACCTTATTATTTATAAAATATTATATAGTAATTTATAAAATAATATATTATAATATATATGTATATTTATTACAAACCATAAAATATCCAATAAACTACACAAATTTACATAGATATAAAAGGGTTAAAAATATTTATTTTGTATACGCAAATAAGCATCAACAACTTAGAATTTAATTTTTGCTAGAGCTTACAAAGTCTCATAATTCACCAAAAGCTGTACTAAAATCTTATATATAAAATTCTCGTGTCACAGTGTTTGTGCGTGAACTCCTCCAAAACCGCTCAACTGATTTTAACTAAATTCTGTTATATGTACAAACCTATTCTCAGGCCTATGGAATTTAGGCCTGAGAATAGGTTTTTATCTACTTTTATTTTGATACTATAAATAATTTATATCACAAAACAACCGTTAAAACCTTAGATAAATTATTGATCCAATCATTTATCTAAGCGTTAAAACAATAGTTTGCCGGGTCAGCTAATACTACTGTAAGACTGTACTAAGCAGCCAAATAAACTACTACAACTACAAAGCACTCTCTCGGCCACCCGCATTCGCTGCAGTCGGCCGCTCAGCCCTCGACGCCCGCATCCTACTTCACCGTCCGCGTCATGGGAAACTCGCATCAGCTGTTACGTGCTGCTGCCCTATTAATGTAGATTAGTCTCATTAGAATTGAAACAATACTTATAAACTGTTGTTGCCCGTTCTAGGCTTCGAGCTACTTCGCAGTGGCGTGGCGAAGTTGGTAGGTAAAGGAGATTGCAAACGACAGACTACTTTTTTGCGCGTCGTGTGCGTTACTGCATATAACTGCATGGGTTCTATTTCCCACAAATTAAAAAGTGCGTCACGGATAGTCTGTCGTCTGCGCTACGAGTGTGCTATAGTCATCGAAAAACGTGAAAATTCATTGTACATAGATCACCAAAATTATAAGGTACCCTTCCTTAAAATTAAATTGTTTAATTACAAAAGTAATCCTTTTAAATTGGATGGATTACGAAGCTAGATGTCTAACTGAACATTTTAATATGTGCAACTCATTTTCAGCAAAGCTCTTGAAACTTGCTAAAATTACTATTAATACAATAAAATACTAAGAAGCTCTAATGTATTAAACTATAAGGTTTAAAATACGAAATCCTCATTACTTAAAAGTGTAGAAAACTTGTGCGTGTTGGTACAAACTTCGTTTCCACGAAAATGTAAACGCCGGCTGAGCTTCCAGATTGGTAACTTTTAATCCTATTACATAATAATGGCTAGGCCCTTTACATATAAGCTACGAGGCATAGGGTCTACCCTGGCCCTTTAAAAATGTAGAAGGCATCGAGCGTCCGAGATGGAGCTCGTACGAAATTAGAGCGTGCGTTCTCCGAGCGGCGTTTAATTTTGTGACGTCACGCTTGATGTTGTAGCGTAGATGCTGCAGTTTTATTTGTATTATTGCACTAATAAAAGAAATACCTGTTTACCTGTAGACTTGAAGCCATGTCTATTATGTTGGTCGGGTTCATGCCTATTTGATTTAACCATTTTAAATTTTAATGTGTAGTTCATCTGGCCAATAAAGATTGTTTTTAATGGGTAGTTGAGAAAGTTTAGTAAACAGGCGAGCTAAGCTTTCAGGCAATCATCATTGTCTACTGCTTAACGCATATTATGGATTAAACAGGAGCTGTAAACGCTACTGATGTGTGTGCCAGTAAGTCCAGTAACTATACTTACTAATATTATAAATGCGAAAGTGTGTCTGTCTGTCTGTCTGTCTGTCTTTCTGTCTGTTACCTCTTCACGCCTAAACGGCAGAACCGATTGGGCTGAAATTTGGTACAGATATAATTTGAGTCACCGGAAAGGACACAGGATACTTTTTATCCCGAAAAAATGTACTATTCCCACGCGATAATCTAATTTAGGCGCAATGGAGTTGCGGGCGTCATCTAGAGGATAATAATTCAAGATTACTCTAAATAAAGAATTCTCGTAGTAGTGCTACGAGAAACCAGCACGCGATGCAGTTTATTATGTTTGTAGTTTTTAAATCAGATCAAACTTAGTGTAAAGTTTATGTAGATAGCTATAGTTAACGAATGCTAAGTAAACAGGAAATCTTGCATAATATTTTATTATCTAAAGCGTGTGCATCTAGCGTCCCGCGGCACGATACATCGCAGCCGTCCAACGGAAAGCAACGCAAGCAAAGGGGAGCTTATTACGCTCGCCGGCGCTTTACGGCCGGACTCGGGTCAGCGGTTGGTTTTTTGTCGCGGCACGTCCGTGGAACCCCCCCGCGCCCGACCCCCCGCGCCCCCCGACCCCCCTGCGCCGACCCCCCGCGCCCGGGGGGGCGCCACCCACCCGCCTCGCGCCCGGCCCGAATCTTATCATTAGCAGCTGAATAACAACTAAACACAAGATTACTACGTACCTACCACGAATTTTACTATGAAAGGTTGGTTTTGCATGTGTGCGGAGAGAAAATGTGTGGGACGTCGTTGCTGTATTTTTAATAAAATATCGATGCACAGAACCTTTGTGAAAGTAGCATTTTACGAAGTTTGTTGTTTTCATGAAAACTGTGAACTTGACAATGGCTCGTAATACTCGGTTTCGCTTCAGTGAAAGTTTTTATTAGTTCAATAAACTTTTACTGCGTCTCTGAATCTAATTAATACAAATCTGTCCAATATAAAATTAAAACTTTTACATCTATAGTTTTTACTTAGCATAACGTCTACACAGTATTATTGCAAATTAGATAGCAGAAATATTGTTTTGTGACTTATGACAAAAGCAAACACTCTGGGAGTGCCGGCAGACATGAAAACGGAAAAGCAGGAGCAGGCATACGATGCACGGCAGAAACTTGTATACACCAGCTTCCTTCTTACGAATTTTCCATTAGGTCACAATCAATTTACCGGATGCGACTTAGCATTTTATACCAACAATAAAAAGAAACATTTAAAAAAGGTTTCTCAGTTTTACACGTGTTGGAACATCGACATCGCGTACCCGGTATCCAATAGTTACATCCCTACTTGACATCGCCTTCATTGTGCCGGAGGCCGCGTCGCGTCGCCATGGCAACGCCGCCCACCGCCCTACCTGCCTCATTAATATGTACCCGGAGTGGACAGCCTCTTACCGCTAAGTCCGGTATCGACTATCGACATATCGACACGTGAATGTTTAACATCACTAGTGCTAGGGTTGGCTTAGGCCTTAGACTGAAGGCAGAGAATTTTGAAATGACTACAGCAAAGGATGGATTGTTGTGCATAGAAGAGACTAGGATGGTGTGGAGAGCGTTGGGCAAAGCCATAAGGGTAACGATTTTGAAAATGAAAAGAAGTAGGAAATATTTTATTTCCAAATTAGGAATTTCCTTCTACCGGCAAAAAGAACCGGCGTAAGCATGTATGGCGAAACGGTTTTGGCAGTCTATGTAAATATTATGTTTTTTTCGCCGTAGCACTTAAACCGAAATAGGGTTTTTCGAAATATCATCAGCTCAGCTAATTCAGCTGTGATTCATGAGTGGACTCCAACAAATTACATTAGTTTACTAACAGATTTCTATATATAAACTGATTGTCAGATATTTTCCAGGTATATCTTGAAACTGTTTACACACGGTACACATGAAATCTTGGGGTTTATGTTGAGTACATAGGCGGTACATAGGCGGCATTTCCCGGAACGTCCGAGCGATATTCAGGTGGAAGCGGGTGGAAGCGGGTCAGGCGGCTGCTGGGGAATTAACAATTCGCAAGTCGCTCCCGGCTCCAATCTGCCCGAGATAGCTGTTTGCGCTACGCCGAGCGCCTAGCGCGACGTGCGGGTATATTTACTTATGTTAGGGACTATGGTATAGTTGGTATAGTATAGGTAGGTCACTGGGCATCATAGTAATAAGTAAGAAAACCGTTATCCATCCTAGTATTAACGCAAATGTATTTTATTTGTCTGTTAGTTTATATTATTGAGTCATTAAATTGATTAAGATAAGGGGTGAAAATTTTTTGAGCCCTGAAATTGATATATGGTTATTCCGGTCATAGAAAAGTTTAAGGTTTTCCAACTAAAAAACGAAGTTTTCTAGAATCGTGAAAATGTAAAATACAAGTATATTCAATATTCATATACTTACCAAAAAGATGACTGACATGATTGTTTAAAAGGATCGTGATTATTGTAAAAGTAATAAAAACATGAATATTGGACAAGTGGGTACGAAAACCAGCTTTTTGATACCTCGCATGTCGTCTATCTTTTTTGGTGAATTCTAATTAGTTTTATAATGACATTTGGTCACAGGTATTACAGCACGTTCACGTATACACTAAAGTCTACACAAACCATCGCACTTGAGAAAATTCCTACTTGCTTTTAGGTCATGGTTAGATGCGATATAGGAGTTAGCATTTTATGTACCTATTTCTCGTCAAAATATGATCGATACTTCTATACTTAATATTATAAATGCGAAAGTATTCCTGTCTGTTACCTCTTCACGCCCAAACCACTGAATCGATTTTGGTAAAATTTGGTATGAGAATACTTTAAGTCCCGGGAAAGGACAAATAGGATATTTTTTTTTTTTTGGAAAAAATATAAGGTTCCCGCGCGATTTATGAATTTTGCCGCAACGGAGTTGCGGGCGTCATCTAGTATATAATATTATTGTTTTGCATCCTATACGCGAAGTGCTGACTTGTATAACGTTTTTAGATCTTCTTTTATTTCCATCTCCATAGTGACATTATAAATAACTTATGTACAAGTTTTGCCGCAGAGTTTCTGACCGCATCGCATTTTTCGTCCTCGCCGTAAAGGTCACACAATCATTGTGGTTTCCAGTTGAACAACAAAATATTATGTAAAATAATTTCAGACTACAAGACTAAAAATAAGAGCTTAGCCACAATTCATATTTTTTAAAACAAAACCAAAACATTTAATTTAAAGTTTTAACTTTAATGTAAAACAAATTTAAGTTTTAACTTTAATAAATTGCTTCATAGCAATAAAGCCGCCTTTTGTGTTTATATATAGTTTATTAATAGTGTTAAGTTTGTATGTATTTCTTTAAATGTTATGTGTAAATGCAATAAAGAATATTCATTCATTTATTCATTCATTTAATGTTATACATAGCATTATAAACATTTTATAAACACAACTTTTCTTTTGTTAGTTTTCATTTTAAATATTGCAGTACTTTTGAATTAAAAAACTAATTATTCTGATTCTGATTGATAAATATTGGCAGAGACAAAACAATTATTATTTAAAGACATTGTCTTTACTTTTAAGCTATTGCATAGCTTTTATCAACGAGCTTTGAGCGCGGCGACCGAATCAAGAAATTCCGTAACGAAAATAAACCTAACACTTTCAACTCCGAGCGGCACAGCAGTGCAGCGTTGCCAGACTTCAGCACGGGCTTGTGTGCGTGCGACTAGACGTGTGCGAATTATAATTGCATAAGTTGATACAAACGATATGCAATAGCTTTACCGCGGCAGTCTCCGAGTGCCACACGTATTGTTTTTATCTTCATCAAATGTACGGTTCCCACAGTTTATTCGTGTGTACACAGGCAGCATCCAGTATTAAATGGAAAGTGCAGGCACAGCTTCTAGTAGCTATATACAGGGTTGCGAGTAAGCAATTTGGGCGAGTAATGGGCGGGCGGCTTCCGCCCAGCGGCAGCGGTTATTGCGCTCGAGACAGCCCTGGCTCAGCTTATGTATGTGTGATAGAATATATTTCACTCTTAGGTTATTCTTAAAAGCATCTTTGTGTTATATACTTTATATGCTATTTTCTATATTATTATATATTATGTGTGTTTCGTTTGTAAGAAACTCTGGAAAACTTTATCCAAAAAATCCCTAAATAATAGTTGGTACCAACTATACCAAAAGTTGGTATAAAATTTTATCATAGTTCTCAAAAAATGAAACGAAATAATATGAATCAACTACTTACCTTTTAGGTAAATATTATAACAATATTGACAATCTAAGTATCAACTTACCACAGTAAGAAAAAAATAGTGCATAAACAAACAAAATATACGAAATATTATTTTTGCTTCAACTCCACTAGCGTTGAAGTCTTTATAATAGGCCTCGGCGGATTGTATATTAAATTTATGACGATTTAAAACGCTACGGCATGTGCAGTTCAAAGCAAAATGAACTTTAGTTGCCTTTGTGTAGAGAGCAAATCTGTTTGAATTCAAGTGTCTGAAAATCGTATGCATGTCATTTCAAATCATATGCCATGTTAAAGAATATTGTTATGATTTGGATAAGGTTTTTGCGTTATTTAAATTAAAACGGGGGTAAATATCGTATTTTTGAGGATGTAGAACAACTATTAGCTTTCAACAACGTCATATTTTTTTCAGCCGAGAAAATCATGACTTCTCCTATCATAGGAAAGGAGGAGTCACGATTTTGAAAATTAATGAGTAATATTGTGTTTGTTCCATTGTAGTGACCTCAGATCATCGTTGAACGAGGTGTCAATTCAAAACAGTAAAATAATTATAAACATACACAAAGCCAACAATAGCTATGTGTAATGTTATTGCTTACTGCATGTTTTGCCGTAAGGCCCACTTTGGGTTAAAGTTGTATTTAGCATATGTCCAAGGCTAACTTTACTTTGCGTAAGTGGGCATAAAAAAGCGTCCGTGGCCTAGTGGGAAGACCGTTGCTTCGCTTTCGAGAGGGTGCAGGTTCGATCCCGCCAACGGATCCTCCATCCGTTGGCGGGTGGAGGCGTGTACCAATGAGGCATTTTCAGATCTCAAGTACATAGTACGAACGCTCGTACGGTAAAGGAAAACATCGTGAGGAAACCCGCACTTGGTTGGTCCCAGGCTGCTCGTTCCTCTGGATTAGGCCGACTATGTTGGAAGAATGTCGTATGCGCTTGGGTAACTTTAGCTTTAAAATCTTGTCACAGGCACTACAGTATTTGAAGAGTGGTTACTTCGCTCTGAAAATAATGTATAAATCATCCACAATGGATGCAAAGGCCTTATTTAAGTGGGCATAAAAGTATTCCAGACTCGATGAGGATGACGTCACAGTTCAGTACCGTCGCTCGCGGGTGTCGCGGTGTCTTCGCGTTTTTTCTGTGGACATCTGCGTACGTGTCGCATCTGGCGCAGCGCTCGCTTGGCCGCGCCGGACCACCTACTGGGGTGAAGTTGACTTCGAGGACGCATCATCATAATCATCGCTAATAATTATTACTTACTAGTTGTGCCCCACGGTTTTACCCGCGGTTCATTAAAAAAATTGGGAAAATAGATTGTGCTATTTGCCTGCAGTAAAAAGTAGCTTATGTGTTAAATCCAGGATATCAACTAACTCCATACCTTAAATTACATCCTTCCAGCCGTTTAGACGCGAAGCCGTAGCAAACATACAAACTCACAAACTTTCGCCTTTCAAATAGTGTGATTATAATATTAGTGCGATAAAGAACTTAGGAAGAACTGCTAAACCACTAGTGGAACGGAAATTGGTCAATGTGCGTTGTGCATTTTTGCCTCGTAGTTGGCCTACGTGTCTTTTCTAAAATTACTATGTTATGATGAAAGTTAGACATACATAATATCAGAGTAATCCTCTTTACTGTCTATTCCTCGTGAAATAAGAAAGTGACCGATTTTAAGTTTTTTCATGTCTTGACACTTCTAGCCTCTAGGACCCTTTTTACCCGACTGCCAGGAGGGTTATGTGTTTAGCGCGTATCTTCTATGTATGTAATATTCTTTATTACCTCGTATCTTCAGAACGGCTAAACCGATTTTCACATTTGAGGTATCGTTAGATTTGTCTTAAAAGCCCGAGTGTTCTTAGATAGGTGACATTAAGAAAAAACCAAAACGGCGGATGTTTGACGCCATATCGTGAGGTAAACAAAAATAAAAATTTACCAAGCATATCGAGTGGGGTATCAAAATAAAGAATTTTAAACACTGATTCTAAATATGTATATAACTTGCAGTTTTAATATTAAATCGAACGATAAATCTACACTAATAGTACAAAGAGGAAAGATTTGATTTTTTGTTTGTTGGGCTCGGAAACTACTGGACCGATTTGAAAAATTCTTTCACCATTGGAATTCTACATTATTTTTGCTGAACATAGGCTGAATTTTATTTTGGAAAAAATAAGGTTCCGTAGGATATTTGGGTTCTTCGGACGCAAGGTGTAAAAAATCAACCAGAAAAGTTACTTATTTTACGTACGCTGCCTAAACTACTTATAGTTTTATGGTTCTATCTCTTAGAGATAGAACCATAAAATTCTAAATAATTGTAGAACTTACAAATATCTACAAAAAAGTCCGCGACACACTATACCTATCAATGTCGAGTGAGGCACAATAACCATTTTTTTATTTAAAAATCTTGAAATTTTTTTGGACTACATTTAAACGCGTTTATTTTACTCATTCTTTTAATCCTTATCAAAATAAATTATTCCATTACTAAGTACAGTTTATGTAGATAATATTTGGTCTTTGAATTAATAAAATTGGACATTTGGTTTTGAAATTATGGCGAAATTAAAATATTACGATAGCTGGCGTCACCAAGGCGGACGTGCGCCGCGTGCGGGAGGAAGACAATCTGTGCAGGGTGCAGCCTGCGTATTATGACTGCGTCGTCGATGTTAGTGTCGGAGTCTGTGAATTGACCTGGGAATCATTTTGCTGACCGAGTCTTTTCTGGATATGCTTTTTGCAGAGCTCACCGGCATCCACGCGGGTGAAGCCGCGGCCGACCGCTAGTAATAAAATAAGAAAAAACCAAAATCCGCCTGCATGGATATATCCAATACCGTATTAATTAAAAATTAACTGACATTACTGAAACAAGATGAAAATTTAATGACAAAGTATTAAAAAAAAGTGTGTCAGCTCCGACGCACGACTGGAGTTTACTCCTTAAGTACGAGTATAGCAATATAAATACATCGACACTGATAGAAACAAACAAGCCCAATAACATATAATATATAGGTATAGTCGCCAATACAGCATACCATATGTACGTCTTAATCATAAAGTTAATTTACCTATCGGAATATAATATTATATAATAATATATAAAAAAAAACTCAAAAAAATAATAATAACAATAATATAATTATATAATAATATAATATAATATTCCGATAGGTATATTACCTTTATGGTCTTAATACACTCACAGCCAAATTAGAAAGTTGCGCACTAAAGGTGCGCACCAAAAACGTGACACGATTTTTCGTTACTTGTTAGTAGGTTTTACCCCTCGGATTTTTCTCATACCGGGCGCCTTATATATGAAAATCGATTCTTAAGGAGTAAACTCCAAAAAATGACAAAGTATTAAAAAAAACAATGATTTGGTACTTAAAACTAGAAACATACATTGAAACAGTACCAAACCTATGTAGGTACCTATTATAACGTATTGTAGGTCCACTTTTCTAAGTGTACCTACGATATATGGTTATATCGGCACGGTAGTTTTTCAATTTTTTATTAGATTGATTGTCGAAATGGTTAGATGACTACAACTAAAAAGTCGCAAATAAAATAAATTAATTAAAAATCAAAAAACCCGACTGCAAAAAATGTTAAGTTGTTAACTAAAAAGAACGAAACAAGACCTAATTCTGCCGGAGGCATCGAATCCATGTTTTAATTGATACGACTCTTGCTTACGAATTTCATGCCAGGATAAATAGAAGGTTACATAGAAAAATGTAGAAGAAGAAAGTGGATAATAAAATGCAGTCGGAGGCATAATATTTTATGATTTATGAATTTATGCTAAACTTGGTGCGACATGCCTCCAACTGCATTTTATTATCCACTTTCTTCTTCTACATTTTTCTATGTAACCTTCTATTTATCCTGGCATGAAATTCGTAAGCAAGAGTCGTATCAATTAAAACATGGATTTGATGCCTCCGGCAGAATTAGGTCTTGTTTCGTTCTTTTTAGTTAACAACTTAACATTTTTTGCAGTCGGGTTTTTTTATTTTTAATTAATTTATTTTTAAGTAAAGTTCTTTTATAAATGTATTTTACGTCACCAAAAAATTAATGTTGATGAAATATAACAAAACTTGAGCGGGATCAAAAGTTTTCGTTCAACAACCTCACGAAATACCAGACTCCCAAGCCTTCTTTATGGAAGAAAATGAATGTATGTAATTGACACGACATGAGTCGCATATCGACTTCAGCACTTATGTCAATTCAATACATTTTTGATAGTTCTTTAAAGAAGTGATAAAGAAAACGTATTGGCTAAGCCCTAAGTTGAAATCGCGTTCTAACATCTCGTATTCGCGATATATTCTCATAGACGCTATTTCGGTAGGCATCGAACCCGCTACCGTCACTCCCCCGTCCGATGAATGAGTAATGCGGTCCGAGAATTGGGTCACCGCTGCGCGTTCGGACTTTTAAACTATTCTTGAGCGTAAAGTTCTATGGGATCTCTACCTTGTTTGCGCTTTGTTGAAATTAGTTGGTAATTGGTGGTAAGTGCGAAGTTTTTGTGGCCTATGATGATTCGAATTTTATTTTATTGACTTAGTAAATATGTATTTAAGTTATCATTTATCAATAACCCTCCTGGCAGTCGGGTAATAACTAATAAATAATCATACCGCAGACGATTTTGATCATGGCTGTACTGATATATACTTTTGTAATTAAAAGTACGGTCCACGTAAAAAAAAGAAAAGCAATTCCCGCTCTTTTGTATCGTCGAGTTGTTTTTCGTTTTGTCGTATCTCCGTTTTAGTATTTCGCCGGCTTGCATACGGCCGTAAGATGGCCGCTAGGCTCGGGCAAGAGGCCGGAGATTCGGCGGCAATTATTGTCCGTCAGCTGCGGGGGGGCGTGCGGGGGGCCGGGGAGGGCGAGGGGGGTCTGCCAGGGGGCGAGGGGGGAGGTAAGATGGCCACCGTAATTAATTGGCGCGACGCGAGGGGCCGACCGCGGCGCGTCTAGCGCGGTGTTGCGCCGCGCCTCGTTACACATGATGGCAGATAATGTAGGACATGTTAATATGTTTATTATATCACATATCTTATATTATGGCTTAATATTAAATGGGAGTATGTATGGGGATATGCCAGTATGTGAAGGGTGATAAATTTTTATGGCGCGACTGGATAAGGTATCGCTTGTACGCGGTAAAAGGGATGACGTAAGTCGTGACCAATTGTAATAAGATGAATACGTACATTTTGTTTCTTTATAATGATGTATGTATTTACAACTTACATCTGTGATCTCTCGTTTTAGACTTTAGGGTACTTATTGAACCCATGTTGTGTAAATTACACAAGAAGGAATTGCAATGTCGGCATTTATGGGTACTATGTAAGTTTAGTAATGACGAATTGAGGGCTTTTTGAGTTTAAATATGCAAAAGAAAAATTGTTTGTCCTGAGAAATGGCACTGTGATGGTGTCCGGAGCGTTGTCGACCGGCGATCCGACCGTAAACGTCTCACCCACACGCCGCGCCCGCTGCCACTCGCCTCGCTACACATCTACTCTAATACCTACCAAAGCAACCACCCTCACTTGAGCCCTCTGTACCCGCACGGTCCTCTGACTCCTTACCCGCGGCGCAGCTCAGGATACGCTGGCCGACTACCGATACCGCACTATACCATAGTTTGGCATAACTAGAGCTCTAACCGCGAGCTCGCTTCCCCCGGCCTCCTCTCCGGAGCGCCGCGCGGGGGGGTGGGGGGGAGGTCAGGCTAAATTGGAACAATGGCTGGTGCGCCGGCGGACCTCGGCTCGCTTGAGCGTAAATTCTGTTGCGTAAGTCGGGGAAGACGTCTGGCCGCCGAGATAGGTCCAGATATTACGCCGAATTGTTACTCGTATGACACGCTTAGCCGCATAATTGCTAGACGCCAATACGTGGAGATTAGTTTTTATGCCGTCGAAGAAACGCTAAAGATACTAGATGACACCCGCAACTTAAGTCACGCCGAAGTTGGTTTATCGCCCGGGAAGCGTACATTTTTTACGCAACAAAAGCTATCCAGTATCCATCAAGGCATCAGAGGTTTGAGCGTGAAGACACACAAACAGACAGACGTTCGCATTTATAATACTCGTATTAGTAAGGACTTCCCGGGAATGTTTCAATCACCGACAAAAAGGCGAACAGTGTTTGCGACGAAGTCAATTAAATATGTCTGTTGCTCGTTTGATCTTTTGGATCCCGACTTTCTTTCCGCTTATTCCTAATTTCCTACACGTGTAGGGAAAGCGAAAGTTAAATAAATGTTGATTGTTTTTCTGTTTTTGAAACGAAGTTCCTTATTTGTTTGAATAATTCTATAAGTGGCTATAGGCAACCCTGGGTCTTGTGCGCTTTGTAAATTAACAAAGAAGAAGGGGAACTTTTGTTGGGAGCCCATACCCACCGCTGTAGCACGTTGACACATATTCATTTTATCATGACGTCATATTTCAAAAATTATTTTTTTATTTTTCTTCAAGGACTGCAAAGTTTTCCGTTTTATTATTAAAATGGATTTTTAAGCCCTTTCAATTGTTACATATTGTGTCATAATATGCCCATGGTGTTAGGCATATGCTCCTTCTTCTTTATTAAGTGTAGGCAACCCTGGATTCTACTACTCGTGTGTCAGCCCTGGGGTAGTGTAGATGTCCGCGGTGATGTATGGGCGTTCTGGTCGGCGGTCGCGTCAGCCTTCGATGTAAGCAAGGCACTACTCCGTTCGCCGTTATATTACCCCGCGTCTGTGAGAATGAACCGTATAGTGTTGGCATAAGGTCCTGTTTGGGGTAAAATAAGTGTAACGGTGTATACAATATGGTGCCCCAGCGCACCTAGGTGCTTGGCACACTGTGGTCCAAGATGACTACGTACTAAAGTATAGATGGTAGAAGAGACAGGTTGAAAGTAGAAGTATGTTGCTAGCTTTAGAATATATCGTGAATTTTTCCATAGATTTAAAAAAAAACAAGTAAGTATATTTTCCGGAATTTCCTTCGATTTAATGGCTAGTTCCTTAACCAGACTTTATCAATTATTATCATAAACTGTTCAAGGCTTATTTGCATAAAAAAATAGCTTTACTTTCATATTTCCATATAAGTAAGTAAGTCAGTGGTATATCAGTAGATTATATTATGGTATATAATCGTCATAAATTGTGGAAATTCATATTTTTAAATATTCGTATATGGATTGTCGCCAACTTCTTTAAACGTATTTCTGTTAAACAAACTTAGGTATAATTTGCGTTTTTCTTTACCCGATCAAGTGTCAGGTTTTCGAAAATACGTCTAAATAAATGGGCAAACATTCATTCATATTCCATACATAATCCGAGTATAATACAGGTAGATAGTATTTATCTGGTGTGAGCTCACCTTGGGCTGATAAGGTGCCAAGAACTGAAATAGCCGCTCACAATATCGCCCGTACCACGTGACCAAAGAATAGTCCGGACCTGTCGAGTAGATAGGTATTTTTTGGCTTTACGTTGGCTCATGATGGGCATTGGTCCATGATCCGACCATCGTAATCGCTATTGCGTGTAGAGGGGCATATTCGTCTTTGATTGTCCCCATCAATCTCGATTGTGGATGCTTTAAGTAGATTCCGATCGCAGTTATCATTGCCCAACGTGGAGCCTTTATGTGAACCCCCTTTAGGTAAAAGAATTGAAATGTGCAGGCTCGGGAGACTAATTAAAGAGATGTTTCACTGGCGATTGGCGAATATCCTTTATTGAATCATCTCACTAACTACTTAGCCTGTCCTATATAGCCCCTACTATATAGGAGGGAGGTGAGGCACACACTACAGAATCCTGTCCTGTCACAGTCTAGCTTTCAAAGCTATACTAAAGATCTCGTATTTTGTATAGTAGAGCTTTTATGTTTTGCAGTACACAATGAACATTATAGATCTTGTCTCATGCATTTGCGTCATGCACACTTTATCTCCTAGGGTCCTTGTCTATTTTCGAGTCGAGTTCCAATAACTGTAATCCGATTCGAGAACTCCTAGTAAGGGCTAGTTTCCTCATTATGAGAATCCAGTCCATAACCGGGCCCTAGCGAGCCGAATGTGAAATGGCCCCGGCTGATGGCCTTTTAAACGGCACCCACCTCTATTTGCGCGCGTGATGTACGGAACTACAGATAAGGGTTCACAAATTACGACATGATTCATCACATTTTCTAAAGGATAAGTGAAGAATTTTTGGCAGGTAAGTTTGGTAATGTAGATAGAGTTAAGCTGGCTGATGTCTGGTTCTACAAAAATATTGGTTAGAGAATTTGGAAGCGTAAGGAAGCGTTTTTAAAGCGTAAAAAATCGGTGTGAAATGTGATAGAGATCCGTCTATTACGTAGTTTAAGAGATAAACGTATATTTTTTGGCAATTGTGAGCTTTTAATCGCTAAATTAATTATAATCAGTTTAGCACGACCACGGCGATACGCGCCACATACACCCTGTCTCAATTCTGCAGTAACACGAAGGTGGATAAAATCAGCCAAGTGCGAGTTGGACTCGCGCACGAAGGGTACGCACCATAATAGAGCAAAAATAGACAAAAATTGTGTTTTTTTTGGGTTTTAATTATGAATTATTTAGTTTATTTTAATTTTATTATTAATTGTTAAATTATAAACCAACTGAGTATTTTAAGAACATTTCAAGTGCCTTCCTGTTGTAATAATTATTGAAATCGAGCAGAAAGAAGCAAAATATCACGTTTGTTGTATCAGAGCCCCCCTTAAATATTTAATTTATTTTGTTTTTAGTATTTGTTGTTATAGCGGCAACAGATATACACAATCTGAGAAAATTCCAGAAGTCTACCTATAGCAGTTCTTGAGATACAGTCTGGAGACAGACTGACGGACAGACGGACAGACGGACAGACATCGAAGTCTTAGTGATAGGGTCCCGTTTTTACCCTTTGGGTACGGAACCCTAAAAATCAGTGTGAAATGTGATAGAGATCCATCTATTACGTACTCGTAGTATATGACATAAACGTAAGTATATTTTTTGGACAATTATGAGCTTTTAATCGCTAAATGAATAATTATCAGCTTAGCACGACCACGGCGGCGGTACGCCACATACACGGTGTATGTATGTATATAATATGTCTCAATACAGCAGTAACACGAAGGTAGATAAAAAACAAGCATTTAGTTAATTGCAGTCTATTATGTTCGACAAAATAGCTACTAAGAAGTTCAATGTCAAACAGATACACGTGTTGAACGTTTCTAATTGCATTTTTATGGGCGCGAATCACAGGTGCCCGGTCGGCGACTAATTACAAAGGAAAATAAACATGTCGATGTATTTTAGGTGGGACGTATCTCGCGCCCGGCAATAAACAAGCTAAAACATCGGTAATTGTATTAGGTTGAGTTTGTATGCGCCTGCCCGAAGTCCGAACGCGCGGCTTGGCGGCTACACCGCGAGATGACTAGCAAATGTACAGTGCTTCCAAAGCGATAATGCGCATATAAATTTTCGTAATTTTTCGGCAATGGTCGTATTTCCCGAGCGTCGGAAACTAATGCGCTCAACACTTGGCAACACGGAAACTCCGACGCCAACTCGCGCTTGATTGATAAATTGAGGTAAAAGAGGGATTTTTCGATGAATTTGTACGATGTTCAAAAATATAATCGATTAGCAAGATTTTGTTTTGGACCTTTTTATCCCTCCTTTTTTTTAAAGAAGACAGACAGGTCGCTGTAGCCCTGACGTCACTGCGACCTATTGTGACTCCTTCACACTAGAGTGGTAGGGATCACCTTACTTTTAAATTTTAGGTAGTTGCACACCGCACAACTAAACAAGGTCGGTTTTTCTTTGTCTGGTAGCTGTGTTTTCTAACATAAACTTCCTGCTATTATTACCGGAGATGTAATAGAGCATTGACTAAGATGAAGTGCTCAAGTCAGTGACTACGTTCCCTGTCCATTTTTGTTGAACTGGAACAATATTTCTCGTCGTGTGGTGATTCTCTTTAGTTGAACCCCTACGGCGGAATTCACTACCCTTTGCGAAAATGTTCAAAGAACCTAAAGGTGGCTAAAGTTGGCACGCGCAGCTACAAACGCGGCGCCATCTTTCTTCAATTAGTTGATAGATCTATTCGACGTTTGTAAAAAGTGTAGTAATTTATGTGTCCTGCGATTAAGCGCGGTGCGACGAAAGTATTCGTGTCTATTGTCGCCGATGGGGACGATTACCGTCCGTCTTGTCCGCCTAATCGGTCAGGTAGCGCGTAAGTGCATTCCTCGCGTGCTGCGGCGGTTTCGGTGGGGCGATAAATCGAACATCCTAATTAAGGACGGCCGCGACTTGGCACGCCGCTGCGCTGACGCAAGTTTCATTTTCCCCGTTTTAGCGCGGACGTCTTCGGCGGTATCGATTTGTTTATCGCCTTCTTTTGTCGCCATCGTTTTCTTTAGTGTTTATTATGTTTTCACTTAAAGTGACGTTCGTGCCGAGTCACTCGTTTTTCAGTCGGTTTTATCACAATTTTACACAGATTCGAGGGTAGAATTTGATATATTTAAAGCACTTCCCTTATTTTCCATTGTAAGTCGCTATACGTTTCCGAGGGGCATTTCAAGTCGGCGCGTTATATACAAAGATACCTTCAGCCGCGGCCCGTGTACCTGTCAAAGTAGACAAATGTGGCCCTAAAGATGGGGTGGCGGGGTGAGGCCTGCCTGCCGCGGCAGCGCGGTCGAAGTCATAGAATTTAACGGTTCTACAGTGCAAGCCGATTCGTAGAACTTGCAGGGATCTTAACTCGTGTCTGGCTAAAATCTAGATGGTTTCAAATAATTCTATCATTGAATAATTTTTCTTCTGTACCTATTCAGAGCGATTCGTAGCTATGTCACATTCTATGCGTACAAAATATAAACATTGGATATTGTATGATACATGATATACGTTGGATAGTATGATATTATGCAGATTGCTGACTGCGACTCGAATATGTGCTGGATGAAACTTTTTTCTCTTTCTTTAGTATTGAACCGATCTTATTCCGGTTCACTGTCCATTGGCTATCGGCCAATGTTTTATTCGGAATTCGCTTCGTATGTTATACGGCGTTTTGTATTTCGTCGACCGGGGGCGGGGGCCGCTAAGTTTTTGGATATTTATTGGAATCTACGAAATGGGATGGCGCGATTTTTGCTCGCAAAAGTTTTTCTTTTATGAAAGATTGGCAGGGCTATCGATGTGCGAAATAAAGCGAGCGGCGCGTCGCGTCGGGGCGGCCGGCGCGGCGAGTGATACAGCGCGGCCAAAATAGCCGCTTTCAATGTAAACGTCCGTCAACCGAAAGGGACACTCTTCACGAGGATATTCGCACACAAAAGTGAGTCGTTAAAACGGCTCCGTTTCAATAGCGGCGGCCGGCGGCGATGGCATCGCAAAAAGCGAGCGCGCCGCGACCGCCGATAACATATTCGGGCCGGGCTCGGCCGCTATATCAACTTTATCGCTCGCGACGTCCATAACTTGGCACCCTCCGCTCGCCGAAAGCCAGTAAGTATGTAAATTACGGTCGCGGGTCCCCGGTCCTCGGATGCCCACTTATCTATTCAAATTTAGCTTCGGGTTTCGCCGGCCTTCGCTAATCAAAATCCGATCAGCCATTAAGTCCTCGCTATCTGAGCTCAGTTTACGGCGCGGGGGCGGGCGGCGGCGGGCGGTGATCGCTTATTTATGTGGCGCGCGAGCCGGGCGCGGGGCGGGGCGGGGTGCGGGGTGCTGAAAAACTACCCTCGCTCGCATACGTGCGGCCGTAAAAACGGCGCGGCTCGGCGTAATGAAGCACGCCCGCGGTTTTACGAGCGCGCCGAGCGAGCCCGCGCCGCGCCGCCGCCGCCCGAACGCGGCCGTATCTGATATTGAACCTGCACTTTTATTTGGACGTAACTCTGCACTCCGGTATTAGATTTTTGACTAACAGACACCCGTGCAGACTTGTTTAGAATCCGCCCGCGCTAAGTGGTTTATTTTTCTCGCTAGGGACGAGCTCGTTTCGATTGAATGACATTGGCGGATAACTTTATTTTCTTTATTGCATGACGTTTTATTTGCGACCGCGACGGCCGCAATACAAACTGACATGGCTACAGCCTACGTGCAACATCGATTGGTTTTTAATGATATTATAAGTTTAAACACTTACGGATTTTGTCGCGGAGCACTTTAAATATTAATCCCGACGTTTCGGCTGCTTTACAGCGGCCGTGGCACAATAGACATAACTACCAGTAATTCGACTACTAAGAGACGGACGAATATTAATATCTGTCATTTCTGTCGGGTTTCGCCAGGATAAGTTAAAGGCTGGCGCGCTGGCTGGTAAAATTTATTTTTAAAAAGAAGATTTTGAAATTGAATTCTGACAGTTTTCTTTGCATGTGCCAAAATATAAACAACCAAAAATTTGTAGGTAACGACCCTAGCGACGACTTTTGTCACAATACGTCAAACTTAAAATTTTTTACATCAGTTCTAAGTCGGCATACTCTATCATTCTGTCTACTCTGGCCGTGGTCACGGGTGGACTGAGGTGACAGGTGTCCAATTTATTGAAGTTATTCAACTACCTGACGATTCATCAATTTTGTTTGCGTTCCGATCTACGCAGAACGAACTCACAGTGTCTTGAAGCCGTAAGTGTTTAAACTTATAATATCATGAGTGATACTCGCGAAAACTTAAGAAATCATCATCGATTGGTTTGTTACTCTAGTGATGGCTTTTTTGTATACGAACCTGGCGGTGACATAGGATGTTCAGAAACATAGCTTTAATGTCTTGGTAGCTTGGATTATCCAGTATATCTGTATATTTTTCAGTTCTGATGGCTTTTGCTCAGTGGCCGCCTGCGATATGTGCATATTTTACATAAAGTCTCAAGTAAAGTAAATTTCCATGATCGATTATGGAATGGTTCACGCCAGGTGTCTAATTAATGAACCGGTCGCGAGGGCTAGAACGTAGAGAAAATATATTAGTAGACTAAACCATCGTTGTTAATACTTTCATCAATTTTTTAAACAAAATTACATTATTGTTTCAGTTTTTCTGCATTTTTGGGATTTTATAAAGATTATTTTTAGACTATTATGATGAATTTTCCCTTCGACTGATATTTTTCATTATATTCAAGACATTTTCGTAGCCAGAGCATCTTGTCTATAATGCTACCTTACAATACCTGTTCATTGGACGTGTCCCCGCTGTCGACAGTTATGTTACTGTTTTACTGCCCTGTCCGCGTGGGTGTTATCGCCGGCGGGCACGAGCGTACTTTTACCGCGTGTAATATAACAGAGAACCCCTCGCCGAGTTCACGTCTAGCTAGTAGCTCCGCGCCTGGCGACGCATGTATCTGCTGCTAAGATACGAAGAGTGAAGTAAGAGTAGAGTAGACTCTTACTCAGTTCCTTGTTTAGTTCTACAGGTTCTATTTCTCAAATTTGCTCCTAAAGCCGTTACGAGAGAGATCCCTTACCAAGCTATGACGACGGTGCCAGGCTTCGCGTCTGGCACCGCGAAGTCTGACACCTCACACCGTCTGAAACCGCCCCTGAGTCTGTTACAACTTACAAGCGTGTAAAATTGTGCCCTTCTCCAATTTGTCTAAATTCGCGTCTGGGATCAATACAAGTTTGTAATATTAAAGAGCCCCTCGCCTAGTACCGTGCCTGCCACCGTCTAAAAAGCGTGTAAGAGTCGAGCCCCTTTCCAAATACATGTAATATAGGAGCGAATAATATAGGAGAGAAGCCCCTCAATTGGCTCCGCGCCCAGTGACGTCTGAACCCGCTTCTGAGACCGTCACCAAACGAGGGAGCCCCTCGCATGGCTCCTCACCTGGCGACGCCCGAATTCGCTTCCGAGACCGTTCCTAAACGAGGGTGGTGCCCTCCTGATGACGGCGGAATCCGCGCCTGACGTTACGAGCGTTTTATGCCCCAAGATCCAGCCCGACTCGACAATGGTAATTCCACGTAAAAATGTTTATGGCGCGTATTTCGGAGACTCGGGTATGCACCGGGAACTTTAATAAAGAGGCTTGTGCCGTGTGGAAAATGCGAAAAAGTACGTTTTTTATGGTTCAAGGTGTGTTGTAGAATCTTTAGTAGCACAGCCCACAGGGTTTAATTTTTTATTAAACTTAAACTATAATTATTATAGCCGGGTTAAATCTGATATTATAACATTATTAAAGTGGAAATAAGAATACAGGAAGTCAACACTAAATTCATGTACATTCATAGCTCGTCCTGAACCTTGCCGTCTTTGTGTTACTTCACACCTTAAACTACTTTTCAGCAGGGCCGGATTTACATTTTTTATGAGTATAGCTCATTTTAATTTTGCTGCCCCTATGTACGAACTCTGCCGCCATCCTAGGACGCTGCCGCCCCCCCTAGGACGCCATAGGATGCTGCCGCCAATATTCCAAGGCCTATACTGCCTATACACAATTCCAGAGCTGCTTCTCAGCCTATGTCATTAGAATTCGTTCAATATTTTTTGTGTGCAGACAAAAATCTATCTAGTATCTATCCCTCCATCCGTCCTCACAAACTCCCATGTAGAATATGATGGTGGCGCGGCGTATATCCTGGTCGGGGGATGCGGGGATGATCGTATTTTTGTGGAGATCGATGTGCCGCGACCGGGCCGCACCTGAACCCGTCATGTTACAAAACGACCACAACTCACTGTGACGTACTAGTACTGTACTAGAGTCTAGAACCTATGGATATGGCTATTATAAAATCAACAACAAGTAATGGCAATTGAATAAAAGTTTGCCTGAGATATAGAAAAGAGATAATACAACTGACTAGCTTTTGGGGACGTTTCAAAAGGTATTTTTTTCACCTCCGGGCGGAAAACGTCAACTTTCTTCCCGCTGCGCTTACCGATGTTGCCGTTTTCCGCCTCCGTCGATGAGAAAAATAGTATACGCACCATGGGCAGTAAATAAGAAAGCCTCAGATAACATGTGATCTGAGACATTTCTTATTTTGCTGCCCTAGGTGCGTAATGTACTATTGAGCACGTGCTGAAAATTGTGTATTAGAATTTAGAAAACTGTAGTGACGTAAATTATGGACAGACTTAGACTAGGGTTACACAATCAGTTCAGTCCATCAGTCTCAGACTGACGCCATAATGATGGCCGAAAAGTACACGATCATTCTTTCGTCAGTCTGGATCAGACTGACAGACTGAACTGATGGTAGATTTATGAAATCATGATCAGCTACAAACGCCTGAAACTTTGAGCGAACTAATGTATTGTTACGTTACACGTATCTACGTCATTTTGGACGTAAACACCACATAGCTCCAGGGAGTCTGGTGGCCGCAGCTGTGCCAGTGGAATAAAAGTTTCATATAATTAGAAAACGGATCATTGACTTTGCTCGACTACGGCGAACCCAAATGGGAGATGATTTTGTCTGACTTTGTGTGTTATGACGTAGACTCAATGATCTCTTGACTCTTGTGCTGTAGAACTTTTAGTATGTCTATATCAAAGGCTGCGTCAGCGGATTTTGGTCTGTCACTCTGACCCTACCCAGTCCACAAAATTCTTACATCTCTTTCATATTTTTGTTTTTACCACTTATTATAGTTTGGAGAGGCCTCCTTATTGCTCTCTTCACGTTGTAGTTAAACTTTGGATGAGCTTTTGAGATTACTACGTTGCAAGTAGGATTATTTCTATGGTTCAGCGTATTCTGGAACGTTCCACGCGCGTTCATGTTGTTGGGTTGTTTAGTCCGTTGGGAGTTATTCAACTTGAAAGTTCCTATAATAGTGAACTTTATGCCATTTGTATAAGGTCCTCTCAGAGGTATGATAACAGCGAACGGTGTGTGGGTGTAGCGCGCTGGCCCGCGGGCCGCGACGTCGCGCTGAGTGACGGGCGGTGCGCGCGCGTGCGTCTCGTAATTTAGCGCGCATCATGGCCGCTGGCACAGGGCTGCCAAAAAGTCTTTTATTTTTCGTTTGTTATAAATTGTATGGTTGGAATATTGATGAATATATTTCTTGTGATGGTGTATCCATTGGTGATGGTATAAGAAAGAAGACTGCCAAAATTAGTGAGATGAGCCACCGAACGCTTCGCTACTGACTATTCAATCTGTTGCAGTGACTATAGAATGTATATTTAAACCCATATCTTATCTAAACATTATAGAATAGGTCACACCACGTTGTCGATCAGTCTAATTATGTACAGTGTAAATGTATGTACGAAACCACCGGCTCCGGGCCCGGCACACCTTGTCGTACTCAATATGTAGTATTGTAGTAACGAACCCCTTGGAAGTTCTGAAACGGTCGTAGAGAACGATCCTTAAGTAATGCCCCAACAGATGACGCAGTAAGCATAAAGGCAACTGCAGGGTAACATACAAACTTTCTTGGAATACCGAAACCAAAGTGAAGATTTTACTCTCGGGGCCCTCTATATTTCTTTTGGCTGATACTCTTGCTACCGCGTCCAGAGCTCAACTAGCAGCCCTGAGCTGGTGCGTGGTCACGCGCAGTGGAATGTCCCGCACCCGGAACCCGCTGCGCCGCAGCCCTGGCCGGCGGCCGCGTCCGGTCGCTATCGCAGGATGATCGGAATCGTTGACGCCGCGCCAGCCGCGAGGGGAATGACCGCGCGTTAATTGTCGCCTCACCTTCGCAAGGGCGGCCCCGCGACATCGCCCCCCCTCGCCCCCCCGTACACCCCCGCCGACGGCCCGTCACGCTAGCTCACGGTCATACACCCGCGACGCGGGTTTTTTTGTTCGACCCACCTATAGTTGGGTGCACGTTCGAAAATATACAGCCGATTACACTTTGATGGTGGCCACACGAAGGCTCTTTTGGTTGAGTTCTGCTCAAGTACATTTTGTATCTTAAGTTGTACGCGCTTTTCCTTCCTTTTCATCTATCATATCAGTCTTTAATACAATTTGCACACTCAAACAAATTGATTAATAGGCAGATGAAAGACCTACATTATTTGGTCACTAGCAGTTGTGATCTGTCGGCTGCAGGCTTGACGTAATTACGCACGTCCACCACTTGCCTCTGAATCAATTTCTCTGTGTGTTTACCAATGACCATTACATAATATTATAATATTAGTTAAACTTTCAGTATCCTTTATTATTGCCTAGGGTTATTTTAATATACAATGTAGTTTTATGCTGCACCCGCGCCATATTATGTACTGATATACATATACTGATACTGTCATAGTTAGTAGAAAACAATATTTTTAGCTTCTTTGTCAGAAAAACTTACATCTGTTCGCAGCTATTTTCTGCCTACATATATATTACACACATGTGTAAGGCTTCGGATTTAATTTGGAAAATGGGTCAGAACGCGGATGGCTACGAAAAAAGTCATGACAAACTCTGCTCGACATCCCAAAAACTCTTTTCCCGGCATTTAAACTAAAACTATTTAAATTACTAGTTATTAATTATTATTGATGACTCGATGATGTGATAGCAGAGGATAAATTATAATTATACGCTAATGCCCGTTTTAAAAACTAGACAAGACCTTAGACCTTAGACCTTCAGATTCTCTTTTGTTTATTTCAAACGTCACGGCGCTTCTACATCGATAACGCTTCATCAAAAAATTCATGTTTGCTGCGCAATTGTTTTGTTAACGTTAATAAGAGTTAAAGCACTCTACAAAATATTATGTAGAGTCCAGTCCAGTCTATAAGATTATTGATAGAACTGTAAATTTAAAAGAGAGATTTTCAATTTTAGAAGCTGCTTTAAATGCGTAAACATTAAACAACTTGGCTTCCAGGAAGACACTACTGCATAGCGGTCATCTTTTAACACTTATTGGCAGGTCACTTAACACTTGTGTGAGTGGCTCTGAGACTGTACTTAATGTCGCAAGCACGCTGATTCCATACTAAATACATAGTTAAATACTAATCCATACTTCCATACCTATTTATCTAATATATATAAATCTCCTGTCACGATGTTTGTCCGCGGTGGATTCCTAAACTACTTAACCGATTTTAATGTTTTTTTTAATGTGTGCTTTTTTCCAACTTGAGAGATAGGATAGCTTAGATCTTTAATTATAGTCGCAATTTTATTTTATTGCAAATTATTTGTCTATATAGAGCGACCATTGTTTATGCGACGCGGGTCACGGGATAGCGATGGACGTTGCCATGGTGACGTAGTTATTTAGTCACTAATTCAATAAAATAATATGGGCGATATACTTTATATAATAATATGGCAAAGAAACGTTTGCCGGGACAGCTAGTCTAATATAAATCCGAAAGTGTAGGTACTGTTTGTCAGTTTGTTACCTTTTCACGACCAAACCGCTGATCTTTCTTTGCTGAGTATGGACTATGGAGATAATTTGGGTCCCGGGAAAGGACATATTAAGATACTTTTTGTCCCGGAAAAATGTACGATTCCCGCACGAGAAACCAATTTTCGCGCAAAGGAGTTGCGGCCGTGATCTGGTATTAAAGTAAATGCGAAAGTACATAATATTATGTCATATGTGGCTCTCTTTGACGAAATTTGGTATGAAGACGCTTAGAATCCCAGGAAAAGATAAAGAATAGTTCTTGTTTCGGGAAGTGTACGGTTCCGATAAAAAAAAATCGACGCTAAGAATGTTGCGGGTTACCGATCTGGTATTGTAACATAGGATGGAGACAATGAAAATTGCCCACTGCTGCTAAGAAACAAAAAGAGTTGCGATTTAACCACTGAGCTACAAAGGGCATCGTTCGCGTTAATCTCATACTACTCCATAAAAAAGTCACATTAAAACCCTCTAAAAAACACGCACCTAAATCCGTTAAAGTCGACAATAAAAGTATAGAAAGTTATAAAAACAAGCGAGTTTTGATAACAATCGTAGGTTTAAGCGACGCCCTTTCGCTTTCATTCATGCCCATTGCCCAACTAAAACAAACTTTATTTCAATTTATAAATGTGTGTATCGCCGTATCGCGGACCACTGCGCATGTGTGCGGAAGCACCAAGAATAGACTGTACGCAGATTCGCGTCTGTAATTTTAGTATTGTGCCTACTTTGATGGAAGCTCTCGAAATTTTTTAATGTTTTGGTTGTTATCTATTTCATTGGTAGTCGTACAAATACTCTAACATTAATTTCTAGAAATACTATTATGTTATTGATGTCTTAGATACTGTATAGTATTATAATAGAAAAGGAGTTTCGCAGGGCTCCGCCTGCGTAAAAACATTATATTATTGCGGTAATTGTCAATTTTTACAATAAAAATTATGTTACCTATATGTCCATTCCTGTGGTCCACTCTATGTCTTAGCCAAATTTCTTCAAAATCGTACCGGTGCAGAGCCTTTTCGTCTTTATAATAATAATGATTATAGAAGATTATTATTATTATTATTTATCACTTTAAAAAGCTACAATGTCCAGCAGATTAATGATGAAAGTAGTTTTCAAGTTGCAGTAGGAAATTGCAACTGGTAACTATAACTGGCATACACAAAAATGTTGTAATCTTCATTGAAGGCAATACGGCAAACGCGTGGGGGCGACTTTCATTACGGCAAAAATCGCACTCACTGCAATTTGGATTGAGTTCCTGAATTTGCTGGTACAACTTTATTATGAGTGTCATTTTTTCCTCAATATAATATAACATAAGTCTACGCTGTACACATAATAATAAATAAAGGACATAATAAGCGGGCAAATAACTCGATCGGCGTCGCCTCGTAAAATGTTACTACACGATAATCTATGGCTCGAGCGGCGCAAACACATAAATATGTAGGAGGTATCGTTGCAGATAAACTTGTAAAAAGTTATGAATGAAACCGAGAGTGCCGTAGTAGAGTTGTACGTCCCCCCCCCCCCGCTCGCCCCCCCTCGCCGCAGGGGGGCAGGGGGGAGCACACCCCCAGACGTAGACGATTTGTTTCATGCATTTAGTTTTATTACGTCTCAACATAATTTATAGCATCGTGAAACTGTTATGGCGCTTTGAACTTGGAATTTGTATCTGAAATGTAACCCTGAAAACTGGAATATTGAGTTTTTTAAAGTTAACATTATTATTTTTAATACAAGGTTAAGATATATATTTTATTATTCTTTAATTTAAAAGGCAGTTGTGATTCATTTGTTGAAAACATCTTCAAATTTTGGTTTTAATTGAAAAAATACGATTGTTGATTTTCATCGAATCATATTATCAACTAATTACACAATGATTCTACTGTCTGTACCTATGTTTTCATAAACAGCTGAATAACGTCTTTATCTATAATTTACAACTAAATTCTTTACGTATTTCGGTAAACTTTGTTTTCCAAACATTGTCTCTCGCACGTCTCATATTCTGTGTAGGCGTCAGGTAGGTGTAGGATAGGTATTCAGTGTTAAGGGGGCGCTTGCGGCCGGGGGGCAGGGGGGCAGATCTAGGGCACCTGGATACACGCCGCGGCTCCCCTTAAATACAATTGTCGCGTCTGCTTTTGTGTATTATTTATTATTCTCAGATATAATTAGTTTTATGGGTACAAAGATTTAATTTAACAAAGAAGTTCTCATATTTTTGTCGTCAATATAGTGTTGAAATAAAATTGTTTCCACAGAAAATTGTTTCTTTTGTAAAACATTGAATTAATACAAGATTAATTCATGAGTCATGAGTCTCATGACTAATATCTGGCAGGAGTGTACTTTTGACTTTTGGCGCTTGCGGTAACGTAGGTGTATTAAATCCCATACATTTTTGATATAACTAAATGCAATATGTAACATATTATTATAGTACCAAGAAAGTAAGCTCTATGTAATAATATTATCGCTTCGCTTATCATCGTGCCCTCGGTCATTAGGAGGTAGCTTTAATTTTATTTGGCTATTTCTAGTTTCAGTTTCAAAAGGTAAAAGCTATGTCATATTATCGCTCCTCTGGTCTTTTTGGACTGCATGGTCTCAGTGTGCGCCGTCATTAGGAGGTAGCTTTAATTTTATTTGGCTCTTTCTAGTTTCAGTTTGAAAAGGTAATAGCTATGTCATATTATCGCTCCGCTTATCTTCGTAGTGTCGGTCTTAGCGTGCGCCGTCATTAGAAGGTAGCTTTATAAGTCGCGTCGTCTGCGCGGAACGGCCCCGCTTATGTGCGCTGTTAAGTACATTACACGCCAAGATATTTCGGTGGGACCAGACAAAAATAAAAGAGGACTTTACAGATGAAAGTGCTTTGAGGTACTAATTTAAGATTCGGTTGTTTGATTAGATACGTGGTAGGTACTTGGTTTTTGGTTATGTAGCTTAGCTATGTGTACCTAAAATTAAAAGGTGCTCTCTACATGGCAATTAGGAAACTCCCAATCGTCAAGAAGTTCGCAAACGGCTGTTTATGATCTAGTGGCGTATGACAAAAAGAACTAGATTTAAATCGGTTCATCTGTTTTAGAGCTACGATGCATCATGAAATGGACGAACACACGAAAGGGCTTATCAACATTTTCTGTTTACGTCGTGCTTAAAAAATAACTCGAACGTCAAGAAATATAGTGATTTTTATTTTTAGGAGAATATGCTCGTATTTTGTTGGTACGCTATTTTGATGTACATTATTTGGTCGCTGTTCAATATTAAAATGCTGTCATGTCGGTCGGCGGTTCGACTGTCCGACGACAGCGAACTCCAAATGACACAGATTCCCGCTACATAAAGTTTCAGTAGCTCCGCGCCGCTGGAATTTTAATCATAATACGCTAGTTTTAGCGTCGAAATTTGCGTGACATGGCCAGTCAGCTGACCATAATAAAAAGACAATAACAAAAATGCCACGTAATGTATTGGCGTAAAGGAAAGCCAGCCATCACCTGCAGCGTTAGATGTCGGCTTGAGTATATACCGGGTACGGGGTATGTACTGGAGCTATGTTTGTTACATAAGCCGGGAGCCGTGCCGGAGCTGAAACACGGCCACCTGACGCCCGCTGCGCCACTAAGACCGGACACATAGACGCGAGGAGTGCGAAGATATATTTCGATCTATATTATCGATTAATGGTAATTTTAGATAATATCAGTAACAGTTTTAGTAGTTCACATGTAGGTTTAGGTTTTTCGCTAATCCTTTAAAGCCGAATCTCCAAGTTGTCTCAGCGCCTAAACACACTAGGCAGAAAAAACGTGGCCGAAGTTCGGCATGATTACGCCTGCAATGTGATTGCTGATGACACACCATGCCGAAAGTACGTTGCGGTATATTGTATGCGTAGCGCATTGCAAGCGTAACCATGCCGAACTTTGGCCGCGTTTCGGCCTAGTGTGTTTAGACACTCAAGTCTCAAAGTAATAAAACAAATAAGAGTAACTTAAATTTGTGATTCCTCTTTTAGAAAACTGCCGTTTTACGTCTTATCAGTTAGAATGAAGAATGGCTTTCCATAATATAATAATGAAACATTCTATTCACTACTTTCACTTAGTCACCACTTTAACCACAGAAATGAATCAATCTTGATTCATTTCTGTGACTTTAACCCGCTAGCCCTCTACGTCGTAGCAGTGCTACGCCACCCTCTACGAGATGCTAATCTCAAACTCATCAACTTTTCCTCTTTGCTACTATGATTAACCATCATCCCCGCTGTCCGCTCCGCTCATGCGCATGGCGCTGGCCTCCCTCACCAACGAGCCCGCACAAAGCCTGTCCGCTGCGGTCGCTCGTCTTACCAACGCCGCCCGCTCCGATATACATACGTATGTGTGCGTAGTCCACGCCGTAATACGGGCTTATTTTACCTAAGTATACCGTACTATACCCGTTGTACAGTGTTTATCAACCTTTTTGATAATACGATCCCCTGGCACTGAAAGATATTTCGCGGCCCTCCTTTGCTTTTTTATCAAGTATGTTACGTAATAATTACGTTTATTAAATTTATACTTATCTTGTTCATTAATATTATATTCTTTGTTAAAATTCTCCTACTTAATATGACAATCGTTTTAATAAGTAAAAAATATTTACTGAAATAATTCTATCGACCTCTGGCGACCCCCTTTCAGAACCCCGCAAGGGGTCGCGACCCACAGGTTGAAAAACACTGTATTATACTTAACCGTAGTATACCGTATATAACCTTTCTCCACATCTTTTCACGTGACGGGCTTACGTCCCCTAATCTCTAGTTTACGTTGTTTATACGATAGGTATTGAATTAAAATTTTTCCTTTTTTCGGCATGGAGAGCTTCATCTCGTCTACTTTCGCCTTTGTGATATTCTTTTTAAGGTTTTGTTGATAAATATTATATTTTTCTGTAGTCAAATATGTCTTTCTAAGATAGCTTATAAGTTATAACTTATAACTTGCAATAAGGAGTGGATTGAACCATTTCTTTGTATCATAATGTTAACTAGATAAAAATATGAAAATGAAAAAGTTGTGGTAACATAGAAAAACATAGCCTTAATCTTATATATAAAATTCTCGTGTCACAATGTTAGTCCGCGAACTCCTCCGAAACAGCTTTACTGATTTTTACCAAATTTTATATGCATATTCAGTAGGTCTGAGAATCGGCTACTGGGTACTTTATATATTGATAAGTGCATTTGTTGAATAAATAATAGTAAATTATTATAACCTGAGACTGACGGCGACCATTGTTTGTGCGACGAGATAGCGAGCGACGTTGCCATGGCGACATACTTATTTAGTCACTTCAATAAAATAATATGGGCAAAATACTTTATATTATGGCAAAGCAGCGTTTGCCGGGACAGCTAGTAATAATATAATATCGAATTTACAGTTTTGAGAAATTGTAAATTTGATGAAAGCCGTAAGCTGCTTCACTATAAAATTGAAAAAATCCAAACTAAAACTTTACCCTGATTCTAAAAATTGTTTTGCAACATTAATGCGGCTTAATCCTCGAATTATATTAGTACAATAATAATTAGGGTACTGGCGTTGGCTACTATTACTAACTACGAGTAATACTACTGTTAAATACCTTTAATAGTATTAATTCTAGCCAGTTAATATTTATTAAAGCCGGCAGAGATCTCGTAGATGGTGGAGATTGGGGGATATTTTATTTATCAGGCATTGTTGGTCGACGGCGACACGCTATTGTCACGTGATTAACTGCTTCCTACTAACTGGACCTAGGTCCTAGGTAGCCTAGAACCGAGGCAAGTCTAAAATTGCAAGTGAATTTTACAATGCCTCGAAAGAAATTACTCCATAGTAACTTGTAATGTACTAAGTATTTAATATTTAGTGACCCTATATTATTGATTATTATTGATTGTTACTTAGGGCCAAGTCAAACGAGCGTAATTTGTGAGTTGTGAGACGCAGAATTTCGGTTCGGCAGAATTCTGCTGCATTCAGTTTCATACAAAAGTCGTGTTTGATTCACACGAACGTAATTTTGTGAGTCATAATTTGTATGAAAAGATATTTACGCGGCAGAAATTCTGCGACTCACAACTCACAAATTACGCTCGTTTGGTTTCACCCTTATTCCTCCAAGCCCCATAAGGATACCGGTGACTGCGACAGCAATAGAATACAATAGCATTTCGAAAAATCTCCGATCGAAGGATTAAAGAGCGTTTTTCCATTAGCCGGCCCGGTAACAGAAGTGGCACCGGCACTTAGTCGGTCCCGGGGAATCAAAAATGTATGAAAATGTAAGTCTCGCTTTTTCACTTACCGGCGCCGGCTGTCGGCACCGACCCGGCAATGAGTCCCACCGACGCTGTCGCCGTCGCCTGGGTAACAAGCTACCTACGCGGTGCCGGACCGGCAAAACTGCATGTGTTGTGTATGAATGTAGCGCGTAGTAGCCGTGTGCGTATGAGTGCGTGGTATCGGTGCTAGCGTATACCGGCGTCCGGCACCGATACCACGCGTAGTGGAAAAACGGAGCCCTAGCGCCGACGCCGATGCACTGCCGTGCCGCTGCCGGTCCGGCTAGTGGAAAAACGCCCAAATAGTGAAGTGTTATTAATTTTTCATTAAAAAAAACATATTTCTTGAACAGTTACAATACTTTATGGCCAAAACTAGCCCAATAGGTCTACTGTTCTTGAGCTAAAGAGACATTTAAAATGCATTATTCATTTGTAAGAACAAGATGATCTTGTAAGTCACAAATGATTTTAAAGAAGTTTGTTTAGATATGAATCTATAAAACTTTCAGCCTATAAGATCGCACTGATTGTTACGCGTTTTCTGCTTGTCTTGTCTAGGAGACCTATACTGATAAAATCGCACGTAATCCTGTCTGCTCTCGCACTGACGGTTTATACCACCCCGCTCCCCGCTTCCCGCTCCGCTCGCCGCTCCGCCCTCGTTATGCGAGCACAATATCGTATGCTAATCGTCTTAAATCTGCAGACTCCGCCGCCCGTCGCGTCGCGTCGCCGGCGCGGCAATATGCAATATCGGCACACTTCATTTGCTCAACACACATCAATAGCCAATAACTGTGCTATTAAATTTGTGTTTATGTTATCGTGAATCGCGTGTTTAAGTAACACCTTACCTACCGTTAGTTTACCTTACTAAAGTTGAGGTTACCTTACTATTAGGTAACGTACATACTAAAGTTGAGCAAGGAAATAGAAGAAACTGTACAATCCCCAACACTGGGCATCCTAGATCCTGAATTTAGTAACCTAAATTCAGAAACCTGAATTCAGAATCCTGACATTAATTGAGTGCTGAATTTTCGAATGTAAGTTGCTAAAAGGATTTTTCAAAATTCCAGGGATCAATATTTGTATGCCACTGCAAAGGGGTACTATTTTACGCAAACGGAGCCGCGGGCAAAGGCTAGTAACTTCATACCAGGTTCATACATTCGACTTGGTTATTAACCCATCAAGCCACCATTCGCGACAACAATAGAATAACAATAGATTTCCAAGAATCCGCGATCGAAGGATTAAACAATGTAGAGATACTTTATTTCTCTTCATCTACGGATGGAAAGCAACTAATAATAATCGAAATGACGAGACTGGGCTCAGAATTTTAACGAGACCTTATAATATAAAGTTTTCTAGCGCCATTCGCCGTTTGAACTTTAAACACCTAATCACACACAGACGCACACACACAGACCCAGGCCGCGGGCGCGAAACTCATTTGCCGATGTAGACTTAGGTCGTAAAACAACGCACCTTTGAGGGCTTCACCTGCCCAGTGCCCTGCTCTAAGCGTGCCGTTATGTACACCGGACCTTTGTCTATAGTAGAGATATACACTGTCCAGTGCGACTATGTGTATGTATACTTGTAATCTTCCATACATCTGTCAATTTCCATTAAAACTAAGTGTTAATACTTAATTCAGACCGCAAACTCTGCCATATCTGTCTGTCAATTCAATACTTTAGAAAGGCGTCTATAGACGCGTCGCGTTGCGATGTGAATTGACCCTAAGACTCACGGCCGCACTCGCCACTCAGAGACATTTTTTTAATTTGCCTATGCTGTCCCACAGCTGGGCAAAGGCCTCCCCCAGGGTCTTCCATTTTTCTCGCTCCAGCGCCACCGTTGGCCAGCCGGGCTGGTATGCCTCCAGCCCGTCGCGCCACCTCTTTCTTGGCCGGCCACGTTTGCGTCGTCCGTCTTCGGGTACCATTTAGTTGTTAACTTTGCCCAGAGACATTATAAGAAAGATCAAACCCGGCCGCTCATTATCCGAATTTCTGATCAGAAAAATTCTTACGCCCCGCCCCGCTTATACATTTTGACACGTCAGAAATTCTGATAGTATGCGGAGTCCACAACAAAATGTATGAACAGTGTGAATTCTGGCGGAGCGTCCGAATTTTCAGATTCATTAATCAGAAATTTCGGATAATGTGTGGCCGGGCACAACATCAATTCAATGAAGAGTTTGATAGGTAATAAATAATGGGGCTTATAACAAAATCTTTAATTTCACGATTTTGATGATATAATTTATGATCATGTTGGATTTGCATTATTACTGCTACTTTAATACCACTCGAAATAAAAGTGTACTTACTGAGTACTGACTCGCATTAACCAATACTCACTACTTTAGAAACCACGCGCCATAAAGAGGAAACGAAGAAAAAAATATGTGAATAAAAATCTATTAGTATGTAGAGCTTGTCTAACTTAAGGCCATATACAACGAGGACTAGTGAAATTTCATGTTTTTATTTTCACTAGAACTTTGACCAGAAGTTTATAAGCATTTAAACATTTTTTGTAGGTTTGTTACGTTCCTTACCAAGGTCCCAGTCAGCTTAGAATTTTGATTTAAATCCATTTACCACTAAAAAAAGAGTAATAAAGAATGCTACTTTCAAAATTTTATTTCGACTAGAATTCAGCGAAAATAAACGCAGGAAAAAATATTTTTATACAAAAATGTTTAAATTACGATTTCGAAGGTTAGGGTCAGCTTCGTTTTGATATATAATAACAATAATAAAGATAAATCGTTTTAATCACAAATTCGAACGATTTATTGATTTTCGAATGCAACGTCTTGCTTTCAATATTGCTATAACAATTCCACAGGCGTTTAAATGGATAATAATTGAATGACATCAGTCAAATCTGTCTTTCAGTGACTGATTGTCTATTACAGAAAACCTAGAGTATGTTCACAAATATATCCCAGTATACTGGCCAGAGCTTCTTAGGCCTAGAATCGCCGTGATCCCATACATTTGATTCGTTTCGAAATATTTGCCAGTGCATTGTCGTATACTTAAATGTGTTTATTGTGATGTGATTATAATACGTTACACTTGTCTTACTAGTGGAATACCAGTACAATACAATGCGGCGTCGTAAGATGACGTCTTGATGACTGGTAAGTAAACTGGGTTTTATTTCAGAACATAGGCAACATGTTTGGTTTACAAAAATTACAATATTGTTTTGTAACCAGTATTTGGCGAGATACTGGTTACAAAACAATATTGTAACTACTACTACGACTACCTTATTAGGTATCTTATTGATATATATTTGATAATTTTCATTCGCCAAACGATCATTTATACGTTTTTGGTAGGTTTAAAAGTCATAAATGCAAATATCACAGCTAAGTCGGATAATAATGAACAGAGCATGAACAGAGTGCCTCAACACAGAGACACATTTTGAGGGATGTGTTTAAACATTGTAAAATGATAATGATATTAAATTATGTTAAACAACAATTTTAATATTTTTTTTTATTATTAATATACTTTTATCGAACATGTCCAATCCATAGCAATGGAAAGATTTAACCATGGACGTATAAAAAAAGGCGGACGGAGTCCCACCATACACAAAACTGTGTCGTTCAGAGTCGGCCAGCTGGCTGTATGTACACGGTCCGCACGCACACATTCTTGCGCTAGTCCATACCATTTGACAGGCGTAAGAATGTATGCGTGGCCGACTCTGAAGAAAAATGAAGACACAGTTTTGTGTATAACAAGACTCCGTCCACCTTTTTTTCTACGTTCATGCTGGAGACAGACAGACAGATAGACAGCGAAGCTAAGACTTACTGGGCCAAGGGTCTCTTTTGGGAACAGATTTCTTAAAAACGACAAAGAAAATATGAATATGATCTGCGAAAACCGTATGCAAACCGAAAGCAAAAGTCTTATAAAAAATCTGACCCCCTCTTTCGTCCCTTTAGAGGGGTGGGGAGAATTTTTTTATACACCAGATGTTAAGTTGGAAGAAGACAAATATATCTGCGAAAACCGCATTCAAATCGGATCAGTAGTTTTCGTGTGATAGTGGAACAAACATACAGACAGACAGACAGACAGACAGACAGACATACAGACAGACAGACAGACAAAAAAACTGACTACATTTTTGGCTTCTATAGCGACCCTCCGCTTATTATTTTTTGAATATTTTTAATGTACAGAATCTTCATTTCTACAGTTTTATTATATGTATAGATAATCAATTTTATCATGTATTATTGAGGAAATACTTTTTTTCATGTTCGTGAGTACAGAACAAACATATTAAAATATTACATAATTTTATTATCATACAAAATTCATTAAAGATTTCGTTTATTAAGTTGTGAACATGGCCTCTCTGTTAATCATTAGTCTGTATGTCGAGTTTACCACGTGATCACATTATTTCTGAAAATTATTGAAATCAACGACGGCTTGAAAACTAAATATGTACCTATCGAGCGCCATCTATTGAGCTTGTTTTCCGCAAATTCTAAAATGTCAGTTGCCTATAATCCCGCCTTAAAATGACGCGTCCCTCCCTCGTATTCACAGTACAAAAATTTTTCATTTATATCAACTTTGAAGTGGTGGGGCGCCGGGCGCGTCATTTCAAATTAGACAAGCTCTAACTGATATCAAATGTTTTGAAACTTCCATACAACTCATCGAATATTTGAATAGAGATAGTACTATCTTTCGTATATGTATCTTCATCAGGGAAAAACATGTGTCTAAGAGCTGATGATATAGAAAGCTTGATATGAGGTATGGAAACCCAAATTTATGATAGAATTTGTCATGTAAATCGATATGTACAGATTCTTATAATATATCTGAAGTTCTACGTATATCTATAACGGTTACTTATGTATGTTTGTGTATGTGTGTGTTTTTAGATAAGGTTTTCATTAAAAGCTTTTAAATATCTGTTATATAATATTTTGCTTATTAGACAATATGTCACATGACTTCAGAGTTTAGGCACATTAGATGAAACTATTTAGTTAGTTTGAATCATCCTAGTAAGAACTTCCTGAATTGAATTATTGTCTGTTCCAGACTGAAACTGAAATTATAAACCTTAATGTAACTCCAATCTATGTAGATTATTAATTTCGAATATATGACTATATTTATATTATTCGTCCGCGAAAACGAGCGATTTGGTCGCTACACGACGAGATCTTAAGTTGTATATATCTAACGATTTACTTTACTAGTGTAGATGTTGCGCCACTGTTTACAACTGCTCATGATGCAGCATATAAATCGAGCCTAAATAAAAAAAAAATCCTGTGACACTCGGGGACTGCCGCGGTAAAGCTATTGTTTAGCACCTTTTATCAACTAATGCTAGTATAATTCGCATACATCTAGTCTAAGTAATAGACGATGCACGCCGCATCACTATTCCGGTCGGAGTTGAGAGTGTTAGGTTTTTTCCGTTACTGAATTTTCTGAATTTGGTCGCCGCGTTCAATGCCCGCGATAAAAGCTATGCAATAGCTTAAAAATGTACATCCATGATATAAGTGTGTCCATGGCACACCCACGGGGTACACGTAGTGTAGTTTTTACGAGGTTTTTATTGTGATAACCCGAGTGCCGGACGGAAGACACCAACCGTCTGTCGCCGAGCCGCCGGTATAAAGATCACAGATAACAGACGAGATTGATGGCTTGTAGTAGGCTAAGCCTACTACAAGCCATCAATCTCGTCGATGGAATAAGGATGAATAATATCGGAGATTAGATAACTTAGGTATTACATGAATCCTAGAAGGTTGATCTTATGGGGTACGTTATACGTAGAACGGTTGTTTGAAAGACTTCCCAATACAACGGCTTTTGACTTCCATACAAACGGATACGTTTACATTTTGGAATTGAGTTTTTGGACAACCTGACCGGCTATTTAGTTAAATGAACGTACTGTTAATGCCACAAAATATAAACACCCTTAGATTTACCGTCATAAATTAATTTCGCTAAAGTTAGCGCGAGGAAATGTTTTAAGATTTTTACAATATACCATAAGTTTGTCATAATATTATGTTATGCATAACGTGACCATACGTCCCGCTTTGGGCGGGACAGTCCCGCTTTCAGGCAGTCTGTCCCGCTGTCCCCCGCGAGGCCGAAATTGTCCCGCTTTTGCAAACAGACCGAACGACAATAATTTAAAAGTATTTTTATGTTTGAAATGCCTGTGCAATGCCTGGAAGTAATGCATACATACAACAAACGTGATTATTCTGGCATATTGTGCCAAATAACATAGAAATTGCTCCAGTAGTTCTCATGAACTTGATGAAACTCAAAAAAGGGCTTTTCATGAACTCATGAAAAGCCCTTTCAAATAATTTTTCCCGTTTTTTGTCACATTTTCCTCTGTTCCTTCGCTCCTATTAGTCTTGGCTTGATTAAATATAAATTAAAGCCTTCCTCGATAAATGAGCTATCTAAAACTGACAGAATTTTTCAAATCAGACCAGTAGTTCCTGAGATTAACGCGTTCATACAAACAAGCAAACTCTTCCGCTTTATAATAGAATAGTAAAGTTAGTAATAATAATAATGAAAGATATGCACATTGAAATACATAATAACGTATTCATAAATATTGGTGGGGGGGGGGGGGGGATTCTGTACTTGTCCCGCTCTGACAAAAAAAAAATGGTCACATTAGTTATGCACTACACCAGTGGTTCTTAACCGGTGGTCCGCGGACTACTGGTGGTCCCTGCCCCCTGGAGGCATTCCAAGTGGTCCGCGAAGCCATCCTAATAATATGTAAGTATGTGAGAATTCAGAAGTTATAGTCAAGAGTATGGATTATGCAGTCACAAAAATCACATTCAATTAAAATCTATAACTTTTAGATTTTTGCCAAATAAAAAAATGAGTGCTACGAGTAATTATAAAGTTGTCCTTGTTTTCTTTATCAAAAAAACCCTTAGTTTAGGTAAACCAACCAGGTGGTCCCCGGCTAGACAAACATTTGGTAAAATGGTCCCTCATGATTAAAAGGTTACGGAACCACTGCACTACACTTTTGAAATCACATCGGAACCGTGCATTCTTCGTATATTCTTTATACGTGCCAACACTTTGCTAAAATCTTTTAGTTTTCTACTTTTTCTGTTCTATCGACTGATAAGATTTCATAAAATATGGTGTATTGATATTGTTTCTTTGCATAGTTTCATAATAATTAGTAACGTCTCTGTCTTATTTAGAGTTGTTAATAAGACGTAAAGACTAAGCTTTTGTCCGATACTGCGAATGCTCTGTATCTGTCGGTTAAGGGCCCTCTCTTCCTAAATTAGCGGGTCGATTGTCTGTCAGTGCGAATATCGACGTAAATGACATTAAAGGTGAACGCAGATTTGGCCGCACCGCACGCACCGCAGTCGCCGCATTTCGAATTCTTTATATGAAGTTATAGGCAAGCTCGCATACCTACCCACGCCGCAGTATTCGCAACTTCTACATTCTTTATATGAAGAATTCGAAATGCGGCGACTGCGGTGCGTGCGGTGCGGCTAAATCTGCGTTCACCTTAAAATAACATTCATAACAGCGCGCCTTGTACGGTGGCGGTTACGACGCTCGCCACGTCCATGATAGGGCGAAATAGGAGAAAAAACCTTTTTAAGGCTTAATATAATACATATTTCAAAAAAGTAACCAAACCAAATTATTAACTTATGTATTGCAAAGCAGTAGATATTTTTTATATATTCTTTTGATAAATAATGAAGGAGTAAAGTGGTTTCATTCAACGATTTGGAGGTGATTTGGTTTTTTATTTCTTTATTATGTAATACCGATAGAAAAAATATGGCAAAACCAAATTACGTATTATATCATGTAGATTACTAATTATTTTTTTCAGATATTATTTCTCTGTTAATGCCGATGAAAAGTTGTTTCATCTGCACGCTTTTTTCGAGAGAGCAGCCTTAAATGAAAGTTACTTAGACGCGTAATAGGTCGTCTAGTGTTTACGACAAGCTAGGCCACTCGGCGCACTCGTCACAAGCTCGCGTCACATGCGTCACAAACTTTGTATAGTGTATATACTCGTCACAGACTATAAAACTCATCTAAGAATTAGTGAATTTGTCACAAACTTGTAAAGCAGCTATTTTGATGGATAACCAATACCGAACCATACGTCTAGGACTACAGGGTGTAACAAAACTAAGTGATAATATTTTAGGGTATGTATGGGCCGCCCTGTGCTGTATATAGTTCGCTGTGAACGCGTGAAAGTACCAGCTGAAAGAGTAACTTTTATTTCACTGTTGTATGGAAAAACTCATGACGCTGGGGCGCTTGCCCATATCACAAAAAATTGCTCTTTCAGCGCTGCTACTTTCACAGCGAACTCTATATAAGGGACCTATATTTTGTGTTACACTCTTAATGCACAATCGATGTCCTGAGCATTATTAAAGGAATATGCGCTTCGATAAAGTATACCTATATTTGTCCATAATAGACCAACGTGGCCAGCCTGTATAAATCCTTGTGTTGCGGTGCTTTTTGCCAAAGCCTTAAGAAAGTACAGTTTGGCTGTACTTTCTTAAGGTTTTGGCTTCTTGAAATTTTGTCTGCTAATTGGGTAAGTCTGAGAATCGGCTAACAATTTAATACCTAAAATTTTTAAGACCTTCCTTTACGGTTCTCGAGTACACTGCCTCTATGTAACTAGCAAAATAACAACTGCCGGACCTGCTAGTAGATATACAGTAAACTCGTCACAGAATTGGTACACTCGTCACAAACTTGTCACACTCGCGGTCATAAAGTCGCACTAAATAAAACCATTTTCTACGTGACGTTAGATGTGCTTTAGTTTACAGTTCGTCTTTATTGGTTATTCTGAATGTGAAATAAGCAAAGTCCTGTTGTCGGACAAGCAATATAGATAGAAGCAATTATTTATTTGATTTCGATGTCTAATATTAATAGGCCAGGCCGACACTTGGTTGCGCCGAAATCTGTGTCTCATCCAAAAATCTTAAAATTTTCCGCGATAAATTGTTTTACTAATTGTGGTAGTTAATGCTATCATATCAAAATCGTTTCAGCTGTTAAGGCGTGAAGAGGTGACAGGCTGATGTACATTCGTATTTCTATATCTATATATCTTCTTATGTATAAAATTCTCGTGTCACAATGTTAGTCCACGAACTCCTCCGAAACGGCTTTACTGATTTTTACCAAATTTTATATGCATATTCAGTAGGTCTGAGAATCGGCTACTGGGTACTTTATATATTGATAAGTGCATTTGTTGAATAAATAATAGTAAATTATTACAACCTGAGACTGACGGCGACCATTGTTTGTGCGACGAGATAGCGATCGACGTTGCCATGGCGACATACTTATTTAGTCACTTCAATAAAATAATATGGTCGAAATACTTTATATTATGGCAAAGCAACGTTTGCCGGGACAGCTAGTAATATGTAAAACTCAAAGGTGACTGACTGACATGGTGATCTATCAACGCACAGCCCAAACCACTGGACCGATCAGGCTGAAATTTGGCATGCAGGTAGATGTTATGACGTAGGCATCCGCTAAGAAAGGATTTTGATAAATTCCAACCCCAAGGGGTTAAAATAGGGGATGAAAATTTATATATAATAATACTTCTTAACGCGAGTGAAGCCGCGGGCAAAAGATCGTTTAATATAAGAGTACCTTTCAATGTCTCTAAACATTTGACTCAAACTCAAAACACAAACTTTAAACGTGTGTATGCTGTACTCCAAAAAGTAATACAATATTAGTCCCATATGCTCTACTATATTCATGGCTTCCCACCGCGTAAACAAAACAATCTAATAAAATCACGAGGTGGTAAAAGCTCAAAATTTTGTCGAGCGGAATCGAAAGTGCTTAAAATATTCACTGCACTATATGAATTGGCCCGCGCTCGAAAATGCTCTCGAAAAAACACCGATACCTTTTATAATAAAGATAATACGCGAGCACATATTGTAAATGAAATAGAAAAGAATTTCGCCGAAGATGAAAGCAAAAATTGAGGAGAAACGTTCGCTCACTAAAGGATTTTAAGAAATTTTTGTGTATCGCCGTCGGTGTTCGAATTTGTTTTCTGCATTTTTTCGCCGGCGCCGAGTTTAATCCGCACGGTAAAGGTTTCGCTTTAAAGGCTCCGAATAAAGTAGGAATATTGAGATAATAATATTACCTTCTACAATCTAGATATTAATCCTTCAAGCCCCATAAGAGCACCGGTGATCGCGACAACAATAAAATACAATATCATTTCGAAGAATCCCCGATCGAAGGAATATTATTTAAAAACAGCCAATTTGTCGAAAAATATGCCATATATATCATAACATTAAAGGCATTGGACACTGGTGTCGGGACACATTGTATAGTAGCCTAGGACTCTTTCAGTCGTACAAAGGGCATTCTATACGTACGTCGCACAGTATTTTTTGCCGCGAGATCTCCTCTAATTAGTGCCGTACTAACGAAACGTGCGCTCGAGGAAATTTATTGTTTAGCAGGTCCATATACTTCCGCAATTAGTCGTGTAGTGGTCAAAATTATGACCCCTTGATTTATGGTCAAAAAAGTCTCTGATTTTTGATATGACTAGTAGTGGGCCTCAGTACTGTTATAGATATGTGTACATTGATATTATCACGTCATGAAATTAATTGAGACTCCCCTGAAAAGACATCTCTAAATTTTTAGAAATACAATTCAGGGGAGTCCGTTGTTGTGTCCTAATCACGCGTAGTCTAATCTAGACCTACCTTCACTGTAACTATAACACCAACAACAAGCAACTTATGACGACAGATCAATTTAACACGAACCAATTACGAGAGATATCGAAGCGCGTAACATCCAATTTCCGCGGCCGTACGAAGTTTGCAGTTCCGCTCGAAACGAGCGGTGGAGCCGTGGAGGTAAAAACTTTAAATCGTCTTATTTGAGCATAAAGAACGTGTATTGATTCATGTTGATCAGAAGGCGCGTGCATGGGGTATTGTACGTGTGTGGGGGTCGGACCCCCGAGCGGAGTATTTAGGGGGGTCAGGCGCCGGGGGGGCCGGGGGGGGGTCCGCGAGCGTCTTGCTCTTTTTGCCATTCTTTCCGATGCAAATTCGCCCGTCACCGGTGCTCGCCGGCGCAAATAGAAATCGAGAATTTTTCACTAATGCAGCTACATTAGGTTGGACATGTCCAACATTGATGTATTCCTTTGACTATTACTAGTATTACATAAAGAATTGCAAATGACGGTTAATTGTGTTGTGGTGGTTCGTTTGTGGGTTTTAATTTAAAGATTGGAGCTGAAATTTTCAGATACATTTAGATCGATAATATTCTTACTATTTGTATGGCAACTGAGCAGCTTTAAAACAGCTTTAATGTATCGCAAATGAATATCTTCTTTGAGTGCCTTAGAACCTTAGAAATTATCAGAGCTGGTAATTTGCTTCGACGGCGATTTTCGTCGGAAAACGGTTAATCTGGAGCATTTTGTGCCTCATGAAATTTTAGTCAGATATCGCTATGTGGACGTTCTTATCCGGGGCAAAGCGAAGAAGGCATATTACGTCGGGCTATTGTTTAATTAAATTTTCTTTGTACGCCGGACCCGGGTATGCTTTGAAGAATCTTGGAATATTTATATGATACAGATACCCCCGTAGGCCTTAAGGATCGCCTTGATTGTATTATAATATTCAATAATTAAATTACAAGCTTGCGGATAAACGCGGGCTTACCTCCAGCCTCTGTGTTCTAACAATGCTCGTTATTTTAGTGAAATTATATAGTTTAAATTACATAGGCCAAGCTACCCAATCCTTGCCAGTCATCCTAGTATTGACACCTAAGAGTTTTGTTTGAAAATACTAGAAATTCTTATAATAGGATGGATTGTCTATACTTGGGTGTTTTACCTTATCTACTGCTGAAAAAGTAGAGCTAGGCGTCTAAATTGTATGGAAGGTTGGTTTTAACAACTGCTTTTTGTAAGGCTAATTGACACTAAAATCATTATTAACATCATCTTGCCGCATCTAACTATAAATCGTATAACAAACAGAAGTGACGTCACAATATCGTTTAATAAGCGGCGTGTCCACAGTGTACCGCTATCGAGGGCGGGCGGGCGGCGGGCGGCGAGAAAAAGTCGAGAAAGTCCGCAAACCGCCACCGGGTACACGTGGCACGTGAATCAATATCGGAGGACCCTTATTAATTAGCGCGGACGCGGCTCTACACGTGCCACGGCGATTCGGATGCGGGTACGTCCGCTGTTGCGAGATGCGGATACAGGAGAACCGTATCCGCATCTTGCAACGGGTTGTATGCAAGAAATATCACCATTTTTATATATAAAATGTAATTGAAGGCCGATATTATTGTATATTAAGTTAATTATTATTGACGTATCAAATTATTATTATAATTCAGATTCAAATGTTATTATGAACTTTTGAACTTACGTTTAACGTTACGCAAAAGGGTTTGTTATTTACGAGTTACAAAACGAGCATGACTCATTGAATAATTTAACTCTGTGTACGTAAGCCGTACAAGGAAATGTTTAATATTTATGACATATTTTTAGGTAGTTTTTTACAGTTACGGGAATACAAAATATATGCGTAAATTCATTTTAGAAAATCTTTTTTTTAACTTTGTGTAAAAATAAAAATATTCGAATGCGGATGAAGATGTCTGAAACTTTTCTGATATACGCATTTACGGATGCGAATGCGAATATTCCCTAACCTCTCTAGTCCAACCACATCCACGATCACACACACATACGTACACACATACACATGCCGCCTCGGGCCTCGACGAACGTTTTTAATTAGTATCCCAAAGGATCGAGGGTAGACAACTTTGCGAAGGTGGGATAGTGCGAAGTTTTTTGATAGCTTATTTTAAAGTTGCCTCGGAGTTTGTTCGTTTGTTTTTCTTCGTCGCTTACTGTATCATTTAGTAATGAGGTTGTTTGCATGAGGATGAAATGTAAATACTATTGCACAATAAAAATTATTAAGGGAAAGGCACTAATGCTAGACACGGAACTAATGCCCGAGACACACGAGGCTAGTTTTTCAAGCTAGGATAGCAAGCTAGTTTTTTACCAAACTGTCCTGGCTTGCTGACCTAGCTTGGAGCATGCTAGTTCTGTTTTACAAATGAAGATAGTTTTGTCTACACGAGGCCAGAAGTACTAGCTTGCTAGCTTACAATCACGCTAGCTTGCTATCCTAGCTTGAAAATCTAGCTTCGTGTGTCCCGGGCATAATAGATGACACTTAGAATTACTCTAATTATTTCTCAACACTGTAAATTTTATAAGCTTCTTAATCTATCTGTTGATGTGAACAAATATATTAGGGACGCCTTCGGGAACAAAATTTTAAAATGGGATCAGTTTTCGTAAATAATGTGACCGTGTAAACACGCGCTCGGCAATTTCTTAGCAAATAAGTTAAGGAAGGCGAAATTTTGCACGTAAGTTTTGAATACATTTGTTTGATTTTTTTGTAATTTCTATTGATTTCATTGGATTAATGGTCATGTTGTACTCACAAATTAATGTTTATTTATGATTTTTTATCTATTTTCCCTAACAATATAAAGGTGTTTACTATTAGTTCTTGAAAATGTAAAAAAACCTAGATGACATGGATCTCATCTTTTAGTTTTGCAATACATACTAAAGTTATTTTGTAGTTTATTCTACTGCAAAAAATATAATTCTGTTAACAAACTAACAACTTAGAACTACTGTACCTAAAAATGGACATGGTGTCTAATATTAGACCTTGTACTGATCTAAAAATCGATTGCTTTAGTTTTTAGCAGTAAAAAGAAGAAAAAGGAGAGCTGAGAAAAAAAAGAAGAAAAAAGAAGAGGCAAGAGAAGCATGGAGACTAAATACTGAAAATAAATTTGCTAGGAAAAAAATATGAAAAAATAAATAAAAGGAAAGATAGTTTCAGCATGGAAGAAGAATGGATATAGAATCTGGAGACAACGTGGATAATATTTCTGATGCATGTAGTTATTGCGATAAAGTAAATGAAATCTTTTGAAAAACGGCAAATAAAGACCTAATAATATAAAAAAATGTAAAATGTAATGTAATGTTATATGTCAACTATTAGTTCATATTGATGTCTACTATTAGTGATGTTAGTTTTTTGTGATGTCATCTATTAGCTCTTTTGACTAAGTTTACAAAAAGACCAATAATATTTTATTTTATTGATTTGTCAGAGAACAATTATAATAGATTTATTTTGTAAGAGTTACTGAAGACGTGGAAGAAGTTATCAATCCTTTATTTTCATAAATATATATTTTATAACATTCAAATGTTTCATGTTTCCTTAAAGTGTCTGCCATTAGATCTTTTCCCTTAGTACACTATGAGTACACTTATTTATTTTTGCTATTTTGAAATTGGCCCTTGAACAGTCGTTACCAACTTTTGTACCAATATAAAAGGAGGGCACAAAACATATTATAACTTAATTATTACAAAAAATGTTGTTTTAATCCTTTGAACGCTAACAAAACTTAGTCATTGTTTTATACCCACTACCTACTTACCTATAGAACATTGTTATTATTATAGTAATAACAATTTGTTCTATGCTTTGGTATTTTATTTTCCTACCACAAAGAACAATGGCCAAATCGTACCAGATGATAAAAGGTGACGTCCCGATATGCCATTGGTATCAAAAATTCCCTAATATTTTAAGGCATCGAAAAACATTTGAAATGTGTCTTTAAATAGCCACAAAAAAAAGATCGATATATTTTAGTTTCGTTGTTGTCTTTTATATGTTTACGTTGTTCAGAGGGGCTAAAATGGTCTCTTTGGAGAGTCATATTATGAATCATAATATGATTCATTTTTCTAAAATCGCAAAATGGTCACGCTTGCAATTATTCATGTCTAGTAATTCGTACTAATTTGACATTCGTCAGTTTGACAGTTTTGACAATTTAATTGCTGAATTGATTGCTCAGTCAAAGATGAATTGCTAAATGTGACCATTTTAGCTCGCCAGAACGCACCCTACATTCACTATTCATTTCACGTATAAAATGACTTGCTTTTTAAAAAACAAAAATTATTTTCGTTTTCTGTCAAGTTACTACTTGTAATTATATTAAACTATAATATTATAATAGCGTTAAAATGATTATCCTATTTTTATTATAAAGAAATGAAACAATGTTAAAAAATATCAGTAAGTATGTACAATTTTTGTTTTTTTTTTTTTGCTTATATCGGAACGTCATTTGTCATCGACCCGGGTTATTGATTGACAGCCGGCGATCATTCGAATTCGTTCTATTTTTTGGGTAATACTCTAGGATAAATTGAAATAATTAGAAACGAGATCGCCAAATATATACACTCGTAGACACCGCCGTCGGGAAAAAGGTAGTTCTTAAGTCTAACCTCAAAATAATTGTTAACGTTATTATAAAAAATCGTGGCTATTTAGACATAATTCTCAAACGGAATTATGTTTAGAGCATAAGAACAACCAAATGTGACTATAGTTTATTTTGGGACATCAAAAATAAAAGTCGAGTCCAGCACCTATACAAATTTGGCCATGTTTCTTTGCTTTCTTAATAATTATTCTACATCACATTCCTAGCTTAAATGAAACATCTCGTAATAACAAAACATCTGCATCCCCCGGCGTGCGTGCGTTTCGCATTGCGTACAAATGAGGCGCTAGAAGCTGGCCTAGCGCGACCCTTTGCCCGACCCGCTTAGGAATGGCCGCATCACACTCGTATGAATTTTTCACGGACTGACTCCTTGAGGAATTGTAAAACACTCAGGAGTTGTGTAAAAGTGAAAGTGAAGTATTTTTGTCGAATCCGGCTCGAAGGACCAATGAAGCTTTTCGAGTTGAGTTACGGTTATTTTAATTTTCAATTGTTATTATGAATTTGACAGAAAAGAGATCTTGCTGTGTTGTATTTAGGTGTATGATCTTCGCAATGCTAAATAGGCTACTTACGAGTATATGCATATTGATACATACGTCGTCGATCAGTTAGAATTTGACTCTTAACTTGTAACTGTATACGAAGTTAAAGATTATCCAGTTTTTAAACGTCTTGCCTTTTCTGTATAATCATTACAAGAAACGAGAGAATGTGACATAATATAGCCAAGAGCTATCTTTTATCAACCTGGTGCAAGTGGGCCTAAATGTAGTAAGAAGCCAAAGCTTACCTACTACCTACAACTCAGACATTTTTAATACACCAATTATCATTATTCATTCACCCACGATTTCCATTTCCCCCGTTATCGGACCGATATCGTCTCGTATACCCCGGGAGCCGGGGCCGGCTGCGTCATCAAGAAAAGATTATCAGTGGATGTAGCAGGCCGGAAGGCGAGCCGTCCCCGCGGGCGTCGCGTCCGGTTCGGCGTCAATTAGACCCGGGTGGGGGTTGGGGGGGGATACGGGGGATGGGGGCAAGGGCCGTGGGGGCGCGAGATGCCCACGATAGGTATATGCGCCGGAAATTCGAGCCTATGTACCCACTACCCGCGCACATGGATCGCCTTCGAGCAATTAATGCGGACGGGAGTGGCCGAGCCTACATCTTGTGAATTTGGAAAGTTTTTGGATGTTTACAGAAATATAGTCTGATGGTGTGCCTGATTTTAGTATTAATATGCTCACGTTAGAAATTACTAGAATACAAGTAAAATTTATTGATTGCTTAATTGGACACACGATTCGATCTGATTCGTTTTGATTTTTATAAAAATAAAGATCTTGTTATGTAGCTCTTTATACAGCTAGGCTAGGCTAGGTTTTAGGCAGCTGTAATGCTTCTAATTTAAATATCACTTATTCATAGCGCGCAATAAAGAAATACGGCAAATTAATTTGATCACGTTTTTTTATTTACATTCAAATCAAAATAAGTAGTAGAGGGCCATTATACAATAGGTACTTTCACATTAAATACGAAGGTAAACGTTTGATCGCAGACAGGCTAATTCCCACAAATTAGGGGTCATTAACGTGGGTCTATGAAAATTAATATAAATTAAATTAAATTGAAACGAAATATCTGTTTTGATAGGAAGCTCGGAGGTTACACGCGCAGACGTAATGGAGGCGGGAACGTGTAAAAATTCTCAACTCGAAATTATTAACAAGTTATTAAATGTTTGTGTTTGTATGTTTTTAAATTCTCGAAAAATATATTTGTAATTCCCGTCTCGCCTCTGACGGAGCGAGCGGTGATATAGAGAGTGGACTGAGCTTTGATTAAAATATACTTTGATGTGTCTTGTGAGTTGTACCGTGTACGTAAGCGTTAAAAGCCTTTTTTGGATGTAACTTTTTCTCAGCAGAACTATTTATGTCTATAAACAAAATGTAACTTTTCATTACCCTAAGGATAATGAATATAATATAAAAGCTGAGAAAAACCTTGATAATGGCATCTTTCAGAAAAAAAACACATCGAAATTGTTATATGTATATTATACGTTTGGGACCACTTTGGGACCATGCAGACATGGACAGACACATACAGATTGCGCAGTGCTTGAAATTTTTATTTTATTTAAACATTTATTGCACACAAGACACTGTTTACATAAAAATTGACATAGAAAGACGACACAAAGGAACTGATTATTTCTAATGATAACACTCAGTCGGTGATATTAATATCATTCCGTAATCAGTCGGTGTAAAAAAAGAACATTAAATAAGCGCTCCGTTTTTGTTGTATGTCTGTGTCGGGCCAGACGTAGTTGTATAATATTTAGTGATGTTTAACTTTGACCCACTTTACTGTCACTTTTTACGGCCGACTTTTGCTCTTATTACACGATATTTTTTCACAGTGAATTTTTTATGATGCGTCTATTATATTTCGTGGTAATCTTATAGACGTTGTAAGTATTCCACGCGTCGGATATATATTATACGGAAAATTGAACACAATATATAATCGATCGTGCGTTTGATATTATGTTTTATTGAATACTTGACTAAGCTAGGCTTGATACTTGTATAACAGCACTGCACAGTTATACAAGCAATACTTGACTAAGCTAGGCTTGATACTTGTATAACAGCACTGCACAGTTATACAAGCAATACTTGACTAAGCTAGGCTTGATACTTGTATAACAGCACTGCACAGTTATACAAGCAATACTTGACTAAGCTAGGCTTGATACTTGTATAACAGCACTGCACAATTATACAAGCAATACTTGACTAAGATAGGCTTGATACTTGTATAACAGCACGGCACAGTTATACAAGCAATACTTGACTAAGCTAAGCTTGATACTTGTATAACAGCACTGCACAGTTATACAAGCAATACTTGACTAAGCTAAGCTTGATACTTGTATAACAGCACTGCACAGTTATACAAGCAATACTTGACTAAGCTAAGCTTGATACTTGTATAACAGCACTGCACAGTTATACAAGCAATACTTGACTAAGCTAAGCTTGATACTTGTATAACAGCACTGCACAGTTATACAAGCAATACTTGACTAAGCTAGGCTTGATACTTGTATAACAGCACTGCACTGTTATACAAGTATCAAGCCTAGCTTAGTCAAGTATTCAATATAACACGATCAATACATTATTGTGTCCAATTTTACCGTATATTATATCCGACGCGTGGAATACACACTGCACTGTGCGTATCTTCTTGTTAATAAGGGCATGGAGTAATTCGTCTATGATAAGGGGAAATAAAAAGGTTTAAGTTCCTTATAAGACAAATACTAGAAGAGGTTTCACACTTTGAGTATCTTGGAAGTCTCATTCGCAACGACAACACCCTAGCCTCGGAGATACCATCACGTATTGCTAGTGCTGCTGCTAATTTTGGGCGACTGACTAACCGTGTGTGGAAGTCCCATGATCTCAAGCTAGAGACTAAGATTAATATTTTTATTTTTTTATTTAAAGGTTCACAAACTGGTTGTATCACTAAAACAATTTAACAAAATACAGTATGTTAGTCGAATAGTTACTGAGTGTACAACCTTCTGCAGTGAACACAGCATGCAATAGAAATATAAATTACGCTCTTACAAAAAATATTTTAAGATTTTGGTAGGTAAACACGATATGGAATATAACAGTAACATGAAAAAGGAAGTAAAATATGGTTACAAATTACAAAATAAAATAATATAATATAAAGTGGTCACAATTTAGGAGCCATAAAATGGTGTTTAATTGATTTAACCGATGCATTAAATATGTCAAGTTCGTGGCAGACATTATTGTATGCGTAGCAGAAACGATATAGTGGCGAGTGTTGACCGTAGTTAGTTCGGTGCGCAGGTAAGTTGAAAGTTTTTATGTTGTATAGTCGGCTTCCAGGACGCGGTACGCGGATTTGCATTTTTTCGAGTAGCTCGGTGCTTTCCATTTTGCCAGTAAAATTTTTCTGCAGACTTACAATATCGGCTATCTTACGTCTATCTGCGAGTGAAGTTACTTTGTAATTGTTTTGTCTAGAGTCGTATGTGACGAGATCAAGGCAACGATGTTAATTAATGTTAATAAAGCACTTATAATACCTGTTCTTTTATATGGAGCTGAGATATGGTGCCTCTATAAGCCAGACATAAAGAAACTAGACACCTTTCACCTACGATGTCTAAGATCAATTATTAAAATAAAGTGGCAGGACCATGTACCTAATTCTGAGGTCCTACAGCCGCGCCGAGACGTATTAGTACGAGACCCATTTGCACAAGTCTTCAAAATAACGATTTTCGTTCAACTCATCTCCGCCATACGAATTATTGGTATGTACTTATTAGGCATATTTTCCTGAACACGAAAAGTGCGGTAGTCACTTCCTAAGTGTATGGAGGGGGTAGCTATGACGTCGCAAAGATGGCCGCCGGGCCTATTCTATTCTGCAGATTATTTAATATCTGCTGAACCGATTTACTTAAGTAGGGTGTCAAATGAAAGGTTATTAAATAAGCATTATTTTATTCCGAAGAACTATCAATATGAATAAAGTACCAAGGGAAATATTTCGAAAAAACATAATTTTCAAAAACAAAATTTTTCTTTCTTATGTGTATAACTTGGTAACCGTTAGGATAATATATCCAACTATCCACAACGGTATGAACGGCAACAAGCTTTACACTGACATGATATTATAAGTTCGAGATCTTTCAATGAGATTGATTTTACGGATGAAATATCTGGCAATCAAAAAAAGATTGGTATCCTCGATCTTTTAGCCACAGCCTATGGGTTCAGGAAGCGTGGGCCTTGCTACTTGAGCGTTTAGTTCGATCTTAGCGCATGCTGTCGAAAGGCTTGTCGTGTCGGCGGTAACTTATAAAGTTGTGTCAAGTTTTAAAGCTTGAAAAACAATTTATTTTGATAGGAAATCGGAGAAACTTTCTTAAAGTATTAGACGTTAAGAGTGTCTGGCAGTGGGAAGTAGCGACCAAACCGCTCGTTCGCGCGGTGCAGCGACGAAACCGCTCGTTCGCGCGGTGCAGCGAGCAAACCGCTCGTTCTCGCGGTGTAGCGACCAAGCCGCTCGTTCGCGCGGTGCAGCGACGAAACCGCTCGTCCGCACTAGGGGTCGCAAACCGGGATCCTGAATTTCGAAAATACCGGGATACCAAGCCAAATTTAGGTCTTTTCAATACCGTTATTCATTTTACGAAAACCGGGATATTCGGTATTTTCGTTTTTAGTAAAATAAATGAAAAACAAATACAAATAGAAAAAGTTACGCCCTTTTAGTGATAGGTAACCATAATTATTATTAAATTAGTACTACTTAAGTACGTAATACTTAAGTAGTAATACTTAAGTACGTTTCAAAAATATTCACATTAAGTGGATCTTTTATCAGCCATGTCACAGCTTTATACAACTTCAAACACCATATTTTACATCCCCAAATGCCGAAATTTTCTCGTGTCTATCTCGAAAGGCTCAAGAGTTATGTTCATAACTTCGGATTTATTAACAACTCTTGAACTCATAAAATTCAAATGCTTGCACGTATAAGGAGCGCCAACATTTTTAAACGCTTATCTTAAAAGA